>JAWWTY010000055.1:2474100-2525875 GCA_035222235.1 Margarornis squamiger
TTGCTGCATTTCTGATATTTTTCCTTTCCCAAGTCCAACCCCATCTCTCAGAAGTCACTCAGGACTTCTGTTGACCTCACTCAGCCCATGACCTTGCTGCATGGCTCTGGGAGGGTTTACAGATCTCTTGCTGCTTCTTGAACTCTTAAAAACATGCAAAATGAGGACCTGCTGGAGCAGGGATGTGCCAGAGCAGCAGCAGACAGACAGGGAGACAGCACAGCTCCGAAAGCCATCGCCTGTTCGGAGCCGAGGAAGTTCAAGAAGGTGGGAAGATTCGCATCTTGTAACAAGAAAAGAACTCTCCCAGGCATGAAGGAAGCAAAGTGACATAAAAAGCATGGAATGAAAATAAATAAATAAAAAAGTGACGCCTAATGGATAAAATGAATATTCAAGTTGTTTCCAGGGAAGAATCTCTGACTTTGGTGCTGGTTACAGTTACAAGGTTTGTGCGTTTTCTTGCTGTCAAAGCCTTCACCGTAATTGTCCAAAAGTTCCTTGATTATTTCTAACAAAACTGTCAGCTGCCTTTGAAGTATCAGAACAGTCTCATCACATCTTATTAAATAGTAAACATCATTTGCAAGCTCGCAGGAGACATAGACAACGCGTCAGGCGCCTCGTCGAAGTGGGTCGGCGAGGTTTGTAGGCAGGAACTGCTCCCTGTGCCCACCCTGAGCCAGGGGGGTCCCTCCACAGCCCCCTCCTGGGGCACTGTGACACCACCAAAAGCAGAGGGATGGGCCCTGGGAGCTTGGGTTGTCCTTCACAAAGTGCACAGAGCTCCTGCTGCCCACCCAAGGATGCCACGCACTGGGGGCAGGAGCTGCTGGGGGCACAGCTCAGACCCCAGCCCTCCCCTCTGAAATTACTGGAGAAACCATCCCTGTCAGCATTTTGAACTGTGTTTGGAAAGAATTACTAGATTTGAAAAGAAAAGGATGTTCTGGATCCAGACTAACAGTTTCACACAATTTCTTAGAGCCAGATTCAGAGAAACTTATTTCATGTGTTGAAGTGTCTTTTGAGAGCTGAAGCTTTCATAAGAGAGTAATTGTGCAATTAGCTATGAATGAGTAAAAATTCATTCTAATTACTTGCAGGTGTGACACTTTTTGTGCTTAAAAACCAAGGAGGGGACTCACAGTGCCTCATCAGTGTCTGCCTTTGGATAGATGGGAACACACTCAGCTCTCAGCCTCGTGCTCCTGGCAGCAGTGAACAGATCCTGAGGAAATGCTTGGATGGAGAGCCAGGAACGGGTGTCCCTTTCCAAACCTGCCATGAGCTGACTGGTGGAGGCTGCTGGCTTTTGCAACCTGGTGAACCCCCAGTAACATCCAGTGCCTTCGAGCAGCAGCAAAGGCCACGGTTCAGGCTGACTCTGCATCCCCAGAAAGCCACAGCTAAAACCAGACCCTGCTGGCTGGAGAGGAAAATCCAGGTGGATCCTATTGTGCCTCGTACATCATTAAAACCACTGGAGATCGCACAATAAAGCCTGCAAGATTTCTAGCTCTAATTCCAGATCAAAGAGGCTTTGGGAAGGAGCATCCCAGGTTTGAATGCTTATCTCAGCCAGACCCCGTGAGCTTTTGAAGTTGCCCCATCAGTCACTAATCAAAGATCTCCTTTTAGATGGGGAAATCAAATCCCTTTCAGCAGGACCTGTGGTTATCTGTTTCTAAACATCACTTGTCTTTTGAATGACCTTCTTTTTGTGAGCTGACCCTGGCGCAGGAAAACCCTGCGAGAACTGGCCCTGGAGTTTGCAGAGCATTGGCACACACATAGCTGGGCTTTCAGGATGTTCAAATCAGTAAAGAATGTGTGTGTGGAAGCAATAAAACCCTTTAGAGGTAAATAAATACTCGCTGTAGTCCCTGGTTAACACATCACAATTGCCTCCAACTGCAAGTACTAACAAAGACCCAGCATTCCCAATCAAAAGAGGAATTCACGGAACTATTAGTCTCTGCTTTTCTTCATCGAATACAAACAATGCTGAGAAGACAATGCAGCTTCGGAGGATCAAGTTCTTAAAGCATTTGGGCTAAAGAACCCCTTTGGTACTGTGAATAAAAGGTCTTGTCTCAACGCTGGTGTAAGTGATGTGTTTGTAGCATCCTGGAGCGTAATTTTGGACTAAGTTTCCACAACTGGGCTGATGAGGAAACTGTGTCTGCACAGGGAGCCCTCCTCAACCACTCATGGCACCAGGAAAGGCTGCAGGGCTCAGTGGCACAGGAGCAGGGAAGGGGCAATCCCGGGAGCTGCTGCCTCCCTACAGCCAGCCTGGACCCCCTCCCGTGGGTAAAACTGAGTGACAAACGCCAAACCGAACTAAGAAACTCCCCAAATCTTCCCTGTTACCCTTTTGCCATCAAACCTTTCAGGAAATCTGCCTTACACTGTTCGAATCCCTCTAGGATTCAGCAGCACAGACGTGCAGCAGAGCGCTGCTCTCTCCCGTGCCTGCTGCCAGGAATACTCTCTGGACTTAGTGACGGTGATCCCACCATGCCTGTGTGATCCCCCCTCGTAGCTGAGCTGTGCAGAGATCAAATAACATGTTTCTCCTTTCAGCCAGTTCCTCGATGGGAATTTACACCTTGAAACCCGATGTGGAACATGACCAGAGCCTCAGCCCATCCATGGGGTGCATTCCGAGCTCCTGGAGCAGGGCTGGCACAGCACAAATGTGTCCCCTGCTGCAAGGCTGGGCCTTCTCTCTGCCTTTGACCCACTATTTTGGTCTTGCTGTCTATTTTTGGAAGCTGTTTCATGGTTCCATGTCATTCCCTGTGACTGGATTCTTCACGTTCCCTGTCTCGGTGGCTCCGTGCATCCTCACGGTTAAACCCCCAGGCTTGCACAAGGGGGTGCCTGGGCTGGGGATCCTGCAAGGACTGGCTGGCAGCATCACAAAGGGGCTGGAAATCAGGCAGAGTAAGTGACATGTGGGACTGGAAGGAGACAGGAGCATCTGGCCACCCCCAGCAGCTCTAGGGTTCAACACCCCATAGATGTCCCTGCTGCTTTCCAAAGCTGGGTGGGTCCTTCTGGAGGCATCTATACCCCATGAAGGTACCTTCCATGACACCCCACACACTCAGAGAGGCAAGAGGGGAATAAAACCCCCAAAACATGATGTGTTTGAGCTCTGCTGGGGATTAAGGAGTTGCAGAGGCCAGCAGACAATCCCTTCCCAGGAATGACTGTCCTGGTGACCCAGTCCCTGCTGCTGGGGGACACTGGTGCCCCACACCTCTGTGGCATTTCCCTGCAGGACAGTGAGCTGCCTCCTTTGCAGGAACACAAATGCAGCCAGAGGAAAAACAAAGCCTCAGTGGATAGTGAGGTCTGTGGATCACCAGCACCTCAACAACGCCGCTTTTATTGGGTTATACCTGATTTCTCGCACATTTGCTTGGGCAACTTTGAATAATTACACATAAACTCCCTAATAAACCCCAAACAAATGGTATCACTGTCCTGGGCAGCCCCAGCCCCAGGGCAAGGCTTGCTGGCTGGGGTGAAGCACTCGGGCTCTGCCGAAGCCAAGTCCCAGGACTCCTTTGAAAACTCCGAGTCTGAGCGCAGGAGACGGGAAGGTGCTGAACACCAAACTGTCGCTGCCAAAACCTAGAGTACTTTTTTAATAAGGGCTCAAACAAACCAATAAAAACCCCTCATCAGCAGGGCAAATTTCATTCCAGCTGGGAGCTGGATTCCTGTTAAAAGAAAGTGCCAGCAGGCCCTTTAGCTCCAATGGCACTACCAGACACAGCTATAATTACGAGCTCTCGATTGCTGTGTGAGAGCTGTTATGAATTTCGGTGGGCAGAGGGGCACAGAGGAACAGTAAATCACCCAAACAAAAGGTATGGGCAGCGGGGAGCAGGCTCCGGCCTTAACCAAGCACCGCTGTAAAGAGCTTAAATTATGAACATGTGCCATAGTTAAACCAGGATCTGCAAACTGGGAGCTAATTGTCCCCCAGGAGCCCAAGCATCTCTGCAAACGCAGGAGAAGCCAGGCCACGCTGACTGGTCCTTTGTCCCTGGGATTCCCAGTGCTCCCAGTTCATTTGTAGGAGTGGAAAGACTGGCTGTGGCTGCAGCACAGCTGGGGAGAGCTGTGCCACAGCTCCACGTGCTCCAGGATGCTTGGAGCCTCCTTGGCCATGCACAGGGAGTGTGAGCAGGGATATCCATCCCAGAGACCAGCAAAAGACCCCTTCTCCTTCTGGGAAAGGGGCACTGGCACAGGGTTGGACCCCAGTTAGAGCCAACAGAGGCTCAGGGACCGATGGGAGCACCAGGAGCCTCCTCCAGGCTGTGGGATGGAGATCCAGACCTTTGTCCTGCTCCACATGGCCTCTCCTCCCTGCCACAGCCTTCTGCAGGCAAACTCAAAGCAGAACTCCCATTAGCTGTTATTTCAGTCACTACTGTCACCACCTCCTTCAAGCACAAATTGTTGATTTGTACATGAATTTGTTCTGGAAAAGATTTTCCCAGGACCCCCAGCTTTACACAGGCTCCTCTATTAGTTTTGGATGGTGTGGTGGGCAGGGGATAAACCCCAAGACTGTTGCTGAACCTTGCAGCCTCACCTGAGGGGCTTAAATCAACCCTCAGCCAGAAGTTCTAGAGGAAATACAGACCCCCAGTGTGAGTTATAGCCAGGAGAGGCAGCTCTTCTGAGGCAAACCAGTGTTTGCTGGTCAGCTGGACACCAAATCCCGGCTTTGAGCTGGAAACTTCTGGGCAAACTTAGCAAAGAATGAGTTTGTTTGGTGACTTCATGCTCTGCCATGTGTTGTCAGAGATACCCTTTTCTCCTAGGAAGGCCCTTACCCTGCTCTCCTCCACTGAATCCCAAGGCAGTCACTGCTTCCCACCTTGCTCACATGGGCGTTTTTGCTTCCCTCTAACACCTTCCTTCCTCCCCCAGGCACTACAGAGCCCCCATGGGTGAGGATTTTGAGCCATTTCACCCCATTCCATCTGCTGCATGGAAAGGAAGGCACATGCAGCAGCACTGAGCACACAGCCCTGGGCTTACACAGGCAGGGAGCCCATGGCTTTCCCCTCCCTTCCAGGCTCTCTCCATCCCATTCCCCAGGGATTAGTTTCTATTTAACCAGCTGCTTCCTGGCCCGTTGTCCCCAGATCTCCACAGCCAGGATCATCCTGCCCAGGGAGACGAGTCTTGAGCAAACACTGGCATTGCCCAACGACACCAGGAGAATTCCAATGTTGGCCAAGGTGGTGCTTTCCCTCCTCCCCTTGATGGATTTTCCTACTCGGAGAGATTTGTCTGCAGAGCACAACTTCTGTGCACCTTGAGAAAGTCAGTGCTCTGCCTGAGACAGCTGCAGGATTAATATCCCAAAGTGGGGAGCGAGGAGGGAGAGCGTGTGAGTGAGGAAGCAAGTCTGCTCCAAACCACATCAGTAAAATGAGAAAGCCAAAGATTGCGCCATAAATAAGGACCAGTTGACACTTCTTAAATTCATAGCTTTAGCACACAGCAAAGTGTCTCCTTTTTATCAGGAATTTGTTGACAAGGGTTGCAAAAAGATCTACAAATAATACTGAGTGGGGCTATGAAAATGTATTTGTGGAACATTTCAGTATCAGGGATCACCATTATATCGGAAGAATTCATCTTCCTGGAACATTTTATTAGTATCTAGATTTTATAGCTGCTCCCTTTTAATTTTTTTTTAAATTTATTATTTTTTTCATTCCTCCAGCAAATATAGCCTTGGCTGAGAAGAGGGGAGACCATCATCCTGCACCTCTCCATGCTGCCTCCCTGATTTATTCTCTGCATTTCTAGCACAGCAAGGGCCATTGGGGGTTCAGCATTCCAGGTTCCCTACTTGGGGTTGGTTTTCCCCATGGACTTTCTGGGTGACCTTGGGCCTCAGCATCCTGTTGGCTGCTCACAGCACATCAGAGCCAGGCTGGGGATTACATACACCCCTTCAAGTGAACACTCACAGCCACCCCAAGGCTGCACTAAGGGATTTCACACTTCCAGAGCCTGGAAAGGCGCCTCACCCCAAGCCCTGGCTGCACTGCCTGTCCTCTGCCCCAAGGAAAAGCTCAGCCAGGCTCTGCCAAACCCCCAGACTCAGTTGCTCTGCTCTGGCTCCCCACGTGCCCCCAAAGTGCCCATCCCACCCTCTCCCCTGCACATTCCCCTTCCTCCCCGGCCGTGCCGCAGCTCCAGCCTGCCCAGCAGAAACGATAATAAATCCCCAGCAGTGGCATTACAGACAGTCATAAATAACGCCTCGCTCCACAGTGCCGGCACTTTCCATTAGGGCTGTCTGGATCGGGCTGTTGATACCCCCAGCCTGCGCGGGCCCGGCCGTAAAATTTATCAGTGCGCTTTCCTCACCCCATAAATCATCCCAACTGGAAGCCATATGGCAGATAAGGCCTTAAAAAACACACGAGGGCGAGCAGGCAGCTCCTCCGGAGCAGGGCATGGGGAGAAGGGCACCTTTGCATTTTGGTTGCACCTCTCAGAGCTGGGCAGATCCCACCCCTGCTCCCCTCTGCGGGGTCTGTGCTGGATGGGAGAAGGAGGAAAAGGGCATTTGGTGGTTTTCCAGATCCACACCAGCAGCTCAGGATGAATTATTCCCCTAGGGAGTAAAGCTCAGACTGTATATCCCCAGGGATTTCAGTCCTTAATCAAACCTCTGACAGAAAAAGCCATGTTGATGGGGAAACTGAGGCAGCATTGCATAGGACACCTGGGACACAGACACAGCTCAGAAGCACCAGCTTTGCCTACTTAGGGACCAGTAAGTACCAGTTTGCCACCCAGACTGAGGGCAGATGCACTGGGCAGACACCCAGCACCATCCAGTTTGTGTCCCCACTGTTCTCTCCACAGCCCTCACCAACACCCAGCTCCAAAGGAATTAACTGTTGTACAGTAAATATAATCATTTCCTAAACAAACCCAGCAGCTCTAACAGAGATTTTTCAATGGAATAAGCTCAGAAGTAAGGTCACATTTTAAATGTAAAGATTTTTGAACTAGAAGACCCTCACAGTAAAGGAACTCACATTTCTTTCTTCTCCCCACTGTTGCAAACCAGGAAAAATGTCATTCTTTCACTCTTGCTGGGGCTGTGACTGTCAGCCAAGAGCTCCAATAATGGGTTAACCATGAGCCAATGGAGCTATGTGGCTGTGGAGCAAAGAGCAATTCCAGGAATTCTCTGCTACCTAGACAGAGGCCTGTCTTGGAGAATCTGCCACAGTGAACTCTTGGGAACACATTAAATTAAGTGTCCTAAATTCGCCTAACTATGCATTTAATTTGGCAGTAATAGGACACTCTCTGTGTAATAGCAGAGTTGCTGTGCAATGGAAGAGGAGCTGCATATTAATATTTTGATTATTAAGGACATGTGTATTGGAGGCTTGATAACTATGTAATATATTATTGCTTAATTGCTCAGACTCTTAAGTATGTTTTCATAATTAGCTGCTATTTAGTTAACGTAAATAGCCAGCTTATTAAATATAGAAATGCATTTCTGCTGGAACAGTTATTTGCATGAGAAGAAACCACACAAGCAGAGCCCTGGGCTGGTGCCTGCCCTGGGAGCTGGGCAGAGGGTGGGAGGGCAGGGACCCTCCATGGGGGACTCTGCAGTGGCCCTGAGGCCACTCACACTGTCAGCACGAAAAGGCTGTTTTGCCACAGAGCTCATCCCAGGCACTCCAAACTTCCCAGCCCTTGCTGGAGGTGATGGGAGCCTGAGCCCAAGCCACGGCTTTGTCTGGTTCCCCTCAAGCAGAGCTAACCCCCTCACCTGGGCCAGGCAGCTGATGTGCTTCCTCCTTCCTTAATTTGGTAATAAATCTGCCAAGCCGGGAGGCTCCTGAATGAGGCTTTTGCTCTTCTTTCTGCTTGGAGGATCCATAAAAGCCATATGGAAATGGAAGGCAGGAGTGCATATTTCACACCCTGCCTGCACTGGGCCCACAGCTCGGGATGTCGGTGTTTATCCATGAGAAGCACCTGATCCCCCCCAGCATCTCCCAGTGCCCAGCCAGGAGCATCGTGGGCTCCCTTGGGGCACCCACCTTTGTGGTGAGCTGGCAGTGGGTGCACCTGCCTGGGAGAAATGGGGTGCCCATGGTGGGCTGACTGTCCCCGAGCAGCACCTCAGCACGTGCCCTGCATCTGCTCAAAATCCCATCTCTGCTGCTCAAAGCTGGAGCTAAAAAAGCTGATGCCTGAGGAAACCTTCAGTCAAGGCTTGCTCTGGAAATGCTTCCTGTGCTGCTGAGCCCCGGGCATGCTCTGGGGGCACAAGAGCTATTTCAGGGTGTTTCTGTTTGCTGTGATGCAGAAGGAGGAGAAGGAGCTCTGGACCACAGCACTGGTCTCTCCCTGGGCCCCCCTGCTCTCTGCCTGGCTCACATCAGCAGCAAAGCTTTGCAGAAATGGCAGAATTATCCCAACTGCCTGCACTGTGCTGCTGGAGAGCATCGCTTCCCCCTGAAGGTTGGGGTTCAGGTGTATGTGCAGGCACCTGAGCCCCTCTGTGCTGCTCAGGGGGCTTCACCTCAAATTCTGGGATCATAGGGTCATGAAATCCTTAAGGCTGGAGAACTTCAAGATCATTGAGTCCAACCTGTGTTTGATTCCTACCTTGTCACCCAGCCCAGAGCACTGAGTGCCATGTCCAGTCATTCCTTGGACACCTCCAGGGGTGGGGACTCCAAACCTCCCTGGGCAGCTCCTTCCAATGCCTGACCACCCTTTCTGGGACGAAATTCTTCCTGATGAAGGAGGATGAAACAATCCAAAGGGCTTTGAGCTTGTTTTGCAAGGCAGGTTTCTTGTTTTGGCTCCTAAATGCCACATTTTGATGTGTTCATTGTCCCACTGCCTAACAGGGAGGAAGGTGAATGAGCAAATAACTTCACCAACCTGTTTATTTGATTTTTTACTTTTTTTTTTTTTTTTTGTAAAGAGCTTTAGCAAATACTGTACATGCAGGGAAAGAAAAAACCCCTGGTGCCAGCATGTATAATTCCTCCAGGAGCAAGCCTGATAGGAACACAAAAGCATGCAGACTTCCAAACTGTAACCAATATTTGCACATCGGAGTGACTAATTCTCCGCTCTGTGCCACAGAACAATGGGCATAATAGCGAAGTGCATTAATGCAGAGCGGGACTGTCTGGTGCCGTGGGTATGTGACACATAAACAAGGAGAGGAGGAGGGGTTTTATCTACCTGTATAACTATTCGCCGAACAGCAGGTTACAAATGCTCTCAGAAAATGCTGACCCAGGGCTGCTCCTGCACCTCCTGCGCCGGATTGGCACATGATTTGCAGCACTGCGGGAGTTCTATAGCTGACCTCATTAGCAGTGCATTTCCTGGCTTGTTAGCATCATATTTGTATAATTTACGGCACCTTCGTTTTTATGGAATGTGTTCCTTGTAGAGTGTAATGGCAGCAATATATTTAACCTCTCCTATTTAGGAATGCTGTTGCTGAAGGGAGCCTGGAGATATAAAAGGTTTTTTTTTTTTTTCATCCCTTCTTTCTCTCTTGCATGCGTATTTTTTTTTTCCACCCGGTTGCTACATACCCAAATATACGTGTGACTGCAAAGTGTTCATAAAAGGCAACGTGAAGCTGTGCTCAGGAAACCGCAGCTTCTCAGGAGCATTCCCAAGGTCAAGCCCCTAAATCAGTGCAGTGTCATCTTTCCAAAGCCATTACTCAGCTGCTGGAAGAGGAATGGGAATTGCACCAGCAGAAAGAGAGGACAGCTCTGCGGCGAGGGCGGCACGTGGAGGTGGGAGGGGTCCAGGCTCAGCTGCTGCCTTGGCCACGGCTCCTTGGCCAACCTTGGCCAAGGCTCTGGGGGACAAGGTGTTCCAGTTTCACACTGGGAATGCTCCTTTCCTGCTCTGGGGGTCCAGTGTGACGAGAATTTCTGCACGCCGGTGCCAGAACCTCGAAGCAGGGGAGTGTTTGTGCTGGGGAGGGGGCTGCTCACCTGATGAGGTTTAAGGACCACCATCCCCCTACTTCAGCCTGGCTGAGCTGCTCCTGGCAGGCAGCAGTTCTCCCTGGGATGGGAGTGTGTCATGGACTGGGCACAGAGGATCATCCTTTGTTAGCCTGTGTCTCCCAGGCCCCCCGGAGCTGAGCAGGAGCATCGTGGTTTGCCAGAGGGAAGCTCTGTATCTCAACCAGCACCATTTTTAGCACAGAGCCTTTAGGAATATGATCCTATTTCTGTTCCAGGCATCACAGTTGTTTTGTTGCGCTCTGGCAGATTAGAGCATTGATTTTTGTGAGCGCAAGGAGGAGATGAGAAGGTGACCTGCTGAGAACCCCGCCAAGTGACACCAAGCTAAAGAGGCCCCTGCCCAGCTCCATTCCAGAGCAAACAGCCTCGGAAACTGGGAATCAGCCAGGCCGGTGATGCTCTCCAGCTGGAAGCACAGAGGTTGTTGCCACTGGCTTCACATCCCTCCCTTGCAGCCATCTCTGAGGACATGGCATCACGGTGACCAAATGTGGTCACCTACAGCATTGCCCCACTCTTGGCTCCAGGCTCCCTGTGTAACCCCAAAGAGTGCTGTGGACTCTGAGTTAGCCCAGCCCCACTGATGGGTCTGAAACAGGGCACACAGATCCCTGTAAATCCTTGTTTCACTCCATGCAAAGGGAGCATAAAGTGATGGACACCGAGGGAATTGTCTCCTGCTGATGGCTGAACTCAGGCAGGGTGACCCCCACCCACAGAGGAGTTTGCTGATGGTGTAAACTCAACACAATGTGGAGAAGGGTTCTGGGCTGGGGGTGCTGCTGGTGGTGCCAGTGAGGCAGGTTCTGACACGAACCCACGGGTGTTTCCATGAGAGCCAGAGGAATGCAGCACCCAAACTGCTGGAAAACCCTCTGAGGCATGAGTTAACGCCAGGTTGTCTCGGGGCTCACCCATCACACCACCACGCTGGCAGCACTTGAAAGCAAGTGCCTCTGACTAACCAGTCTCTGTGCTGGGTTAAACCTGTGCTTAGTGTTGGCTCTGCCTGCAGATTCAAGTGGGGTGAGACACAGCATCAGCAAATGGGAGAGAAAACGGCTTTCCCCAAGGGTGCTCCAGGGTGGGGACTCCAGGGTGTTGTGGGATGGGATAAATCCCCTATTCCTCCCTTGGAGACTAATTTGTCCTCCTAAATCACTTGAGCTTTAAGAAGACACCAAGACTAAGCCTATTTCTCCTGTTCCTCTGCTGGCCTTAGACAATTTCTGGAGGCTCTGGGAAGAGGTTTAGGGAGCCTATGGACTCATCAGGCAGAACATGCCATCACATATCCCACTGTATCTCCTATGTCAAGAACCTCTCCCTGTGGGAAGTGGGCTGAGAACACACAAACTCATGTCATGCAGCTGACTGGAGAAATCATGGAGGAAAATCTAGAGCAGCTCAGCAGAGCTAAAAGATCCTCAAAGCCACTCTCTCCTCCCCGTTCCTTGTTTTTGATTAATTCGTCTGCACCCCTTGGGGCTGTATTTCCAAATAAGTGCCATTCCAATATTATGGGATAATTGCTGACCAGATGGGCATGGTGGCTGCTCCCCTGTCCAAGCCATGTCACTGCAGTCAACTCCACATTCAAGTCCCCGTGCTAAATTGCTGGTCTGAAGAGGATGAAGTGAGAATTAAGCAGCTTTTCCTCAGGAGATGGAGCCCTCCAAGCCCGGATAACCCGTCCCTCTGGTACAGGAGCCATTCGCAAGGTTAAGAAGGGCCTGGGGCTCTTGCTGCGGCCAAGCGCATCCTCCATCTGCTCCCACAGAGCCTGGCGGGAACTGCTCCTTGCTTTTTTCCTTCCCTAAAGTCACAAATTTGCTCCTGACACAGCTATCTCTCTGTTATGGGATGAGACAACCACTCTAGGTCAGCACAGGCACAGCGTGGACCTGAGACAGCACACGTGATGCGAGGCCAAGGATGTCCTCGGATGGGACCAAGCACCTGGGAAGGTGTGGGAGTCCCTCCACCTCAGCTTGCTGCTTTCTGGCTGCACTTCCATCTGCTTTTCTCCATCGGGATTTCAAGAGCCAGGATCCCACCTTGGGGGCGAGGTGACCCCTGGGAACATGCCCTGGGGACCGAGTGCTGCAGCTGGCAGAGCCTCCTGTCTTCACTGGCCTGCAGTTTTCTTAAGCCTTAAACCAAGATTCGGATCCCTTACAGCTCGGTTTAAATTGAACCTGCCTCATTAAATGACTCTGTACTCGCTTCTAGTCTCAACATCCCATTTTCATGCTGCTCAGGGCGTCTGTGGTACCTCGAGGTGATGAATTCCATGGGTTAGCCTACAGCTGCATGAAAATACATCTTTTTGTGATGCTTTTCAGCCTGTTTGCACCTGACACGGCTCTTGTGCTGTGACAGCAGTTCCAGATTACTTGCCTTCTCCCTCCATTTAGATTTGCTCGGCTCGTTTTCCTCTCTTGCTTAAGCCCATCCTAGTTCCATTCAGGATCAAGCTGAGGAGCCAGGAGGATCAAAAATGAGTTTCTGCTGACAGAGGGGGAAATTCGGCTTCAGCTGCTCCCGTGGCTGCTCACAGGCTCACATGTGGAGAACCTAAAAGGCTTCATGTGGACCTACAAGGGGCACCTTTCCGTGGACCTGTGAGGGGCACCTTTGTGCTGGGCTTGCAGGAGGAGAACACTGGTCCAGCTTTCCAGCTTTGCCCCGGCTTGGGCAAGGATGTGCCCTCCACTCCCTGGTGCCTGGAGCTGTCCCTCTGTCCAGGTGGCCTGCTCTGAGGCTGATTCCAGCGAGGAGAGAGCAAGGTAGAGGTGGTTTTTCCCGTGGGAGTCATGAGCCAGGGGGTCCAAGGCTGCAGGTGGGTGTGGAGCAGAGTGTCACATGGGGATGCTGACAGGACAGACCCCTGTGGGACCGGGCACCACATCCCCACTCCCATCAGCTCCTACCTGGGGTTAACACACATCTCCACCCTGCCCAAACAACCGTGGAGAGCAAATAGGGGAGTATTGATATGGCTGTGTACGGCAGCAGCTACTGCCAGCACCCCTGAGCCACTGCCAGCACCCCTGAGCCCCCTCCTTCCTGCACCAGCCCCCCAGTGATGCCAGCATGGGGATCCCAGCGGGGCAGTGGGTTGGGATGGGCATGGTGCCCATGGCAGGGACCCAGGGAACGCTCCCCTGCACATCCTGGCTGGCAAATGGCTCCGCTGCAGCCCCGGGAGCGCGTGGCAGCCCTGGTAATGTCTCCATGGCTTCTTGTTAGCTGCACTCTAAGCAGGAAAGTGACTGGCCCTGACAATATAATTTACATTGCTGTATAAAACTATCTGTGGAAGCCAAGCTAATTTGTGCCAGATTAGGCTATTTGTCTCAGCCACTGTCTAACGGCACAATCTATCAGAGGGCTGTTTTCAAATATCGCTTTTCAAGCGTGCCCTTGAGAGGCGGGAATTGATTGGGATCTTAGAAAGCAAAATTACAGCAATAACTTAAAAGAAACAATAATTACTGAATCATACCAGTGTCAGCACTCTGCAAAACACGAAATAGCCATCAAACCCCAATCCAATATATTCTGAAGCAAATTTATTGAATGGAAAAAGCAGTTGAGTGAGGCTTTTTTTCTCCCGGTTCCCCTCGCCCCCTCTCTCTCCCTGTACATATGGTTATCTCCAAACCGCAAGTGAATGAGTCGATAATTCTTGTCATTGACTGCTCCATTTTCAGAGAGTCAAGAAAAGATCCATTAGCTACCTCCCGACTCGGTGTCTTTCCCCTTCCCCTCCAGTCATTTGCCAGTCTGCGCTCCTCAGGCAAACAAACATATATAACTAATCATCTGTTAAAATGCCGAGGCCCCTAATAAATCTCTGCAGCTGAAATACTTTAATGGGTAATTAATTGATCCTGTTCCAGAGGAGTAATAAGATAATAAATTAGACAATATTTCACTCAGTTGTGTCAGTGTACTGCTAATGGTGCTGGAGGGCTAAGCCGAAGGATAATAAATTAGCCAGAAATTAACTGCTAAGAGCTTTCTGCAGAGAAATGGGCTGACAGCGAGGGGCTGTGATTCAGGGCCCTGCTGCCATTGCCAGCACAGTTATTTATTTTTTGGTGCTGGCAAACATTCCCCCTGGCTGGAGCTGGCCTGGGGAGGTGGCAGAGGGGACAGTGAGGGGCACAGGACCCCCAGCCCTGGGCGGGCACTGCATTCCCAGGACTGGAGAGTGGCAGATTTATTGCAGTCTGGGTGTGCTGCATGTAGGTAAATTACTTTTGTGCTGACTATAAAGACTGTCTCTGAGGCAAGTTATTACCCATCCAGCAAACAAAAAGGAAATATTTTCTAGTGCATCTGTCGTATTTCACGGGAAGGTTTGGCAGAGACATCAGGAAAGATGACACCGGGGGACTGATCCTGCGTGGTGCAGAGCAGCACAGCCCTGATGAAGGCTGGGCCTTCCTTCAGCTCTCCTAAGGAGAAGTTTAAGAGCTTTTTAAGCCTGGCCCACAGAGAGGTCGTGTCTGCAGCAGGGGCTGTTGTGTGGCCATGGCTTTGATCATGCCAGACACAGCCTGGAGCAATGCTGGAGGGAGGTGGGAGGTGAAGGTGGGCTTGGGGGAGCCAAAGGTCTCCCACATCACATTAGACCTGGGACTGGCAGGGTTGGGCCACCTCAGGAAGACCAAAGACAGCCTAAAGGTGGCTTAAAAAAGCCACAAACCCACTCACTATCTCAGAAATGTGGGCTGGGGCTGCGGTGGGAGTGAACCCTCATCTGCATCAGGTCCAGGGAACAGCAAGAGGGTGGAAGTCATGACCCAGAGGCACTGGGGGAGATGTGGGTCAGGGAAAAGACAGGCTGAAGAAATGCCATGGGAGCTCCCCAGTGCAGGGCATCCTGCAGATGCCCCACAGTGTCCTGCATCCTGACAGAGTGGCAGCATCTGCATCGTCCCACATCCCACATGAGCTGGGAAAACCAAGTGGCTCAGCAGAGCCACCATGGCCAAGCCCCTCTCCTTGCATTTGCCTTCTCCCACTCCCCTGTTCTCCTTCCCTCTGCCTTTGCTTCCTGAGAGGAGGTGAAGAGAGTGATAATCAGCCAGGGCACCAGGAGAGCTCATGGACGAGATTAAAAGCAAATCAAAGAAGAAAAATCGTGGCATGGTTTATGTCTTCCTAATTAAAACCCCGCCAGTCTCCTTTCCCTCTCCCCCCTTTCCCAGCTAATGTTACACTAACGAGCTGAGTTTAGTGGCATTTATGTAGATAAAAGTCCTGATGATTGATCTCAATGGCTTGTTAAAATTAGTTTCAGTCCACCATATTGATTTAATTCCATTGCTTGAAAGTGCTAATTAATAATGATAATAAAAGTGTCTGGGCTCATTATTATCAGGAGGCAGGTTGGGAAGGGGATGAGGGGCACAGTGACTGGTGCATCGCTCGCTCCATCTGAAAATGGCCTCAGAAAGGGTGATGAGGAGTGGAAAGGAAACCAGGAGAGCGAGCGGGGCAGGGCAGGGGCAGAGGAGGGGGCAAGGGATCTGGGTTTGCCCTCAGGCAGGGCCAGGGAACTCTGCAGGAGGATTTTGCGGAATGGCAGTGACTTTGTGACGATGTGGGAACCAAAGGCACGAGGGGACAATTCCCAGTCCACTCCCAGCACCTCCACCTTGGGGACACAAGTGTTGGGGGCGCTCAGGGGACCACCAGGTATCTGGCATGTGGCCCCTTGAGGCTTTAATCCTGGTGCCCACCATGTGCCCTGGTCCCTGCAGGATTCCCGTGACTCAGTGCCGGGCTGGGTGGGCTTGGGACTGGTGGCTGCTTCCAGACCACCCCATAATGAGGCTCCTGTTTGACCTCTTCATGTTTCCTAAAACGTGTTGCTTTGAGATTTTTCCCTTTAACACCAGGTCCTTGGCCCAAGCCCCGTGGTGGGGAACAGCCCTAATTAGGGAATGTGCTGCCTGCAAAGTGGTGCGCCTGCTCTCCTTCAGATACCTGCTGTCTCCAGCTACTGAAGCCTCTTTCCTGGGGAAATTAATTAGTGTAATTAATATATTTGTGCAATCATTCAAAGTGCTGATCACAGACAACTGCAGAGAAAACTTTTAACAGTGGCAGCCACCTCTTCCTGGGGCTCAGTGCTGGGATTTCATTGTTGTCTCTCTGCTCTTGGCCAGCTGCTTTGGTACCATCAGCTGTGTCCTCCATCATCCCCCCCCATTCCCTCCTGGCCTTTCCCAGCACATTACCAGGTTCCCTGGCAGGAACTACTCTCATTCCAGCAGCACCCAAAGCTGACTGAGGTCCCTGAGCCTGTGGTGAAGGTGCTGAGCAAAGTCAGGCAGGGGAGGAGAGGCACGGGGGGATGCCTGCCCACACCATGCCACAGACACATCTCATTCCCCACCTAATTCACTGTATATATTTAAAGCCCCAAATCCAGAGCTACCAGCAGGACCAGGTCCCCCTCAGAGGAGCCTCCAACTGCCCTTGGCAACTCCACAATTCCCCCCAGCCCCACACACTGTGATGCTGCTGCTGCTGCAGGGTCTGAGGCTCCAGAGTGATCCAGAACCCACTGGGCAGTGTTGCTCAGAAGCAGCTCCAGCAAGGAGAAAGCAGGTCAGGAAAGGGCCCTCTTCTCCCCCCTCTTTGCCCCTTCTTCCTCTCATTTCATTCCTTTTTATTTTTAAAATTTCTCTCTGTCTTTCTCATCCATCATTTTCTCATTCCCTCTCTCCCATCCACAGCGAGCCGGCTAATGGAGTCTGCAGTAATTCAGTCCTCCTCGACAGGGGCTGTAATTTCAATAAATAATTACAGGACTTGATTTCATCTCCCTCTTTCCTGAAATGTGACTGCACAAACTCATCCCATGGGGCCAGGCGGTTAATGGGCTCCAGGGTGGGGCTCCAGGGTGGCTTCTGGGACCGCAGGACACAAACCCCACTCTTCTCTGGGCTCACTGACTCTACTTTTTGAGTGCCAGGTGGTTTTGGGGTGTGCTCAGGAGTGCTTTGGCATCCAAGCATCAGCTCTTGTGTCCTGAGGACGAGAATGTCATTCCCCATCCCTGGAGGGTTCCCAGCTGTGCCACTGCCTATCCTCCTTTCCCTCATACAGCTCTGGGGGGTTTCCAGTGTGGATCCCACCACCAGCCAGAGGGACGGCGCGAGGGGAATGGAGTGACCGACCCAACACGGACTGTGGCAAAGACAAACCCAAGGCCAGACAAGGCCCGTAATTCCCCAGACTCTGCAGCAGTGAGCCCGTCAATAGCCATTTCCAGTGCCTTTGGTCTTGGCTGAAAACAAAGTGAAGGTCCCCGAGTTCTCCTATAAATGGTAATGATAACACAATTATCATGCAAAACAAAAATTAAGTTTAATGGTGCAAAGCCAGGGTGTACTGTGGAGGTAATTCATATTAATTATGTTTGGATTAAAAGCTTATTTCTTTTGTTAGCATCTGCAAGTAGGAACTTAGCAGTAAAAAAAGCCGCATATAATTACTGCATCTTATGGAGGAGCAGTGTCGAACTTAATGGAGCATCCCCGCTCTCTCTGGGCCCCCAACGAGCTGCAATATTTCACATTTTATGAAATACAGAAGAAATAAATTACAGGTTTAATGATAAGCATTACTTGGGCTCATAATGCAGCGTGATTGGCTACCTAAAGGCCTGCAGGCTGGGGTGGGGGCAGAGAGAGCCCTGCTCAGGTGCCCAAGGGGGACACAGAGCACCCCAAAGCAGGGGTGACAGACAGACAGACAGCCTGGGCAGCACCCAAGGGGACACAGGGCACCCCAAGACTCAGCTTCAGACCCTGCCTGATGGGCACAATGCTACGTCACCACTCGCTGTGACTCCTGTGCCACGGTGCAATGTCACCTCTTACAGTGACCTCTGTGTCACAGCACAATGCCACCCATTGCTGTGACCCCCATGTCACAGTGCAATGCCACCCCTCACTGTGGTATCCCTGTCACAGCACAGTGCCACCCCTCACTGTGACCCCATCACCACGTGTCTCCTGGGAGAGCTGTGGGCACAGCTGAGGGTTTGGTTTCAGGGGTTCCTGTCTCTGTGCTAAATACACCCTGTGGTGGTGCCAGCGCCGCCAGAGGCAGGTCCTGCTGACCCCCCTGCAGTGGGACAGGGGGACAAGGTTAATCCCACTGTCATCACCACCCTGTTTGCCCCATAAACTCCCTGGGAGTGTCCTTGCTCCTTCAAGGAGAGCTGTGGTTGATGGGAGCTGTGGTGCCACCTGCTCTGTCCATACATTTATACCTCTGACAACAGCCAAGTGATCTGTGTTGTCCTTTTAAGCACAAACCAGTCTGATGCTAGTCTGGGAGCACTGGGAGGCTTCAGCTTTTATTTCTAGAACTGATATGGCCATTTTTTACTGACTAATCTTTATTTTTTTAAACCAGAAAAGCCTCCAGCTCTGCCTCCCAGCCCCAGGCTGACCCCAGGTCCAGAAGGTGGGAGGTGGCTCAGGGTTTCAGGCGTGCTCCAGCCCAAGGTTCTTTGTTTTCCCCATTTCCCAGTTACTCCAGGCACTGCACCACGAGGGGTTTAAGTTGCATCGACACCATCATTAGTATTATCTGGTTATTGATCTACAAATTAAAAACTCTATAGCTGGGCCTTAAGGTCTTGCTCTGACAGACCCACAGTGACCTGCAGCAGCCTCCCCTCTCATAGCCTGGACCTCAGCCTGTTCTGGGGACTCGCACCCAAGGGGTGCCCCGGGGTGATGGGAGGGGGGACCCAACTCTTCCACACCAGCAGGAACACAGAGTCATCCTGCTGTGCCAGACCTGGTGCCCTGGGCTGTGCCACTCACCTGTCCCACCCCAGGGCAGAGGGAGGGGATGCTCAGAGCAGTGACAGGATCACCATGAGGGATGTGCCATGGTCTTTAGTCACAGCCCAGGGGACTGGACGCCCCAGTCCACTCCTTTGAGATGGAATGTGGCAGAGGAGGAGGGAAAGATGTTTGGTAAATGGTCCCTGTATGGGCAGGAATTGGCTTTTAAATGGAGGGATATGGCATCAGAGGGGAAAGCTGGCTGACTCGTTTTCCCAGCAAGTATTTAACAAAACACCAGCATGAAATTGTCCCCCTGGCTGATTCCGTGCAGGACTGGGGAGCACATGGCCCAGGCCAAATCCAGCCCTGTGCTCCTGCTGTGGAGCTGGTGGATGTGTGAGGCTGATTTTTGTGCTATTATTGGGCATTGCTGAGGTGTCTGTTCACATCCAATGTGCCAAATGCCTGAGAGAGGCAGTGAGCAAGGAGTTACCCACACATAGTCAATCCCCCAGATCGCTCCTGTATTAGGATATCCTTAGCTTGGGAGAAAGCCGAGGTCTCTGACTCCTGAAATAGCAGGCTGTGTCTTCTGAGTCAGCCCTGGCAGGATAGAGGGAACCTGGAGGGAGGAGAGGGCTGGCTCTGTTGGTCTCAGTACTTTAAATTCAGGGATATCACTATCTTTGTATCTCCATATGTCAAGCATTGCCATATCTGACACAAGCAGTACAACACCTCACCATGACACAGACACCAGACACCAGGGCATTCCCAGGGAAGGGTTTTCTCTCCTTACACCTCCCATCCTCTATTTCGCCTTCCCTCCTCATCTCTGCCTGCCCACCAGACTGAGTGAAAATCCTTGCGGCTCCTGCTCTGTCTCACTAGAAGGAAATTTGTGAGCTCATTTCACCTAATCACTATCCCAGCGCTCTAAAAGCCCAAGGAATCCTCCCGAGGGCTGCTGTGAAAAGCTCCTCCTGGAGAGCAGGAGCCTGGTCCCAGCCAAGGGTGGGGAGAGGACAAGGGGGGACCCCCTGGACCCTGGGCAGAAGAGGACCAGGGGCAGGGGAGCAGTAACCCCAGGTTGCTGCATCAGCTGGAGGAAGGATGGGGCAGTGGTGGGTGAGGGAGGTCAGGACCTGAAGTCTGTGAATCAAACCAGGGCCGAATCCCTGGGACCTGCTGCACAGCAGGGAACTGGGAATGGGCAAATATGTATTTGTGTGCACACACACTCACATATATATATATACACACACAGAGAGCAGATTCCATAAATCAGCACTATTCCTGGCTTTCCCCTTTTTTTTTTGTTTTATTTTTTTTTTTGACACAATAAATCTTTTTCTTGTGGTTTTTTTCTTTTTCTTTTTTTTTGAACTCGTGGTAGCGATTGCATCATCTCCCCTCCCTTCCTTCCCTACCCCGCCCCTGGAACAGCACAGATTAAGATAAAGTGATAGTGCTGTGTCAAAGAGTGCTTTACTGCCACACTTGGGATAGAAGAGGAGAGGTTAATTTATCATCACTGGGGAGAACTGACAGAAGAGAGATATACTACCGAAGGGGGATTTAGCACAGGGCCAAGAAACTTCACACTATTTTTACCATCTGTCACATGCTCTAATAAAGCAGGACAAAATATGAAGAAAGGAAAAATGAACTATCAAACACTGATGTAATGCAGCCCATAAATCTAATTTAATTACTTTGCATGGAGACAGGTCCTCGAGTCCGTGTGAATATACTGGATTTTCTTGGCAACTTAACAACTAAGTGTTTTAATAACATCACACTATAATTTATTCTGCTTGAAACACAAAACCTCTTTTGTGCAAGTTTCTTTTTGTGTGTGTGTGTGTGTGTGTGTGAGAACTGTTAATTTTTTCTGCTAATGTCAAAACTGGCATAAATTCACATGTGAACTTGAAGCCTGACTGTGAAAAGAGGCGGAGGGGAGCGAAGGCCTTTTCTTGTTGTTGGGGTTGGTGTGCCCGTGTGTGCACACACGGGGAGCTGGGGCTGCTCCTGGCTCAGGTGAACAGAGTTGTCTGGGTAATTAGATTTTAACACCATGACAGGAGCGGGGGAGGAAGCAGCGGGTGTTGGCCAAAAACAAAAAGAGAGGAACCAAAGGACAACAAAAGGTTGGTTGTGCCTGAGGAGGAAGAAGAGGAGGATGAAGGGCTGTGGTGTTGCTGCCCGGGCTAAGGGGCTTCAGTGGACCCATGGGATGGGGACAAAGCAACATGAGGAGAATTATTATTCAATATGTGTTCCTGTGAATCCGGATGCAGTTACAGAAATTATTGCTAATAATGAAAGCTATATATCAAAGGTTATAAAATTCCTGTGTGCTGGGACACAATTTTTCTAGGCTTTGTTCTGAACCATTAAAGATGACATATTGAGTTTGTGTGCCTCTGTGTTTAGTAAGAGACGTTTAAATCTGATTTTAACCTAAACTGGCGATTTTGACATTTGTCTCTGGTCTTTAAAGCGGGAGCTCTGATGGCACTGAGTGTGTGGGGGGGTGGTGGGTGGCCCCCACCCATCTCTGTGACCTCACAGGGGAGGGGAGGAGGGAGCAGGTAATTAATTTGTTAGATCATCACTGATTCATGTAAAATAAAACCATCAGTCTCTGTACAGTTGTCCCTGGGAGGAGGAAAAAAAAAATAGGAAAAAAAAAAGGAAAAGAGGAAGGAAAAGAAAGCTCTGGTGCAGAAGAGGCCAAGGAAGGCACATGGGAAGCAGGGGGAGTGTGGGCTGGGAGTGCAGAGCCCCTCTGCAGACCCTGGTCATGGTCCTTTGAGCCATGCTGGGATGGGGTCCCCCAGCTGAAGTGCTTTCCCAGCCCCACACACTGCCTGGTCCTGCCTTCAGGCACCACAGCATCCCCTGGGATGTGGGATTGTCCCCATGGGCAGGTCCAGCCCCTTGAAGAGGATGAGAGAATGTGGTAATTCCTGCTCAGGGGCCTCACTGCTGCCTGTGCAAAGGCATACCCCAGCTTTCTCAAGTCCAATAAGCTTTGCAGTTTAGGCTCCCCCGAAACTTCACCCAAAACTTGCCTGAACTCATGGCTGCTTTTTGTGCAATCATTGATTTTTCAACCCTGGAAATTCTAACTAATGCAAAGAGGTTTTCTGCCTCCGGAGCTGCTGCTGCAGCAAATCCATCTGATGCTGTTGTAGCACCTCAAGGGAGGGAAATGAGGGTTGAAAACTGGACAAGAGCAGCAGGAGATCCTGCTTTGGGGTGTGGAAAGATGCTCCTTGCACAGTGTTTGCTCAAAGATCAGAAATACAAATGGGAACCTGCAGGCACTGTGACCCCTGGTTACAGACACCGCATAAGTGTAGAACAAACCACAAATCCTTTAAAGTCCAAATAATCTCCTCCAAACCTGGACCCCAGCAGCTACACGGAAAGAGAAAAACTGTGGCTGAAAACCCCAAATCCCTAAACCAGGGGTTTGCTGGGAGATGTTTGTTTAGTGTGTGGATGTATCAGCAAGAGAGACCAGTGTTCAGCCCCTGCAGGGGCTGAGCTGGGCAGAGGGTCCCTCAGGACACCCCTGGGATGCTCACAGGTCTCTTGGGGGATCCCCAGGGAGGAGAAAGGGTCCCTAATGCCTCCAGCTCAACACCCAGCTCTGCTCTTGACCCTTCCCTACCCTGTGCAGGCAACAACCCCTTCCCTTCTTCTCTGCTCCTGTCCCCCTCCCCACGTCTCAGGTGGGGACATCTCTCAGTCTGCACCTGGATGAACAGGATCCAGAGCTCTTTGGGGGTCTCCAAAAGGCAATGCATTGCAAAAACAGTGAAATCCAACGCACGCAATGCACTGGGAAGGACAACAAACAGCCAAAGGGACTCGCAATCTACTCCCCAAATATATTCCAACTGCAGAAGATTTGGCAAAATACAGTCAGCATTATAAGGCTGCAGAAATCTGCACACCTTCAGATATATTGTTCAAGAGATTGGAATTTATTCCCCTCTATTTTCACTGTCCCTCTCTCCCCGCTTTCTCTTCCCAGTGTCGGAGATAATGAAAACCTTGGTATTTAAATTCAGTTGCAGCTCCTCGCCTCACAGATTGATTGCTTAGAAAAAAACCATATATATATATATATATCTAAAAAACCCCTCGGAGCATGTGTGCATAAAGTAGATGGTAGATTAGGTGACTGAGAAAGGAAATGTCCCCCCTGTTCTGGGAGTGCACTGTTTGCAGGAAGATTAACTGATGGGAGCAGCGAGTTGCTGATGAAGGCAGTTTGTGTAAGAGCAGCCCCTGACTACAGAGCCTCATCAGTCACTGCTGTCAGTGGCTGCTCGTGGCACAGGGGGCATGGGGGGTACGTGCCCACCAACAGGACCCACAGGGCAGGTGGTGCTGGTGAGGCTCTTCCTTGGATCTGTCTCGGATTCCAGGATGGGTCCCCCCATGGAGGTGATGCTCATGAAGGCACAGGAGGCTGGTGTGCTTTGAGCCCGGGAAAGGAAGGATTGTTGGACTAAACCAGGGAATAAATCTTGGTTTCCTGTCATGCTTTGCAGCTGCCCAGCCCCAAACCTGCCAGAGCTTGAGGAGTGTTTGGACAAGGCTCTAAAGACATGGTGGGATTGTTGGGGTGTCCTGTGCAGGGTCAGGAGATGGACTTGATGATCCTTGTGGGTCCCTTCTAGTTCAGCATATTCCATAATTCTATGATTCAGTGTGAATTTCCACCTCTACTGGTAAGAAACATGGGAAGAGTTACAAATGGAGCCCTGGAATGTGGCTGGTTCTCCTTGTCCTGCCTTTCCCATGGTGGATGGGTTGCAGCCACTGGCTGCTCCAGTGCCCATCCTGAGCTGTGCTCACAGCCAAGACCCACTGCTGGGGTCACTGCCACCCAACCTGCTGCTTCTTGACCACCAACCTGGGGGGAAAGGAGCTGGTTTTGGTCAAGGAGGTGCAGAAGGAGCCAGAGGGAGAAGGATGTCCTGGCTGTTCCTTGTGGCTCTGTGGCCAGATGATGCTTTGAAGCATGACTGTCCCCTGGTCACTCCCACATACCTTCAGTGGAGACCTGCAAAACAGGTGTCTCTGGGTGCTGGGAGAGTACTGAAGCCAGAGAAACATTAATTTATGGGCTCACTAAGAGCAGACATGGAAAATGCCTCCAAGCAGAGCTGGAAAATGCCTTTGAGCTCATGCCTGAGCTGAGGCTGACTCGTTGCTGTTGCAACAGCACTGGCATCCTCAACTGTGCAGCCTTTGAAGCAAATACACCCCGAGACACATCCAGGAAAGAGGAAGAGGAGGAATTTCCACTGGGAGCTGCTGTAGCCAGTGTGGAGAGCCTGGGGCTGACACCTCTGGCAGGGACCAGGCAAACACAGCCAAGACACCGTGAGGGAGCGAGGTGTGAGGCACGTGCAGCTGGAACGACAGGACTTTGCAGGTGGATGGAGCCCAGAGCTGCTGGGAAATCACTGGCAGCAGGAAACTGGGAGGTTGTGGTGGTCCTGGGGGAAAGCAACCCCCCTCCAGCAGCTCACCCAGCCCCAGCACCCTCCTTGGGGGCATCTGAACCGTGCTGGGGGACAAAGTTCTGCACGTGATTCCCGAGTTCATGGTCTGTCCCCGTGGCAGGGCCATGTCCCCCTGTCCTGAGTGATTCTCAAGGCGCCGGTGTCAAGCTGGGGCAGATGGGCAGCCACCTGCCAGAGCTGCTCCCACATGTGGCCATGTCCCATGTCTCCAGCCCTGAGCTCTGCTCTGGACTCAAACAGCAGCAACAACCCACTGTGTTCTGGCTGGGGAATATTCCCAGTTCTCCTTGCGTTTTTGTTGCTCTACGCCCGTGCCTTTTCCTTAACCAGGCGAGACATTTTGCTACACACACACACACACACACAAGTTTTTACATGAGTTTCCTGAGTTCATGGATAAAGTCCAGAGCTGCCAAGCTCCCAGTGCTTTGCCATGTCACACTAATAGCTTCCAGATCCCATCACATATTAAATTCATGCGGTTTCAGCGGAGCCATCTATTTAATGCAATTCGCTAAATGCCTGCGTAGCTCCGCTGACAGTGACATATTAGGTTTGCAGTCTTTTGCAATCTGATATCTCTGAATTTGCCACTGTACTAAAGATTTGATTAATGTGGTTCCATTTCAGTGCAGTAATTGGCTGCGACTGTTGTAGAAAATAATCAGGCTTTCATTCCTTACAACTGCATGGACATGCTAATGAGAGAGTGGGTTAATTAAGCCCCAGGCAGAAAGCGACAGTTACTGATGACTGTTATGACAAACCACCGACTCGGCATTTGGGAGCAGGACAGCAAATTTGCACTTTATGAAATTACAGGAAAACTGGGACATAAGGAATAAATAGTTACATCTGTTTGGTGAAAGGAAAAGAGCGAGAGAAGGGAGTGAGCGAGATTGTGTCGCTTCCTCAAATCAGGGCACAAACACACACAGGAGGAAAGTTGGGAGCCCAGAAGCACAGGGAAAGGGAGTAAACTTTCATTTTCTTTGCAAGCACTTCACAGCTTCCCAGCGGGTTTAATCCACTGGCAGGGTGTGAAACATGGACACCCAGCAAAGGGATTTGTGTTGCTGCGATGGCTCCTCTGGCAGGCGGAGGCTGCGGAGATGGCCAGGAATGAATCCCATTCCCCCCGGGAACAGCCAGCCCTCTGTGGGCAGCCCTGTGGGGAGACACCCATGGGTCTGGGGTCCTCCTTCCCTCTATCCTTGGGGAGCAATTTCCCCCAGTTACAAGCAATTGAGACCTTCAAATGGCTGGGAGGAGGGGGAGGCTCTGGGAGAGCGGGAGGGATGAAGCCAGAGCTGTGCCATGACTCAGTGCTGATGTCACGCTTTGGAAGAACATCAATGCCTTCACAGAGCCCAGCAAATCAAAGCCAGCCCCAAGTGCTCCTCACAGAGCCCAGCAAGGAGAGCTCAACCAGCCTGGCCTTCCTTAGAAGGCTCCTCCAGCTCCAGTTCTGCAGCACTAATAAGTAATTTATAAGGATTAACAGGCAATTTTTTAAAGTTTCTCTTTCATGCCAGGGATGTTTTGCCACATAAGCACTGCCACCATATAACCAATGATTTAGCTGAGGGGTTTTATAGGCTGAAATGGCTTTAAAATTTGTTTGGAATTACCTTGAGTACATTTTAAACACTTAAATTGTCATCTTTGCATTTTGGACTATTCATGTTGCGCTGTAGGAGAAATTTTTTTTACCCCATTATATTGCACAGTAACTCCTGCATTGTTTTACCAGGCCCTCCTGAAAGCGAGCTGACAGCACATCCAAAACACTCTCTATGACATGAGACAGCCTGTGGGTACCAGGGGGAATGCAGGGGCTTTGGGCTGTCCCTGTGCCTGTCCATCAGCACAGGGCTGTCCATGGGAGATGCTCATCACCCAAGCCTGATCCTGGGAAAGGCTGTTTGGCACAGCAGGTACCACCAGCAGACCCTCCCTGTGGCTGCTGGGCTTTGGGTTGTGGCAGCTATGACATGGGATGTGAAAATTCTCCTTTGAGAGGTGGATGTGGGGAGGCTGAGCTGGTGGAGAATGAGCAGGTGTGGGAATCCTCCATCCCACTGCCATGGTCAGCAGCTGGGCAATAGGTGTGAGCATCCTGCACCCATTCCAGCCTCAGGAGTGTCTTTGAGGTGCTCAAACAGGGCTCTGTCAAACCCATCCCAGGTGGGATTTGGGCACATCCAGGACCAGGAAGGCAAAATATGTTCAGGGGTTACTCATTTCATTAAGGTCTGAAGGTGAGCTTGTGTTCTCTGCTCCCCTTAGAAGCTGTTAGGTTTTATGGAGGGCTCTGGCTCCCACCTTCCCATGGCCACTCCTCACCTCAGCCTTCCTCCCTCTGCCTCCTGCACTGTCTCCTGCCAGGGGACCCTGGGGGTCCCCACCTGGCCCTGATGGCTGCTGGGGGTCCTGCATGTCTTTATCCCTGCCAGGTCCTGGCCAAGGAGCCCCTGGAGAAGAAGCTGTAAAGATGTTTTATGTAGGAATATGTTGGTTTCTGTGCAATAAAACCCGGAGCCATTGCAAAGCAGCTCCTGTGTAATTACAGAGACAGAGGAGATCACTTCCATATGTCGGAGTGGGTGTGAGGGGCCCCGAGCCTGCATCTGCTCCCTTTGTTCTGTGGGGGAAAAGGGAGAGAAAGAAAGAGAAAACAGAGACAGAAAAGGGAACTGAAAAGGGTCTGATGGAGGGAATGACCCCTCGCTAAACCCTGCCCAGGGCCCGGCTCGGAGGATCAAGGCACAGCAACATCTGGCCCGGCCGAAAGTGCTTGATCAATAAATTGTGCTACCAGGCACAAAATCAGAGAGATCTGAGAGCCATTCATTAACGAGCTTGTTAAGTGATTGATATGCTTAATTTTCCTGTCAAATGCGGACTTCCCTTGTAAACATGTCAATTGAGAAAAGTTCAAGCTGGTCACTGGGATTTATGGCTGGAATAACATGTAGGTGGAGAGGAGTGACCCGTCCCCTGTGGCCCCTGTTGTTTCCTATTACACATAGGGCCAACCAGCCCAGGTGCTGTGTTCTTCTTCTGCCCCCTCCTCCTCCTCCTCCTCCTCCTCCTCCTCCTCCTCCTTCCTCCTCCTGCCCACAGCTGAGATAACAAAAGCAGAGCATCCTGCTGGAAACACACCAGAACTTGGCCCCAGCAACAATTAGTGGATGGATTTGTTCACCTTGTTAAAGTGGACACCTTGAGCTTCAGGGAGCCTTTGATGGGCTGGGGTGGAGACCCAAATCCCACCATTTTCCCTCCCTGCAATAGCTGCACCTTTAACCTGGTGCAATAGGCACGGTGGATGGTTCCAGCCAGGATATTTAATTTAACATCAGATGCATGGCTGACACTTTTTGCCATTACAGCAAGGGTTGGCCTTTTTTTTTTTTTTTTTTTTTTGCCATGTTCTGCCCTTTTTTCCTGCTCCTACTAGACCTGCACCCCTGGGGGCTGGGACTTTGCTGAGCCCAGCACAGGGTCCCAGCTCCATCCAGAGTGATGTATAAACACAGGCAACACTGAAACATTTAGCTCAAAATATTTGGGCTTAGGCCAAACACGGGATGTGTTTTGTTTTGTAAGCACTGTGCAGAAGGGGCTGGGGTGGTGCTTGCTGAGGCACAGCGTGGGAGGGAGAATGGGCGGATGAATCCAGGAGATGCTGCCCTGTTTGGTTTGGTCTGAGGGCACTTTTGGGGTGCAGCCTCTTCCTCCCAGGAACGTGAGAACCGCTGCCCTGCCTTTCCCAGGGATCCCCTTCTGGGCCAGGCACTGCTATAAATAAGCTGTTTTGTGACTGATTCATTTTTATTTCTGTTAACTTTTATCACGAAATAGCAGTCATCGAATCGACACCTCGGCTCCCTTGAGCATATTCCCTCTGGTGTCATTTTTTGATAAATGCCAAGAACAGCCTAGCAGCAGGAGACCATTATCCTGTGACATGCTCCACTCTGCTCACATTATCTCTAAAATAACACGGATGCTCACACAAATCCCCGCAGCAGTTGTGACAGGGACCAGAGACAGACCCAGCCTGGCTGGACCGGGGCTGAATGGAGCAGCCTGCAAACCTCAGCCACCTCGTGCTTTTCCCAGCCAGGGTCCATCCCAAAGCAGCCTGGCACCAGCAGTTCTATCTGATGGGAGAGAGACTGGAAATCCTAATTCCTTCCTAGAGAGGTGGTGGGGGAGGGAAATTAGGTTTTGTATTTTCCGCTTTCTAATTTCTTTTAGGGAGATTCCTGCCTCCTGAGGGGCTGCAGGAGCCCGAAGCATTGTGGGTGAAGATCAGCATCTCGTTGCCAAAACCACTTACAATACTCACAGATTTTGAAGCAATCTCTCCTTCTCTTTTCTTTAACTTTTTTTTTTCCCAATGACATCTCAAAGACCCCACAAACATGGGAACAAAGAGTAAAAGAAGGGAAGGGAACACCAAAACCAACACTAGCACCACTCAGGCTTCATCTAATCCCCCGAATCGAGATTTTCTTTGTGTTTCTTCACAAGAAAGAGGAAAGCTTGGAATTAAATTTGCTATGGAAATGCAATTTTCTGGGGGAATTATTGGGGGGATACTCTTTTTTTGTAGAAAAATCATGAAAAAGCCTGTTAAAGCCAGCTGGAGATTAGGGTGAGGGGTGAGGAAGTGAGTGGATCATAGTGCAGCCTCCTTCCATCCTCATTGTGGGCTCCCAGGAACTGGGGGCTGTGCTGAGGGGAGGGAGATGGGCTGGGGGCTGCCCTGCACAGAGACAGTGAAGGAAACCCAGGGCAGAGATTCCCCTCCTGTGTTTTCCCCATGAGCCTGTGGTTCCTGGGCCCTCTCTGGGCAACAGGAGTCCGATCTCGTTCCCAGGGATTTGCCATCGTTTCGTGTCAGCCTCGTGCTACATCAGTATTTATTTTTGCTAATATGACACAATTAAAGGGTAATCGTATCTGTACCTTTCATCTCGTGTCAGGCACAGGGAATGCTGTTAGAGGGCTGAGACTAACGGGACACGATAGGACGTAGTTAACGCGATGAAACATTCAGATCAAATTAATGTAAGGGGAGAAGGGCGGTGGAGCTCTGGTGTCTCTCACCCTCCTTGGGTGGTTTGCTGCAGTGCCCAGGAGCCCAGGGCTCATCCCTGGATGCTTGGCTGCTTCCCACTTGAGCTGGTGCCTCTGCAACACACCGTGGGTGGCTGGGGTGGCCGTGCCCAGGGCTGGGATGCTCACGGGTGACAGAAGAAGGAAAAAAACTCCACACAGCACAACTCCCACACCGCTCTGTGATCTCTCATGTGTCTATGGCTGCTTCCTCTTGCCTCACCCAGCCTCAGCTCTCAGCACCTCTGACACTCTGCGCCCTCAGCAACCCTTCACACCTAAAACTTTGAGATATGGTGGCAAAACTTGGAGGAAATAATTAACAATTATTTCACAAGAGAAGGTTCCAGCTGGAGCAGTATCTGGTGGGGGAACATATATCTAACAAAGGCTTGTTATTTAAGCAATAACCCTTGAGAAATTGGTCGTTACCAGCATTAAACGACTCAGCCCATTGCCAAGGATGGTTAACGCTCTAATAAACTGGTCATTAACTGCAGTAACAATGAATTTCGAGGGGATTATTGCTATTATAAACCTTAATCAATGGTTTATAACAGCAATAATGTGGTCCTTTCCTTTAATGGTAAGTAGTGCGGCATGAGCCGCCTGCTTGGGAATATTTTCAGTGTGGCTGATAAGACAAAAGCGGGCGTTAAAGTCCTCCAACTCCAAACACTCTTGGGGAGGACACAAGGGCCAGTGAGACCTGCAGAGAGCAGTGGTGGGTGGCTCTGGCCTCTGCAATGGGTGATGGTGCCATGGACCTGTGTGCCAGTGGGTGCACATGCTGCCCACCCCTTTGGCAAACACCCTTTGCCCAGTTTGGGGGCACTGGGATGCACCCAGCCAGGAATCCACCAGAGCTGCATGGATAAGGGCTCCCTCACACACAGAGACTCATATATCTTGAAGGATAAGATCCATCTCTACCTCCTCAAAGAACCACAAATGTCATTATGGGTCATAAATTACCTCATCTCTTGAAACCCAACTGCTGCTCCGTACTTGACCTGCAACCTTCTGCTGTATCCCCACAGCCTGAAAATGTCACAGGGCCCCTTTCCCCCCTCCCTCCCCTGCTGATTGTTTGGAGACTCCCACTGCCACCTTTTGTTTGCCCTGGGAGATGGAAACGCTGCTTATTTACAGTGTGGAGAAGGTGGGGAACAGAAAAGGCTCATTTTCAACCTGAGGTGGGCAAAGAACATGCTCTTAATTAAATGTTAACTAAGGGGGTGAGGAAGATGGCAGCTGTGCTGGCAAGTGGGGCAGAGAGCCCCAGAGCTGGTGGATTTTCTGGGAGAGGTTTAAGGAAGAAGGAAGAGCCCTTTGCTCTCACTCTGGGAATGGTGACTGTGGGCACCCAGGAGCCAGGAACAGGGTGCTTTGCTATTGGGAACATCCTCTGCAGAGGGATGAAAACGAAGCTCTGGCACCCTTCCATGTTGTGTCATGCCCTGTACCCTTAAAAAATAATATATGGCAATATAATAAGGCAACAACACGATATCAGTGTCTTCCAGAGCGTTTAGAAGCATCCCCTTGTCTCGCACGAGCGGAGCTGGACCGAAGGTCAGTAACTGCACAGCCTGTGCTTCCTTCCCCAGGCAGGCTCCTGGGAAATCCCTCCTTGGGCTGAAACTCCTCTTGTCACCCCCATCCAGGGAATTATCTCCGTTTCTGTGTCGAGCAGTCAGGGCTCAGGCACCTTCTCTCTTGCTTCAAAGCTCTGGTGGATCCCAAGAGCTCCCAGGGGAGGGCAGGGCCTTCTCCAGAGCTCAGCCTGCAAAGCCCCCGGCCAACAAACGAGTTATAATTATGTTCTGACTTTAATGGGGATTCTCTCTCTTCTGTGCCTGTGATTTTTATGGCTCTTCATTGCTGGTTCTCAAGCCTTGCTCTTATCTCTGTGCTCCCTCAGCTAAGCTGGCTGTGGCTGCAGGAGCACAGAATCAACCCACACTAACCAAGCTGAAACCAAGAGCACTTTGGGGGCTTTGGCTGGTTTTGGCCAGTCTTAGGATATCTTTTCCAACCTGGTCCTGCTCATCCCTCCTTTGCTTTGCTTGTCAGTGTCCCTCAGAGTGAAGGGGGTGGATGGTGACTCTTCTCTCTGCACTTTTTTTTTTTTTTTCAGAAAAAGACTGCAATGGAATAAATTGGAAAGTTTACTTCATGTAGCATGGAAATAAAAAAGCTCATTCAGAAAGTTAATGATTTATTTTATAGTTTCATTATCAGGGTCACATTACTCAATAGCATTTCAAACATGTCATTTGTACAAACTATGGTAATTAAAATTTATAACGTACTTCATCAGCGGCATATGAATCTTTTAGCCAGCACTCTGCTGTCATATAAACAGTGTAATTTCAGCTGCAATTCACCCTTTATTGGCTCTCATTTGTGATTTAACAGCCATCAATGACTGTGCTATAAAGAATAAATTAACCATCCGTAAACCTTATGATGACAGGGACAGTCAAACAGCCTCAAACTGCTCCACCAGGCCCTGGCTGGCCCACAGGGAGCAGACCCAGAGGTGCTGGTGCAAAGGCATGACTGCTCCTGCCACCAGGGTGCTGGGCACGACACACGTCACCGTGAGGTCCCCAAGAAGCCCTGACATGGAGGGGTTTATGGCCATTGCTTGCAGGGCACTCTGGAAGGATCCTTTCCTTCATGGAGGGAGGAGTTTCAACAACCAACAGCTCTGAAATCCACCCCTTGTCCCTTCTTGCTACAGCACCAGCCCAAGATCCATTCACAAGATCCCCACAGTGGCATCCTCGCTGCAACCCCACACTCCCTGCACCTTCCCTGGGCAAACAGCAGCTTCCAGGGGCCCCAGATCCTTGTCCAGCACCTGGAGGGTCTAGGAGGAGACTTCTGTCCCCACCTCTGCCCCCTCTGTCCCCACAGCCAACCCCTTCCCTCTGCTCCTGCCCATCCAGTGGTCAAGGGGCTGATGGCCAAACCCAACCCCAGCACTTCCAGCCTGGAAAGCCGCATGGACAGGAGAGCAAATTCCTTAATGGGGGGCTCCTTGCAGCCGACAATTATCCAACAGCTTATTTGTGCCCATGGTTGGCAGAGGGAGCAATAGGATTTAATGGGATCCCTCCCGTGCTCCGAGCTGACACTGTGCAAAGCTAATAAATGATATGGATTGGATTTGTTACTGAGACATCTCCAAGGAGCCTGGGTCATACAGGCCAATAAAATTGGCCTCATAAATTTACCCTGACACACAGGATTACTCCAGCATTGCTGAGGTCACCTTCTCACACTGATTTATTGCCAGCCCATGGGTTAATAATACTGTTTACGGGGTTGTTGTTTTCCCCTACACGTAGCAGATATTAATCAGCCCGTCCGTGCCTTTTCGGCGCTCCGGGGGCGGGCGCAGCGCGGGGTGAGGATGGGGTGGGGAGGGCCTGCCTGATTTATCTCCGAGCCAAGAGTTTTTGTGTTTAAAAAACCTTCTGAAAGACCTCTGCGGGAAGAGGGAAATTCTTTCCCTGTGAGGGTGGACAGGCCCTGGCACAGATTGCCCCTAAAAGTTGTGGCTGCTCCATCCCTGGGAGTGTTTGAGGCCAGGTTGGATGAGGTTTGGAGAAACCTGGGATAGTGGAAGGTGCAAAACCTTTTAAGCTGGTGCTTAAATCCCTGTGGTAAGAACTGCCTGTGTGAAGCAGCGAGACGCTGAAGCAGGGCTGTGTGTCTGTGTGTCTGTGTGCCTGTGTGTCTGTGTGTCTGTGTGTCTGTGTGTCTGTGTGTCTGTGTGTCTGTGTGCCTGTCCTGTCCCTCTGTCCCTGCTCCAGTGATGTTTTTGGAAGCCCTCCCTGCCCCTGAACAGCACTGTGTGTTTCCCATCCCACAGCCAGGACCTGGGGCAGCCAACCTCGCTCCTGCTGCTTCGCATTATTTTCATCCCACCATAATCAGAGGGGACAGGTGAGATGTGCTTCAAAACACCGTAATCATATTTTAAATGGAAATGAAATGTGTGAATTAAATGTAAATTACAGCAGAATGGAAGGACAATCACTATTAGTTAAGGTCTGACACCTATTTTTGCAGACCTTTCCTAAATGCCACAACTTGTTTCTCTGCACTTGTGACGAGGACTTGTAATTCTGTGGCAGCTGCTCCTGCAGCCGGGCAGGCGGTGGGTGCTGAGGGGGGCCTGTGGATTTCAAATAGCTATGGACTGCTTGTTGGCTCTGGGAAATTACCAACAGCACTGATATTTTTATTCAGGAGCCACGAAAATAAACCTTGGTGTTTTCCCCCTGAAAAGGTGAGGCGGTAATACAAAGGGACGTTTTTATGGAGTCAATTTATTTAAGGGTTCCCACATTTGCTTTTATATTGGAAAAATATGTGTCGTGCCAATGAGCTGAAATTTCTTCTTTAATCTCAACCCCACCTCCTGAAGACACTGGCTATCCCCATGGCCTTGCTGTGCCTTGAAGCCTCCCAAAAGATCTCACTCCATTTTTCACACCAGGAAGCATCCACAGGCCCTCCCAGTCATGGTACTGGTGTGTTAAATGTGGTGCATGCCACAGGCAGAGACAGCCCCATCCCCTGCCCTGTGGATGGTGCTGAACATATTGTCCTGCTGCTCTGATGTTCCAGGGTTCAAAGCAGAAGGATATTTGGGCTTAATTTCATGTAGTATTGCACTGGGGGAAATGTATGATCACATGTTGGGATAATCACAACATTTCACTCTGGCTTCAGCATTTCTTACAGATATATATATATATATATATATATATATATATAAAAAACATTGAAACAAAATGCTTTTTGAAATGGAAAAAAAAAACCCTATGCCATTTAATTCCTAAAAGGTCAAACTGAAATGCTTTGGCCTTATCGAAATGATTTTCTCCTTTGATTTTTCTTTCCAAATGCAATTTCATCAAAATCAGCACATTTCCACAAATGTTTCACCTTTGGTAAAATGGCATCTCCTGGTGGGGAAGAGTTTTGGGGGGCAATTTCTGACCAGCTCTTGCAGGGCATGACCCCCTGACCGTGGCTGGACTGAAGGATGAGGGGTCTCCCCAGTGCCCACCCAGCAGCTCCTGTGGTGTGGATGGGCTCCAGGTGGGGCTTTCCAACCTGACCTCTTATGGTTGGAGGTTGAATGCCCAAGACCAGCACAGGGTCCCTCCTGCTGCCATTCCCACCATCCAGCTGGGATGGCCCCCTGGTACTGTGGGATCAGCCACGTGTTTGTGTTTTCCCAGTCCCTGACCGGGATGTGATGGACTGGGAAATGTCTCTCATTCCTGTCAGGTGATTCACTGCCCTGGCCCTGTGCTGAATCCTCCCTCCTCCCCGACTGAGCTCGCTGGGAGGATCCAGAGCCTTCCTTCCTATTTTTACAAAGCTTGCAGCATTGTCAGAAAGGAAAGGGTACCATCTGGTTAGCCCTTGTTTACTGCACACCCTGCCAGTTTGAGCTTATTAATCATATTTACCCAAGTATCTTAATTACTCCCTGTCTAGCGACTTGCCTTGCACTCAGCTGTTGACCCGCTCCCCTCCCTTCTCCCTCGCTCTTTTTTTTTCCCCTCCTTCTTTTTAATTCCTTTCCATCATTAATCACAGGAGCAGCGTGGGCAGAGGAATCCACGGCTTGGCTTTCGGTGATGACAGTGTTGCTCTCACAGCCAAAGGGCTGGAGTTCACCACCGGCTCCTGACAAACTTTGGAGTGTGTCCACTGGGGTCAGGGGAGGGTGAGTGGGCAGTGAGGGCAGCACAGGGGTCACTCCCGCCCAGAATTGCCCCATCCAGCTGCTGTGACAGTGCTGGGAACTGTCTGCATTCCCTGGGGTTGGGGGCTGTCCGGGCTCCCAGGGTGCTGTGCTGGGGTTAGGGGCTGTCCAGGCTCCAGGGCTCACCATCCTAGGGCTGTTCCCACCTGGACACACTGGAGGGCAGGAGCTTGCACGAGGAGACACCATTAAAGATGGTAATTTGTTGATCCAGGCTCTCCCGGCGCTCCGGTGCGAGAGTGGCACCGTTTTCTTTACGACCTCATAAAGTCACAGCCGAGAGGCCGATTTGGAAAACAAACTGCCTCAGGTTGACAGATAATTAGATACAGGGGACATATTATACGCCTTTGCATATAAATGCGCTCGGAAGCACGTTGGTTCATCAGAAGTTTAGGCTACGGGAGGCGCAGGTACCCCCGGCACACCAGGATATATGTGCTGGCACAGCCTTCAGCAACAGCTCCATTTTATGGCCCTTTCATCTCCTGTTCTCTGCGTGCCGTGCACAGGCTGCACTTCAGAGCAGTTCTGCCTTGGCTTGGTTCGGTTTGGTTTGGTTTGGTTCAGTTTGGTGATTTTTTTTTCATCCCAGCAGCCTCCCGAGCTTCCTCTTTCACATGAGCCAGGGCTTGTGTTTGGCGTCTTGGATTTCTGCTCCTGCGCTTGCAGCGGGAGAGGAGTGGCTGAATGGGGATTCATTACTATTATTACTATTTTTGTGTTCCTATATCACGTCCAAACCTCACTCTTCCCGAGCATGAGCCCGCTGAGAGCAGCGGAGCAATTCTGCACTGACACGGTCCTGGTATTTATACGGCAATTCAGCCTCCTGCGCTCCCAGCCCCCAAACCACGAGGTTTCAGATATTAAAACAAAACAAAACAGTTGGGTTTCTTTTTATGCACTTCAAGATTTAAGGTGTCAGCCAGCGCGTTGTCAAGCTCTCAGGGTTTGCTTTTCCAAGCGAAAGCCAAGATCCCTGTATGACCACGGTTCCTGCTGGGGGTGTTTTCAGAGTGTAACCCCAGCTTGCAGGATTTGACCATATTTAGCATGGATAGCTACATCCCCCCTGCTCACCTGTCAGCGGTTTCCTCCCCCTCGGAAGCAGACCTGCACCTCACTGAGATAACCTCTCCTTCCAGCTCCCCCCCGCATATCCCGCTATTTTGGGGGTGAGGCAGAAAATGTCAATTAAATGTCCATATTCCCAAGGAAAGCTTCGCTATCAGTCCCTCTCCCCCAGAAAGGGAAAATTAAAATGTGTGTGGGAAAGATAAAGCTGTCAGAAAAGGGAAGGGAGAAAAATCCCCAACCCTAAACCCCCAGCAGCCCCCATGGAAGGAGGTGATATAAATAGAGTTGCTGTCACTTTGATGAATTAGATCTTTTGTTAATTAGGATACATTGATTTAAGGGTTGTCCAACCAGATAGGCCTCTTTCCTTCCCCTTCCCTTGCAAATCACAGCCCAGGCTGGTGGCAGTGCTGCTGCCTCCTGCCTTTCCTTCTCCTCCTTCAACAATCACGTTTCCACTTCCAGGTGTCAGAAGGGAACCTGGGCGAGGTGACAGTGCTGGGACCTCTGTGACTCAACGTGCCCTTGGTGGGGAACACTCTGGAGACCTGAACGTGCCTCTGGCACATCTGGCACATCTGGCACATCTGATGTTTGCACCCATTCCATGCATGGCAGGACTGAAACTGGAAACCCTGCACCCACAGCTGGGTCGTCTCTCCAGTGCATGAGGACCCTGTGTCAGCAGCACATGGATGAGGATGAGGATGAGGATGAGGTGAGGATGAGGATGAGGATGAGGATGATTTGTCCAGCCTGCAGGGAAGCCTAGCCCTGTGTGTCTGGCTGGGCTGTCCTGGTGGGATGCTGCAGACCCCAAGGGTTGGCTTTATTTCCAGTCCCATCCCACACTGCAGCTGCCCCAACTCCATCCTTCCTGGGCAGTGGCAAGTGAAAATCACTGCTTTTGGAGCTGGGTCTCTCTCAGCCTGGGAGGACTCACACTGCTTGGCACCCCCTCCCTCTGACCTCTGCAGAGGTGCCCCTGTGACCCTCATCCCTCAGCAGCTGTTGTCTCCGGTGCAATGTGGAGTGGAGACTGCCCCTGCTCCTTCCTGCAGTCCCACAGGACACATCCAGGCTTTCCAGGTTTCCTCGCCGCCTCTTGTCGTCACTTGAGCACCAGCGAGTGGAGGCAGAGAGAAGGGAGAAAAAGTGCTGCGCTGTGTGGATTATTGTGTGTTTGTCACGGGGAATGGTGTAAGCTGTAGGTACAGCATCTCCCAGCGGTGATTTATGGCCGCTGTCAGCGGCCCCGGCGCGCTGTCCGCTGTACTGTGGAGGATGGATGCGGCGCTGTCAGCCCGCGCCCGCTCCCCTCCGCACACTCGCTCCCCATTTCACGCCACTGAACATAAACAATCTTTTGTAAACCTGACAGTCACACTTGCTCCTTTGGAAGCGGAGCGCGGGAATGTATGACTTGGCTCTCGCCGCCCCATTTCCTGGGCTGTGCAGGAGCTCTGCGGGAAGAAGGGAAAGGGGAGTCCCCGGAGGACCAGGGAGATCCCAAAAAAGCTGCAGGGAAGGGATGCACATAAGGGGACACCTGTACACCAACACCACCCTACATCGTGATTCCCACACCTATTTCCCACTGCAGTTCTGACACACATGCCCTCCACAGCCAGAGCTCCATCGTGCTTCCCACCTCAATTATTCCCATACACCCTCCTCCTCCAAGCAGAAAATCCAACAGGGACCACAGCCTGCTTGGGAATGGGCTCTCATGTGCCACCAGAGATAACAGAGCATCTTAGAGAAAACCAACACGCTTTTATGACTGGTAATAGTCACTGGAATAATCCTGTACAGGGAAAGTGCTGCAGGGCAATGCCTCAGCTACAAGGGAAACGGGGACCTGCTGGAGGGAAGAACATCTTGGCTACAACCTTCTGATGCTGGGAACTGGTGAACAACAAATGACTCTCCCATTCAGGGGCTAAAGTTACCAGCTCCTCTTAACGTGGGAGGGAGCCAGGATAAAAAGCAAAGAGGGAGAAGCTCCAGCTCCCACGTGTCCTCCTGGCTCCCACTGCCCCCAGCACCACGGGACAAAGCAGCTGTGGGTGCCTCACCAGCCCCGGGCCGTGCTGATGAGCTGGGCTGCCTTGCCATATTTCCCAAGAACAGCTGCAGCCTTGCTGGGAACACTGCTCCACTGACACACTCCTTCCCTTCCCAGTGCTGGCACTCCACTCTCTGTCCCCTTCCCTGTGACTTTGAGATTGGGGACGCCAGGCAGGGGTTGCAGCAGAGGAGGGAAATTGCTTGCAAATACTTTGTTGTATTCTCTTCCAGATGGTTTGTTTGGGAAGTTCCTCTGTGTAAGCTTGAGTGCTGAGTCTTGAACATCTGCTGAGGAGGAGCGTGCTTGGGATAAATGGAAAGAGGCTGCTGGGAGGGCATATTTGGGAAGGTCCCACTGCTCCCAGCAGGGCTCAGCCTGGTGGCACCGGTTGCCCTTGATCCCAAGGTGCCCTGCCTGGCACCCTCCACTCTGTTAAAATCCACAGCTGCACTCTGTTAAACTCCACAGCTGCACTTTGGGTGGGATTTGGGATTTGTTCTAGTGTGTGTCAAGGACATCTAGAACTTAGGGAAAAGCACCCTTTAAAAAATTTGCATAAATCTTGATAAGCAAACAAGCTGGTGTCTTATACTGTGGCCTTTTCAATGGCTAAGCCCAGCTATTCATACTTGTGAGCACGATCAAGTGGGTATTTTGGTGACAGCGCTGCATTCTGGAATTTGGCTGCTGGGAGTGGCTCCAGGTCGGGCTGGGATGGCTGGGATTGTCCAGGCTGGAGGCCCACGGGAACCACGGAAAATCTGAGCAGCCAGTTCAAGGGATCAGTGACAGGAAAGGGAACTTTCCTGGCAGGTTGCTATTTAAGTCTGTCGGCTCGGGGTGACTCGCTGTTGCCACGACCTCTTGGAGAGGCGCCGTGTTTGTGGAAGTGCTGCTGGGTTTGCTGGGCTCTTCCTGCAGGAGGGACTGACCTGGCGGGGCAGATCTGAGCCAAAAGTGACACCGAATCATTCATTTGCAAGAGAGAGTAATTGCCACAACAGATGATATATGGAAAAAAAGGACAAAAAGCCTCACCCCCCCCCCCCCCCGCCCCCGACTGCATTGCCTGCCATTCCCAGCCTTCAGTTCTTTAGTCCTTTTGCTGTTGAGCTTCTCTTCTGCATTTTTCTCAAAAAACCCAATTCTTGTGTGAACTGGGAGGGCTGTTTGCAGCTGGAGTCACACAGATGCCATGGAGCTTTGTCACATCAGTGAGTTGCTGCCTCTGTCAATACCCTGTCACCTCTCCATGCTCCGAGGGGACCGGAGTGTGTCCTGCTGGGAGCTGCTGGATCCCTCTGTGCTGTGCCTCCTTCTGCCAGGGAATGGGTCTCATTCCCTGCTTTGCCACAGCAGCTCCCTGCATTTCTTACCTGACACATGCCTTTAGTTGCAACTTCTACTGAGTTTTAATCTTATTTCCCTGTGCTAAAGGATCCCTGTGCCCGTCCCAGCTGGCATTGCTTCTCCCCATCCCACATGGGGGGAGCACACCTATTTCCACGGAGAGAATTGATTATTTTTCCCTGCAGCTGCAGTTGCTGTACACAGGAATTATGGGTCTTTCCACACCTGTGAGAGAAACATTATCCTTAGCCTTCAAGGGTGAAGCATCTTATATTTAGTTGGACTAAATAATGATTCTTCTCTATCTTTCATATCGGGATTTAAGAGCACCCTGGAGCTACAAAGTTTATTAGAACCCATAAGAAGAACTGTACCATAAACGGGACAACTGTGGCCATAAACCTGCACCTTGAAGTTGCAACAAATCCTGGGATGTTGAAGTAGGACACGGTCTTGTCTCAGTCAGCAGAAAGGAAAAGAAAAAAAAAAGGAAAGAAAGAGAAGAAATGCAAACTTAAGCAGAAATGAGGCCTGGAAATATAGAGAGGAAGAAAGGGGAAAAAAAAATAATAATAAAGCAAAGCGTGGTGCTTTGCAGAGCCTGCTCAGCTGGAGCCCTGGGCCAGGTGCCCATGGGATGCAACTCAGATTAATGGGCAGAAAGACAACAGGGAGCTGGAGGAGGAGAGGGAAAGGTGAAAGGAAGGAGGTGCTGGGGGGATTTATGCATGTGCAGGGAGGGTCCCTGCAGCCAGGGAGGTGATGGGTGCTCACGGGGCTTGGGGCCGTCCCTTCTGTCACCTTTGAGGGGGTCCCACTGCCAGTAACATGGGGAAACAGCCAGAGGGGACAAATCCCAGAGATTTAGGGGGATCCCATTGGGCAACACTTGCCAGGGGGCAGGATGTGGTGGGCAAGGGGCTCAGAGGCCCCTCTGAGGGCACATCCCTCAGTTGTCCTGTGCCTCTTCTCCCCTGGGTCTCCTCTCCCTTTAAGTTCTCTGCTGTATTTTACTGTCACTTATTCAGTTTGCATTCCCTTCGTCGGGAGCCAAAATCTTTTCAACGTCTCAGCCTCTGAGCTCTCTCCACTTCCAGCCCTCATCCACACCAAGGGGGGGGCTGGAGTGTTTTGGTTTGTGCATTCTCTGCCTTCTGCAGCCGTCGCAGACGCGTGACTTGGAGACGTCAAAGGACTTCTGGGATTTCAGGCGATCCGGGCAGGCTCCGAGCCGCCCTCCCGCACGCACAGAGGCTCAGAAGCCAGAGAGAGCCCTGTCCCTCCCCTCCAGCCTTCACTCTTTTGTCACATTGGGTTATTTTTCCTGCTGTTGAATAGATTAAATGACAGAGCGGGTTTTGTTTTTTTTTTTCCTTAAGTAATTGAGTTTTATTTTGGAGAGGGAAAAATGGAGAGCTAAGTGGGAAAAGGAGGGAGATAGGAATAAACCACACATCTTTTTATATAGGATCCACAGTTAATTCTTAATTAGAACTGACAGATGCTTCTCCCATAATCCTATTCCCAACATGTTCTGTTTGCTTTGTTTGGCGCTGCATGATACATGGTGGCATCGTAATGACCTTTCGCAACTCCTCCTGGAAGTGTTATTGGCACTCCAATGATTTATTGCATGTTCCAGTTGATTACTGGGCCATTTGTCAACATTTTTTTTTTCGCTCTCCATAAACCTGTCTCCTGTGTCACAGACATTCGCTAGCATGAAAATTTAAACAAATAAAGTGTGCGGCTTGTAGTCAGCATCTGACTTTTACTCCAGGCTTCCAGCACAAATCCATCCTGGCCTCGGCCAGGGTTTAAACATCCCAGTGTGAGGACAAAGGGCTCTGCCTGCAGGAGACGTGGGACACCCGGGCATTGTTTCCAGAGTGGGATTTTAGGAAGTGCTCTCCAGGTGATCCATGCCAGTTGCTCAATAGTTTATTGGCGTTTTGGTACCACTTATGGGAACGGGGGAGGAATCAGCACTGGAATCTAACAGCGAAATAATAATCCTGACAGTGAGTGCCTGAGGAGAGCATGGATTCTGTCTCTTAGTTGGCATCATGGGGTGAGTGGAGCCAAGGAGTGGACAGGGGAGATGGGGGCAAGTCCTGGATCAGAATCCAGCCAGGAGCACAATGAGGCTCCCAAAGGAGGGGCCTTTTGGGGCAAGGACAGAGCTAACACCACTCAACTCACTAACACTCCTCTGAACAGACCTATTTGGGACTGGGGGGAATTATTCCAGACTGACCAAAATTCCAGGACAAAACTCAATTATTCAAAGCTCTGGAAAGGAGCTGCTCTCCTCGTGCCGGTGCAGTCCCAGCCCTCCAGGCACCCTGAGATGGATGAATGGAAGCTCCCAGAATCACCTGCCTGATTTAAAAATCCTGGCCCATAAGTAAACTGGATATAGTGGCTGTTACAGTGGCCTGGAGCATCTGCACTGCATTTCGAGGAAGCTTTTCCAGGCACTCGTATAAATCACGGCTCTGCTGCAGGAAAGGCAAGGTATTGTTTCACTGCTGTGACATCAATGCAGGCCACATAAATAATTTTTTATTAAGTGTGCAGTGCCCTGTAAAAATACACACAGAGCTGAGGGTACTGCAGAGCGAATGCAGAGGCAGCTTTGAACAGCCCTTTCCGTGCAGGAGAGGTTGGGATGAGGCAGGAGACTCACCAGGGTGAGGGGAGAGGGGTGGCTGGGTCTTTTTCCAATTCCAGCTCAGATCGGCATGTAATGTATGGCTTAATTTCCTCTCAAATTAGACACTTGATAAAAAAAGTTATTATATCTGTCAAGTTGCCAGTGCTTTTTATGAGTGTGATAAACTAAGAACCACTGCTTTACAAACCTTGATAGGATGTTTCAGTACCTGGAAAACAATTTTATTGCAGCCTGGACTACTAACAAATTGCAAATACTGATTAAGCCATAAAGTTACAACAACATTAAAAAATAATGAGAGGTTATTGCACGAGGGGAAGGCTCTTGAGCAGTGGATGCAGCCACCAGGTTTCCATTGTGCAAGGGAACAGGGCAGGCTGCGAAGAGCAGTTCTCCAGGAGTGCTTCCCACTGGTCCCTGTGGAGGGTGCCAGGGAGGGGAAGGGTGAAGGGGAGACAGGCAGAGACTCCTGTTACAGACATTCATATCTGTGCTCTTCATTTTCCTATTCAGAGAGATCTGAAGTCAGAGCTTTGCACAAAGACCCATCTGCCAGGCCCTGATGGGCACAAAGGCTGCAGGTCCTGCTGGGGTGGGCTCCTAAAATCTGGGGCTGTTCAGGGCCAGGACAACATTCCTGAGCAGCTGCACCTGCATGAACCCACGCTCTGACACTCATCTCCAGCCCCATCCGCTCTGAGCAGGAGTTGAGGGGCTGAATATTGACAGATCTGGGTCCAAGGTCTCCCCGTGCCTCAGTTTCCCAGCTATAACCTTCACACCACAACACTACTGCAAAGCCAGGACAGGCACAGGATGATGTACCAAGGGCTTGGGGTCTATCAAGACCCCACCAGATCTGTGCTGGCCGATGGATGGAGGCACTGACTTTCCTGACTGGAACTGGGGTACCAGCGAATGGTGTAAGTTCAGTCACTGAGTGTGCCTGAGAGGCAGCACTGCTCACCAGCACCTGGGCAGAGGGGACCCCCATTTCACACCCTCCCCAGCAGGTCCTGCTGCCCCCAGCCCTCCTCCTGCTGCCTCGGACCCCTCCCCTGCACAGCTCTGCAAACAGGGGCATGTTTGAGCACAGCTTTAATAATGACTGTTTGGACAGAGACCAGACTGCCAAAACCTCCCGGGGAGCTGGAGAGGAATTCCTTCTGGGAAGCCCTGCTGGCATTTGGGCCAGCACAAGGTTGTGGGTTCAGCAGGCAAAGCACAGACCTGCTTCCAAAATGAAGGGTGGGCAGAGACACCCCACATCTCATGCCCAACCCTTGTCCAGAGGCACCACCTGGGCAAGGATGGACAAGCCACTCCACAAACACAAAGAAAAGCAGCAGCAGAGGTGTACAAATGCAGAGGCACCATAAAACCACTCCAAATTGGAGCTGCTGTTCCCCCTTCTCCTCCCTCCCCCCCATCTGCTGAGCTCTGCATGCAGAGTGCAGGTGCTCTCCAAGTTCCCAGGTCTAGGAGGATGCAGGACAGGCTCAGCTGGGACTTCACACCTGGCACATCCTCTTAATGGCATTCCTGCCCTGGAGCACCTGCCTGATGCAGCCTGGGGGCCTTGGGGCCCTTGTCCTTGTCCTTGTTCTGCTCCTCAGCAGCAAACTCTGCATCTCTTCCTCCCTCCTTCATTTAAAGCCGTGCTTAATTACTGCATGGCTGAACTAATGATGCTGCAATTAAAAACATTTAGGGTTATTACCAATAAGGTGGATTTGTGAAGTTGATTAAAAAATGTTTGCTGAGCAACATGATGAAAGAGGCTAAATAAGCAAACTGGCAGAAAGATGAAAATGGAAGTGAGAAAATGCTCAGGCAAGATGGTCCTGTGGAGAGGCCTCAGTGACCCTGAAAAAGTGCTACTCCTTCCTCCTTCACCTGACCTGCAGGAAGAACCCCTTTACCTCTCTAAGACTCAGGCACAGACAGATCATTTCACCTGACCCACCAGAAAGGAGAAATATAGCTAAATTATCTCAGAGATGGAGATTAGGGGGAACCTTTCTTCTTTTAAACTTACTATAACAAAAAAGTGGCTTTTCCCCAACCCTTGAGCAGGCAGGTTTCCAGCAGCCCCTCTGCCAGGGTGGGTGGCAGCAGAATGCTGAGGTCAGAGAGAGGGTGCAGGGCAGGGACCCTCGAGCAGAAGAGGTGCCCAGGTAAGTGCTGCCTCTTACCTGAGCTCATCAGTTGGGACACAGCCCTGCACAGATGCAGCTCCTCTGAGGCCAGGGCTGACCCTGTGTCCCCACATATCCTATATCTTTATCTTTATGGAGCCAAAAGCCCAAAGACCTCTGCAATATGCCTCCACCAGCTGGAGAGAGAGGCTCTCACTGTCCAAACCTGTGAAATGAGGTTGGTCCCTGTGCTGTAAACGCTCAGGGTTGTTCTTTAAGGGGCTCCCCACTCAGCTGGTGGCACACACTGGCTGGGAAGTGGCACCTCAAAACCTCGAGCCATGCAGGAGCTCAGTCCCTCCACTCTGCTCCACCACCTCACACGTCCCCAAAGGTGAGGCTGAATGTGACTGGCACCCCATGGAAATATGTGCTCCTCATGAGAGGGAGCTGAAAGTGTTTTCTTATGCACACACAGAACTGGCATTTTGCTAGATTTAGGGAAGTAGGCAAGACGTATTTGTCTGCGGAGGCTTTGCACCTTCGGCAATTATGTCTGCAGCCTGGAAAACAACAGCAGCAGGGTTGCAGCAGGGAGGGAAAAAAATTCTATCATGTCAGAATAATGAGATCTGTGATTTCAGCACTTACTGGGTCAGAGACACACGCAGTGTGTTATCTGTAATGCTTCCCTCTGACATTCAGGGAAATTGCATTTATGCAGAGGACACGAGGCGCTGGAGCACAGTGAGTGCTTCGCTGGTCCCTGACAGGGGATGCTCTGCCCTGGCCTCACCTGTCCCATTCCTTTGGGCTCCCAGGATCCCCCCAGGTGCCAGGAGGGAGCACGGGGCAGCACAGTCCTTGTGCCCATCACCTTTATGCCCTCTCTGAGAAACTACTGGCCCCCATGGTGGGCCCAGGGAATGGGGCTGTTTGTGCCCCCTCCTCAGGCTTTGGGGGCTCTGGGAGTGGGACACTGTGGGGGTAGGTCAATGACACTATCTTCCTCATCCCATTAGGATGTCAGATGAGTTTCAGGTCTAACCCCTTGTGGCCAGCCCCATCTCCCACAGTTTTAGGTGGGTCACAAGGGGGGCAGAGGGGGTGGAAGGTGGGATGGGAGGATGTTGCTCTCAGCACGGACCCACTGTCAGCCCTTGCTTGGCTCAGCAGAGGGGCATGGGCTGAGAAGCACAGCTTAACACACAGAATACAGTACCAGGTGGAGGGGGTTGTCCAGGGGTCGGATTCTCAAGGAGACAAAACTGTGTTTTCTCCTAATCTGGAAATGCTCCACGGGCATTTTTGAAGTTTTAGAGAAGCAACTTAAAACCAGAGGAATTCCTTCCCCTACCTCTCCCTTCAGAAACCCAGAGCAGTGGAACTCAAAACATTTTGCTTTGCCAATTAAAAACCTCACGTTTTCATCCAAACCAGCTTGTTTTCTATCAGAAATACAGTTTTCTGACAAAAATCTATTTTCTGATGAAAAACAACCAACCTTCAAAATGAGAAACGAGCCAAGGGGGTGCGGGAGGGAGCCCTGCCTTTGGTGTGCAATGTCTCACAAGGGCTCCAGGACTCCAGGGCCACTCATGGCCACTGGCACCGGCCAAACCATCACTCACAAACTCTTCTCCAAAAAAAAGAACATCATTTTCTACTAATGATCTGAGCCCTCGGATGATACGAGGCCTTGGACTGGGAGCTGCAGAATAATTCACAGTGCAACTGGTTTTGCTCCTCCGTACTTCTCACCATCCAGGGGTTTATTACAGCTTTTTGCTTTTTGCCTCCCCCCTCTTTCTTTTTCTCTTTCCAGCGGGGGAAGAAAACCATGTCGAGATTAAAAAGATCTTGTTTTCCAGCTGTTTAAGGCAGCCTGAAACACAGGCCTGAGCCAATACCCAGGATGAAACCTCCCACTGTGGGAGAGGCAGTTCCAGCCCAAGGCCAGCTCTGAATTTTGCCAATAGCTCCTATATTTACAGTTTTCCTTGAGGGCTTTCATTACAGGCCACAGAGCTTTCGCAGGCGGGGTCTGGAGTTTGTCTTGGACTTGATCTGCAAACCGTGGGGGCTGCCTCTGCAGGAAGACGTTTCTGGATGGTTCTTGTGCAAGACACAGAGAAAGAAGGAGGAGGAGGAGGAGGAGAAGAATTAGGGGGGGGTTGTGTTGCTGGGTCACCCCCTCATCCCCCACCTCCCAGGGGCCTCCCAGACAGGGGAGCTGGGAAAACCACTCCAAAGTGGTTTTCCCCGTGCAGGAAGGGCTGCTGTGCTGTGGGTGATGCCTTCCAGCAGCCCAGCTCAGCACTAACATGACTATTTTAATTTCCAAGCTGAAGCCACAAGCCCCTTGCTGCCCAGGAAGGGTGGTTCACAAAAACCCCCCCAATAATAGGGCAAACCCTCTGTAGAGCAAGGAGAGTATTTGATCTCATAGAATCGTCATGGAATGGGTTGGGTTGGAAGGGACCTTAAAGACCATCTTATTCCAAACCCCCTGCCGTGGGCAGGGACACCTTCCACTAGACCAGGTCCACCCAACCTGACCTTAATTTCATTCAGAAAACCTCAAACAAGGAAAGATAACTGTTTTAGGCACGACACTGCCTGCTTGGTGCCCTGGGGCAGGCAGACCTTCCCCAGCCTCACCAGTTTTGGGAGTCTTTCTCTCCCCATGGCAGTGCCAGGCAGTGGAGCTGCTCCTGGAGCCCACCATGGGTTTAGGAAGGGCAGAGACAGTGGCTTCTTGTCGTGCTCAAGAGCAGGTCCCTGCAGCTGTGTTTTACCACGATGGAATCACCTAACAGCGGTCTGGAATGCTCCCGCTTGTCCGGCTGCTGATCTTTTGGGCAATTATTTGGAAGTAATGAAAGTGAATGCATGACATTTAAAAAAGAAACTCCGCTGTCAGCAGGAAAGCTGCCACATTCCTCCTGCACCTCGGAGAATACGCTTAGCTTGAAATAATGTTCATTTTAGCAGAGTTGTAAATTACAAGTGTGTTGGGGTCTTGTGGGATTTATTACCATTTGGAAAGAGGTTAGAGGCCTTGCGCTGTTGCTGCTGCATCTGGTGCAGCTACAGAGCTGAATTTGGAGGCGAAAGAAAGCACCTTTTATAGCTCATCCCTCGTGGCTTGTATCATCAACATTACACACACACACACACACACACACACCAGCTCCATCAGGAAAGAGGAAAGATTTCAGAATCCCTTTTCCCAGTCACTCATCATCATTGATCCGCTGTTATTAATTCCCAGTGACCCAACCCCTCTGGGCTGAGCACAGAGTGTGACCACTGGCCCCAACTCCAGCCCAGGGTGCTGGGCACAGGCTGGAGCTCTGCTGGGACAGCTCTTTAATTTTCTCAGGTTTATGTTCCCCTTTTTTTTTTTTTCTTTTTTTCATTGCAGGTGTTTCATAAAAATGCAGCCATGGACCTGGCAGGAAGCAATAAGCTTCAGCTTCCTCTGCATGAACCAAAGGGATTTCTGCCTCCCTCCTGGCAAGGATGGAGTTGTGCTAATGTAAGATTAATGCTCTGCAATCCTGACCCTGCTGTCTTCAGTCTGTAAATGCTGAAGGGTCACCTTTAGTCCATGCCATTAGTGATTAATTAATCTCAGTGTTTATTTGATCCATCCCTTTCAGTGAGAATTTCTGCACTAACACTTTTTGATTCCTTTTGGTCCCTCCCCTTTACACTCTGTTCCCCGTCAGAGCTGTGCAAGGGGTCCCTTTGATATCCCAAAGGAAGCAGGACTCTGCTCCTGGATCCCAGCTGCACAGGAATAAGCCTGTACCAGGAACACAACCACGGGTCCACAGGGACAGCCAGAAGAAGGAGGTTAGGGGGAGAGGAGGCTTTAAACCCACATCAGAGAACAACAGACAAGGAAATAAATGTCATCATAGCTGGATCGCTGAATTCCTTGCAAGTTTCCATGCCAGCTAATACATGAGAGATTGATTTTTTAACTTTTACCAAACTAGTTTTTCCCTGAAGAGGGGGCCGGTGACTGAGGAAAGCTCACATGGGGAATGATGGAAAAAAGTGATGTTAAGGTAGGTGGGAGCTGTGGGGAGGGGGCCAGAGAGGACCCTGGGGGTGAGGGAGGAGCACTGTGGTGCTTCATTTCTGCACAGGTGAGGCAGCAGCACCCTCGTCCTGCAGGAGCACACCCAAGGCTGAGTGCTGAGGCCACTGGGGATGTGAGAGCCTGTGGAACAGTCACCTCCTCACCCTGCACGGAGCAGCTGCACTATCAGAGATAAACATCCTTGGCCATGTGAGGAACAACCATGACCATGGGGTGGTGAGGCTGGAGAGGCCAAGGTGAGTGGCTGGCACACACAGAGCATCGATGTCAGTGAGAGTTCCAGCTCACCAACAGCTTCCCAGTCCAGGGACGGGATTTTCTCAGATCCTGAGCTCTCCTCCCCATATGTTTATCTCTGTGAATCCCATTAATCATGCTCTGTGCCTGGACAGTTTATAACACCACATCCATCCTCTAAGAGCTGTTATCGTACACCCTGAAGATCTGTCAGATAAATAGCCAGGTCAGCTGCAGCTGTTCCGATATCCTGAAGAAATCAGATTTATCATTTTAGATTAAAAAAAAAAACACAAAACCCACACAAGCACATGCACCAGAAGATCCCCCACCCGCCTGCGGGCTGGCTGGGAACCTGTGTGTCTTGGCCCTGCAGGTCCTGCTGCTGCTGCCTTCCATCTGCAGCCCGTGATAAATGGCTGCAGGGTGCCAGGTACAGTTCAATGTTGAAAAATCCCAATATGTGACTGAGGCATCTCATCACAAGTCATTAATCTAAGAGGAGGCCGGTGCCAGGACAAGGCTCTCACTCACTCCATCGTCATCTGGACCCGCTCGGCACAGCCGCTGCCAGAGGCAGGGAAGGAGGGAAGGGAAGGAAGGGAAGGGAAGGCCCCTGCCATTTTCCACTCACATGGAAAGTGCTCTCCGGGCCATTAACCCTCTCTGCAGCCCAGAACTGTGCCCTGGAGCCCTGACAGCTCCCACATGGCTTTGAGACCCAAGGGGAGGCTTGAGCACCAGCTGCAGAGAAGCCCTGGGTGGTGGGTGATGCTCAGCCTCTGCCCTGCACAGCCCCTCAGCCACCATTAACCCTTTCATCCACACAGAAACACCCTCAAGCAGGGACTTCCATGAGTAAACCAGCCCAGGGAGCACTCTGAGCATATCCCTGAAGGGCAGAGCAGTGCAATGCTGGTTCCCTCGGGGCTGGTGCCCCCAAGCCCTGTCTGTGGCCACGGGGATGCCCTGGGGGCAGAGCAGAAGACACCTCTGGAGTTACAGAAAGTGATGCTGAGCCCTTCAGGCATCCCTCCATGCTCCCATCAGCCTTTTTTTTCCTCTGCTGTGATTCCAGTCCCTGGAAAGCCCAGCGATGCCAGCAGGAGCTCCAGCTGGGACCCTCTCTGGGTGGTGGTCCATGTCCCTGGGGACTGGGCAGGCACAGGTGATGCTCCAGCAGCCCAGAGGCACCAGGTCTCACTGGGAAGCTGAGCGTCCTGCCAAGGTGTCTCTCCTCCCCTCCACACCAGTCACATCCCGAGCCGCGTGCCTGGTGCCAAATTGAGTTGTAGCCGTGAATTATTTAGAAGCATCAGTGGAATATTGTTGTATCAGTAACGCAGACTATCAGTTTGTGGCCTTGGGGCTGCCTCAGTTACACACTCCATCACTATTTTCTCTCATGAATAATGTAGGAGTGGAATTACTCTGCATGTAGAGAATTCATACCCTGAGAAAACAAGGTTGCTCCAAAATTAATTTTCCGTACTAAAAGAGCGACAGAAAATCAATTAATCGCATATTATTCTATACGGAGACAGAGTAAGGGAAACAGGGAAAATGGCTGTAGCTATACATCAGCAAACGCTGTATTGGCAGAGAGCTTTGCAGGGAGGTGAGTTACAGCCAGCTACAAAGAAGGGAAATATATTCCGCCCGAGAGAGCCCTCGAACATCAGACTCCGGCGCTCACACACAGCCAGCTGGGCGCTCGCTGCCGCGTTCCAAGGAGGAGCCTCCTCTCACTCTCGGCTCCTTCCTTTGTCCTGCCACTAGCGGGCTCAGCTCCCAGCCTGGCAGCACCCACGGAGAGCTGGTTTCCCAGGGATGCCCAGCCCTCCGGTCGGGAGCTGAGGCTGTTTGGATGCAGGGCTGGATGCGCCCAGGTGGGTACAGGAGCGCTGACCTCTCCGGGAACTGAGAAATGGAGTTTAGAAGAAGCTCGTGTGAGTAAAGCCCCTGCTCCTGCACTGCTGGAAAGCCTGGGAAGGGAGGTGCTGCTCAGCCCTGGCCCTGGGTGGTGGGTGTGAAGACCTGTGATGCTCCCGGTGTGGGAGGTGTGGAGCTCTCCCAGACAAAGCCACCAGCCCGGCTCTGCTCCTGCCTCTGGCACCACTTCACCACGCTGCTCCTGTCAACATGCCTTCATTTTTAGCTGTTTAACACAAACAGTAACGAGCCATTGTAGGCCAGAGCTGAGAGACTTAATTAATATTTAAAATTGCTTTGAGTCTCACAGCAGAGCAGAGCATCATTCCTCAAAGTACTTCTGAAAAGGAGGGAATGCTGTGAAACTGGTGAAGACTCAGGCACAGATCTAGAGCAGCACAGAACCATCACGGGCAGAGAAAACCTCCAGTTTTTCCAAATCAGAAATATTAACAAGGATGAAAATAAACCAGTGTATTTTGTGGGTCAGCCCAGCAAACACTGTGGCCTAGCTATCATGGTATCATGGAATGGTTTGGATTGGGAGGGACCTTAAAGCTCATCTTGTTCCACTCCCCTGCCATGGGCAGGGACACTTTCCACTAGACCAGGTTGCTCCAAGCCCCATCCAGCCTGGCCTTGGACAATTCCAGTGATCCTCTACAGCCAACAGTTCTTCTCCTCAAAGCAATGTGGGTTTTTGCCTACCTTGGATGACAAAAAAAGGCTTTCAGCTTTCAAGAACAGTTGGAGACCT
>JAWWTY010000055.1:2526284-2828025 GCA_035222235.1 Margarornis squamiger
GGAGGGACCTTAAAGCTCATCTTGTTCCACTCCCCTGCCATGGGCAGGGACACCTTCCACTAGACTAGGTTGCTCCAAGCCCCATCCAGGCTGGCCTTGGACAATTCCAGTGATCCTCTACAGCCAACAGTTCTTCTTCTCAAAGCAATGTGGGTTTTTGCCTACCTTGGAGGACAAAAAAAGGCTTTCAGCTTTCAAGAACAGTTGGAGACCTGTGGGTGTACGTGTATGTGTGTGCCTGTGCTGGGACATGAGTTTATCTGTGCTTGCAGCGGGGTACCAAAGGCCACATATGCACAAGTGACCCACTGACAGGTGAAACCGAGCCCTTTCCCTGCTCACAGCCGCTCGTCCCCTCCAGGAGTGATTTATCCCCTGCTCTGCAGAGGCAAAAAGTTCCCCAGCACAGGGCCCCGGCGAGCGGAGCATCTCCGTGGGTATGGAAGTGTTTAAGGAGTGTCTGCGAGTCCCCAGCTGCAGAGACATGAAAGGCAAGATGCTGGGTGTGATTTATGGCGTGCTGAGCAGTTTGACAGTCATACTGTTTGAAACCACTGTCCTCTGGCTTCGTCCCTGCGAGGGGATGGCTCGGCTGGCTGGTGTGGGGGAGGAGGAGGAGATTTATGGTGCTGCTTGGCCACAGATGCCGGCCCCATCCCACCCCTCGCCAGATGTGGAGCAGGGGAGGATCTGCTCCAGAGGGTGCACTTGGATCCCAAGCCCTCCACTCCGCAGATGTTTATTGACTTATAAATTCAGTCTTTCAAGAAGTTCCTCGGAGTGCAGAGCTGCAGTGGTGGCTCTGCTCTCCCAGCACAGCTGGTCACATCCAGGGATGGCGACAGTGGCTTTGGCCCCACGAAGGTGGAGGGCACAGGGGCTCTGTGGCTCAGCTTATTCGTGGGCAGTAAGGAAGGTACCAGCATTGGTCACCTGCTTTTTTGTCCTTGATTTACGGTGAGTGAACCCTCCCTCCCTGTGACTCCTGGCAGGAGCCCTGTGAGGAGGAGGAGGAGAAATTCATCTCCCTTCTCCCAGTGAGCCATCCTGCTTCCCCCAACCCAGGCATTGCCTTAAACCCTGGGAAACAAGGAAAAGTGTCTTTCTGCTGTTGCTTTCTTTGGCTTTTAGGACTCATAATTTCCCTCTGAGCGTGAATGATGGAAACTTCCTCACACGCAGAGAAAAGAGGTCAGATTTTAGGCAATAGCAGGACTCCGGGAGCTGGGATTTTAATGACAACAACTTTTTTTGAAGCCTGTTTTGTGAGAACTGTCTTGCCCGTGTCCAGCAGCTGCCACCACCCAACTGGAGCTGCAGCCAGCTGTGCTCTGGAGCTCCACGCCATGCCCGTGTCCTACAGTGGCCTTGGCTGGAGACCCCAAATCCCACTCCGTCACTGCCCCTCAAACATTGGTATGGACACTTCAAACACAGGATTATTCTGTCCACCCCCTCTAGACTAAATCTGCCCTGGAAAACAAATGGCTCTATTGGGCTCAAAACGCTCCCGCAGCTGACTCTGTAATGAGCTGTTTATTATAGTTCCCATAAGTGAAATCCATTAAGCCTGACAGAAATGCAGCGAAAGTTTACATTCCGCATCCGTTTGAGGGCAGTTCTGAATTAAATTTGCCCCTTCCCTCCTCCACCCCAGCAAAGCTACACACGATACTTAAATGAATTTTCCATCATTATTTTCCAGAAGAATAAGGCTGAACTTTACTGGGCCCTGAATGATTTGGCAAGTTGTCCAACTCGCCTGCTTTGAGTCTAAATTTTCTCCCTTCCAGTGTCAGTTTTCAGGCATGAAAACTTGAAAGGAAGAAAGGTGGTTTAGGGATGACATTGTTCCTTAAATCTTAGGAGCGAGTGATTTGATGTTTTCTATCCTCCTCTCAAGATTAATCTTGGCGCAATGGGGTTAGGGTTACAGCTGGATGGAAAATGGAATTTCCATTGTATGAGAAGTTCTGAGGTTTTTGTCTCAAATCTATACAGAAAACCAGTGTCTGTTACTGTGTTATAACTGAACAATTAATCCTCTTCTTGTGTATCAATTACAATATGACCTTAACACAGAATGGTGAAGTCAAAATGAATGATTTGGGGATTTGAAAAGCAAAATGTCCTCATAGTTTTCAGGAAAAAGTTAAACAGAACGTAGATGTTAGCATGGAACAGTTTTTTGCTGTTGAATTATCAGTTTTCCATAGAAAAAGCATTCCAGGTACATCCTTTTAATCAGGTTTTATTATTGCTTGTAAGTGCTGTCTAACACAGCACAGGGCCGGAGGTGTTTTCCAACTCTCCTGACAGCAGTGAGGAAATGGGAATTGTGTGGAGCAGTAAAAGGTGTGAACAGGGGCTGAAGAGAACAAACAGGACAAAGTGGGCAGTAGGGACGTGAGATAAAAGTCCTGAATCAATGGCAGAACTCCCTTCACCTTCAGCAGTGCTGGGGGGGCTTGACATCCTCACCAGGGGTAGCTGGGGGGCTCCCAGAGAGCTCAGAGCTCCCCAGCAGCTGCAGGAGAAGCAGCTGCTGCCTCCCGTCCCCTCTGCAGCAAAGGTGAGAGCATCACCTGGCTCCCCCCGGAGAAGGAGATGAGTCTCTTACCCAGGGAATGGCTCTGGAAATCGCAGTGATTACACAAACTGCGCCAGGAGAGGCTGATTGACCTTGGGAAAGCACTTCATACCTCTGCAGATTGTAATCAGGTAATGTCTGTGAAGTGCTCCGAAGGCTTTGGACAGAGAATGTTGTAAGATGATCCCAAAGGCAATAAAAAAGGGAGAAATGCTGTCCAGCCATACACAGAACTGTATCCTTGAAATTACATTTCCTTCCTCCTCTCTCCTCCTCCTCCTCCTCCAAATGTGGCACCAATTTGTCAAGTCTGGACAGATAATCCAGAGCTGTGTGCCTGGTTTATCACCAGGAATGGCTGTATCACACCTGCACTAGGCAGAATATAGATTTTGATTAACGAAGATAAATCCAGAGGATGTCTGATGGTTGTATTTTGTAAATCCAGCAAGAAAAGACTAATTTCTCTACAGTTGTGTGTGGTATGTGTGAGCAGGAGAGCCTGTCTGCATTAGCATATAAATGTGGTTAAAGTGAGACAAATACTGGTGGCTTTGGCAAGCAGGATACCTCTGGAATCAGGAATGTAAACTGTTTAGAAAAGGCAACATTTCTGTTTAAATGTAAGGAAAAGGCGGCTGGGGAAGGTAAACATCCTCCCAGAGCAGAAATCACTGCCGGAACTCTGGGGAAAGTTGGACCTGAGAGTTTTGGAGCTGGTGCCTGGGCAGTGGGAGCAAACCCTCCTCCAGGGAGCCTGTGGCACTCATGGGAAGACTTAAGGGAAGACACATGTGGGAAGACACACAAGGTGCAAGGTAATTCCCAGCCAGACTAGCCCCCAGAGCAGTGATACCTGCTCCAAGAGGTGAAACGCTACCAAAACCAGATCCATCAGCATAAACTCTCCTTCCAGATGGGGCTGGATGATTTAGGATTGCAAACTCATCAAGGGTTTGGACACTCCTTTGGTATGTGCTTGTACAATTCCCACTGCCAAGGGTTTGCCAGCTCTGAGCACAGCAGAAATGACAATAGCAATAAGGAACCTTCAGAAGTCTTAATTAAGCAGTGACCCGAATTTCTCTCTCTCAGCCTGGAAAAGTTTAAGGTAGAATAAGGCCTATTCTGTAAGACAAGCTGCCTCTTTAAAACCATCTACTGCTTGGCTTCATGGCATGTTTACATGGGGAAGGAGAGGGGGGAATGCTGGCAGAGGGGAATGCCAGCAAGGCCCCAGGTCTGTGTGAGCCTCCCCTGTGCCCCACAGACACTCTGTCCACTCACAAACAGCCCCGGTGCAACACCAAGTTTGTCCAAACAGGCAAGATTTTGTCTGTTCATCACTCGAGGTTTGTTTTGGAAACAGCTGTTAGTCCGTGTGGTAAAACAGAAGATGGAAAGTGTCACAGGAATGTGGTTGTCATGCGAAACCTTCCCCAGGAATGGCAAGGAGATTTATATTCTGCATTTGGTTTTAATTTGATGCATATGGCTGCAGATGCCTGAGATTGGGGAATGGCACTCGCAGCCAGGACGCATTTTTCAGGGATGGCTTGTGGCCGAATCCAGGAGGAGAGCACATTGCAGCCACACCATCCACCCACACCGGGCAGGACCATCCACCCCGTCCCCCAGGGCTCTGATGACAAACAGAGCTGTCCTCCTGATGGCACTCAGGTGACCCCTTGCCTCCCCAAGTCAGGCCCTGAGCTGTTCCTCCTCTGTGCATCCTGGTACCCTGATGCTTCCTCCACACAGAGATGAGTTTCCAGGATGCACAACACCCATCCAAGGATTCTCACCTTCTCCAGACTCTCAGGTAAAGCATCCCAGTCCTTTCCTACCCATCTGCTCACTGCTGGTCGTTGCCTCCTTGCAGCAACTATTTCATGCCCAGGTTTAGCCAGGGGTGCAAGGAGAAGGAAAGCAATGTGGAATTATGAGTTTAAATGCTTTTCTTTCCCTCCCTACATTTCTTTTGGGAAAAAACCAACCAACCAAAACACAAACCCAAACCAGATGTAGCCTGTGTGCTATGAACAGAGTGGGAATCTCACGAGTGGCCCTGGAGATAAACAAGGCTGGGCTTGTAAAACAGAGACTGGTGGTGTGTGGGGAAGGGAAGAGGGGTGAGAAGAGGATCTCATTTTCAAAGGATTAGAAAAATGTGACGCAACTCCTTTAAAAGAAAGGAAGAGAGAGGGAGAGCAATGCAGGGAATGCCACAAAAGTCATGTAGGCAAGAGAGTGCAGCTGGCTGAGTTTGAAAACAAATGATTTTAATCAGCTGCTATTCAAGTACTGTCAGCTCTGATTTACTGTGTGCAGCCTATTAAGGTTTTGGGGGGGGTTCAAAGGTTAGGAGTGGAACACAAAAGCATGTTGTCAGAAGACAGGGACACTGAAGCAAGAGCAGGAGTGGGGCTCTCCCAGCCCTTCCTGAGATAATCCAGTGTCGGATCAGACTCCCCACCTGCACAGCCTGGCAAAGGGGCTGGCACCAGCCCCACCGAGGGTTCACGGGAGTTTGGGCACCCTGGCACCAGGGGTGTCTGTGTCAGCCCAGGCTGAGGCTGGGTGACCCCTGGGCACAGCCCCTTCCCCAGGGCTCACCTGCCCAGCCTCACCACAGCTCCAAGGATTTGGAGCAGTGCAGCAGCTCCTGCTCAAACCTGGGATACCCCAGACCCTCTGAACGTGCACCAAACCCAACTGAAAAACTTGCTAAAAGGAGCAGAGGACTTTTAAATGTTCTGTGATTAAATGGGACATGGTCTGCAGTGATGGAGAAGCAGCCACACCATCCACCCATCGTGGTGTCCCTCCAAGTTTCCTTCCACTGCACCACCAGCACCAGTGACCTGTCCAGGGAGTTCCCTGAAAAAGGTGTCTTCAAACTTTATCACTCTCACACAAAGCAAGTCACTTCCATAATCTAAAAATGACAAAATGACTCGAGGTATCTTCCCCCCTCTCAGATCATCGCTAATATATTCTAGGCAAACAGTTCCAGTAGGGCTGTGATATGAGCTTTCCACAATTAATTAGTCCAGCTAAGTACTAAGCAATGAAGAAAATTAAAAAGAAAAACTATCTTCCCAAGTACAGAGCTATCTGTGTGTTTGCACAACTCCCACCTTTAGTGGCAGATAATAGTCTGGAGTCTTTGATCCTATAATAACTCTTACAACTATTAGTATTGTTGAAATGCTCCAGGCTTTGGCTCCTGGCAGTGCCTGCTCCGGGGCTGTGCCGTGCAGAGCAGATGTCTCACCGTGTCCCACAGATTATGGTCGGTCGGTCCTGTTTGCCCTGAGATCTGCAGTTTCACTCATCCCAGAACCGTGTCACCCTGCTGTCTTTGTTCCTCCTATTTAGCACTTTGATTTGTGCAGCTCTGCTAAGAATCTCCCTTGCAGCTTGTTGACTTATCACTCATCCCCGTGAGTTCCCATTCTCTCCTCTCCTGACAGCTTTGCCTAATGTACTTATTCATTCAATTTAAATAAATCGAACACGGGCCTATGACAGCCGATAAGTGAGTCACACAAGAACAAACAGAAAGGAAGCACTGCAAATAGTCAAATGTCAAGTAGGAATGGAAAACTGTCCCTATAGCTCCAGCGAACCTTAGATGTCTAATATTTATGGCCAATTGATGTCATTAGAAAGTAAATAAGCCCTCTTATGCTGCATTACAAAAGATTAACTGCAAGCAATGGAGTTTAAATAGCACAGATAAGTGCAGATGGAAATAAACCTGTTTAAAGCTGGAAATATTTGCTGAACCTCCTTGCTGCTTTTAAGATAATTGATCTCTGTATATCTGTATTGAATCTCACCATAAAAGCTTTGAAACGTCTTCTGGCAGAGCCCAGCTCACTCGTGACTCAACCTCTCCTTATCTCTCCAGATTGCAGAGGGTTTTTTCATTCCTCAGCACACTGGGTGGGGAGCTCGGGGCCGGTGTCAGCACTTTCCATCCCCAGATGCTCCGGGCTGGGGTCCTTCACCCTCTGATGGAAAACCACTGACACCAGCCTTCGCCCAGCCCCAGTTCAGACCCCTGAGCCAGCGTGAATGCCTCTAACCCTGTAATTTGCCCAGCTTCAAAGGACATCGGAGAAATAAATAGTCTTTTAGGTTACTGGAGTGTGCTCCAGCCGAGGAGCTCTGAAACAGCCCAGCGAGGGAGATATTAATGAGCTACATTTTGCTGATAAGGAAAGTCAGCGAGAGAGGAAGGAAGAAGTGATTTGCTGCCTCTTGCCCACACTGATCCCTGGAGCACATCCCACCCAGGGTCATGTCAGCCCTGGGCTGGGCCAGCTGGGAGAGCCTTGGGCACAGGTACCCCAAAGCCCCCCAAACCCACGTGCAGGTGAGCAGCACTTGGGAGAGGGGCAGAGGGGAGGCCAGCCAAGGGCTGTGCCCCGTGCATTTCTGCAGTGCCTCTGAGAGCCTTGAGAGTGGGAGGACGTGGCCAAGACAATAACTCAAGCACTGGAGACAAGAGCAAGCCCCCACCCGAGGGCTCCGTGCCCTCCGCGCCCGCCCGCCGGGCACCATCTGCAGCGGCACTCGGTGCCAAGGCAGCGCTGCACCACTTCCCCGCTGCAGAAACATTTATTTGATCCTCCAACTCTGCTTTCAGGATGATTAATCTGCGCCCGGCTGTGTGTTTAGGCTCTCCATAAAGGCAGGTGCATGTGTTCGTGTGCTGCTGCTGTCAGGGCCGGTAATGTAAGCGTCTGTTTTACAGCCCAATTGACAGCAGCATTGTTCTGGCAGGGTTACAGCTCTGACATGTGGAATCAATCTTTTTAACCTGTCAATTAATCAGTGGGCAGCTGTCAGCCCAGCTGAAAGGCCTGAAGGACAGTGCCCTTTCAATGGATTATACTGGATGCTCAGTGGAGTAAAATTGAACGCTTCAGTCTCAGGAACTCTCTCTGCATCCAGAGCAATGCTCCAGCTCGTCTTTCCAGGCAACACCAGGCCCTCCTGCCCAAAACCAGGCAGCGAAGGGTGACAGTGAGATGCCCTTGCTGTGTGTAATTGCTGGCTGAGCCACCTCCAAGACAACCAGTGGGGCAGGGCTGAACTGATCCCTGATCTCTGATTCCTGCCTCCTGCTCCTTCCCAGAGCACAACCAGGCTGGGGAGGTGTGTGAGATACAGACCCACTTTTGAGGGGTGTCACGGGGAGCAGATGTCCCTGTGCCTGGGACCCCACAGCCCAGGTTGCCCCCAAGCCTCAGACCAGCCCCCTGGGGCTTAGATATGTGACTATGTTGGCCTGGGCTCCCCCATCACCATCCTGCACTTCCCATGCCATGCTCGGATCCCCAAAAACAGGAGCTGCTCCATGTAATTTCCTCCTGCAGCTCCTGTCTCTGATTTCCTCCAGGGGTTAAGTCTGCCCCACCATTTCCTTGCTTTTTCCAAGGATGGTTCCCACACCAGTGAACCTGAAGAAGCTGACACTGGTGTGTAACACGATCTCCCAATTCCCACAGCCCTCTGGGATTCTCTCTCTCACCTTTGGAGCAGGTGTTGGAACGGGGACAGCAAACATCCCCCTCAAAGAGCCTCAGAGTGGCCAAGGTGCCCTGGCAGGGAGCAGCTCCGGCAGGAAACAAAAGCATAACCTTGAAAATGCAGCATTTCCCCGGCCTCCTCAGCCTAATGTTCTGTGGTGTTAGTTGAGCGGCCACTAATTTGATTCATATGAGAAGCTTGACCTTATTCCACCAAGTGTTTTCCAGCCTGGATTTCTCTAACTGCTTGTTTATAGAGAGTATATGGAGCATTTAATGTTTTTTCAGCTGTTTAGGAACTTGACTTTTTTTTTAAGGCAGTCCCAAAAGAGTAGGGTACAAGTCACAGCCTCCTCCCTCCCCTCCCAGCCATCAGGGTGCTCAAAGCCCCTTCCCTGCTCTGGTGCTGGGCAGGGAGAAGGGATAATTTATTTGGTGACTGCATCATTACGTGGAGGTGACTCCAAATGCTATTATCTTTGTTTAGCACAAGCAGGGAGCAGTTAGTGCTCTCCAGGTAATCTATCTTAGGATCAAAAAGCTATGGAGACACAGAAAAGCTCTTCTGGAGCCCTAATCTCTCAGCACCATCGTTCTCCCAGCTGAGGAGGGGCAGAGACCTTGGTGCCAATGCCTTTCATGATGATTTTAGATGATTGATCTTTCTAACCCGCTTTTTTCCTTGCTTGCCACGCAGACATGGATAGATGGAGCATTTATAGATTATCCCTGTGTGACAATTAGTCACCAACTAAGGAGTCCCACCCTGGTTTTCAGCCAGGGGAACACATTAAAGGGATCAGGATCTGCAGGTCTGGATGCCAATCATGTGACAGGGAAAGGCAAATTGTAAGGTGGGAGGCAGGCACTGACCATTTGTATAAAACACCTGATTATCTGCCACAGGGGCTGAGGCAGCCTGCCTAAAAAGCAGTTTGAGATTGTCAGGACTTTGACAAAAGCACAACACACCTTCAGAGGAAAGTTGGATGCCAAGGAGCAGCATGGAGGGGAGGAGATGTGCAATGAGAGCAGGTCTAGAGACAAACCTCGGGAGGGCATTGGCTCCCAGACCTCTCCCAACAGCCACCGTTTTCACTTGATTTATTCTCACATTGCACTGCAGGAAATAGAGAAATATTATCTCGTGTTTACCACGGAGCTGAGATGGAGCACCCGGCCAAGGTCACAGAGTGAGTCTGAGGCACAGAGTGATTGAACTGAGGTCCCTGTGCCCACCCAGGCAGCCCAGCTGAGCTCAGGGACCTGGGCTTGGAGAGCTCCTGGCAGTCCTTTGATGAAAGACACTAAAGAAGAGCAAATAGCAATTGAAATATTTTCATCTAGGGCCCCGCTATAAAAAGCGGCAAGTCTAAGCACCAAATGGCTCCTAATTTGCACCTGACTCTTTTAATCAAATTGAGCTTTCAGCCCTAATCCTAAACCAGGCTTTTTAGAGAAGATTGCAGAAAGATTATTCATCAAGAGGAGCAGAAGCTCAGAGAAGTCATTAGCACCTATTCTTTTGACAGAGGGAAAACGAGGCGACCTGTTCCACAGCTCAGCTCATGCCTGGATCCTCCCCATCTCTGCCAAACCTTCCCTTCTGCAAAGATGCTCATTTGCACCCCACTTGTTAGCAGCACCATCCCAGCTGGGAGCTGCAGGAGGGTCTTGGGGGGTTCAGAGCCTGCCCATGTAGGTTGGATGCTGATGGGAGAGCCCAGGTCCCTTTGCTGGCCTGGCAAGGTGTGCAGAAAGGCACAGTCACCAGGCTGAGTCTAACAGAGTCCCCATGCCCCTGTGGGGCTGTGTAGGGGTACAGGCCACCCACATGGGGTTACTTAGCTCTGTTCCTGCTTCTCTCCACCCTGGGGTACACACCCCGAGGTAAAGTCCTATGTGACAACTCACTCCTATGATTACACCACCGACTTGGATGCATTTGTACCTATTGATGATTTAGATGCCAAACGCTCTCTCCTCCAGCCACAGAAACAGGAGGATTTTAGGGTGAAATTGCCAGACGAAAGTGAGTTTACAGAGCTCCTTTAAACAAATTTTTACAATAATAATTTCTCTGTGCAGTGTCTGCAATAAAAGCCAATAGATTAGATGGCCAGGGAGCGAGCCCTGGCTGTAAATCACTGCAGGGCCTGTGCAGGCTCCTGCACTCTGCCTCCATGGTTTATGGTGTCATCCCAGTCCCAGAATCCCTGGAGTGAATTACAGCCTCGCAGGCAGCGGGTGCCCATCTATTATCCTACATGTAAACAGGTATTCAAATAGCAGCTTCAGAGCCTTCTCCCTGGCATTTAATCATGCCTGTAATCTAACCCCAGCCCTTGCCAAGGTCACAGCTCTGATTGCTCCAGCACGACGGGTCTCAGCCAGCAGCACTGACAGCCTCAGACAAGCTGATTGTCCCCCAAATTAACTCTGATGCTCTGTGCAGAATAATTCAGTAGCAAGATGGTCTAATCACCAACCCTGAGCCTGTCTCCATCCCCGTGGCAGAAGGGGAGCCTCATGACAGGCTGGGGCTGCTCAGAGGTGTTCAGCATCCACGTCCCATGGATGGGACATCCTCCAGACCTGCTGTGGGCTGTGCTTAGCCTGGTTGGGGATCTTGGGACCATCCCAAACCTTATTCCTGCCCTCTGATCCTCATTCTGGCAACAAGTGCCAGATCGCAGCCCTGGCTCCCTCCTCCACCTCCAGCTGGAAGGAGAGTTGTCTTGGATGACCCACTCCAGCCTCTAGTGACTGACTTTCCCCTCCCACCCACACCAAGAGTGAGCTGGGAGCACACAAAGCACTTGGTGACCTTCTCCCTCTGGCCACCGGGATTCACAGGTACAGGGAGATGCAGTGCCCAGAGCGTAACTCATGGGGCACCACATGTGACAGAACAGCCCAGATGCATCCAGACCCTGTCCCGTGCTGAGCCCAAGTCAATGAGATTTGAAGGTGCTCAGCAAAACCTTTTAAAGGATCCTTGAAGTGGAATCAATAACCAGTTCATCATCCTCCCTGCTTCTCTTTCCCCCGTGACACCTTTTCTAAAAAGCAGCTGAGAAATTTCTCAGTCACTGCCCAACTAGCGGGCAGTAAATCTGCAGAATATAAAGATGATTTTCATTTCCATTGGGTTACTCTATTTTTCTCTCTAAATATTTCAGGGGAGTTCGATTCATGGCCTCTCCTTTGGCGTTAAAAGAAAATAATAATAATTTTTTATTTAAAAGGTAGGGAGCAAAGCCCCGAGCGCTGGGGCCTCTGTATTGTGTTTCAAATGGTTTCCAGCTTCATTACTAGCTCTAAGCAAGTTCTGTATACATCACCTAGTTTAATTCAGCAATATCATCAGTGTCAATGGGCATCCAGCGGCTGCCGGCTATTGGTCATCTGGACCTGACACAAACTCAATAAATACTCCATAACCCCTGACAGCCGCCAGCAGATTAGCCCGAAATGAGCGATTGCCCAACCAACACCTGCTGAACCAAATCACCGCCGTGAGTGATGGGCCTGTACCCAGCTCTGACCACAAGTGAGATCAGGGGAAGAATGATTTTATACTTGAAGAAAAGAATTAGAGGTGGTGGCTGGAGTGATTGGAAAACCTTCATGAGGCTTCCCAGTCCTTCCTGCCCCCCCTGGCAGGCTGGAGCTGCCGGCGGCAGAGCACGAGCTGACCACAGGGTTCTGACAGCACCAGCAGGTTTTATCATTCTGTGCATTATTGATGTTGCCATCAGCGACTTTATTTCACGTCCTAGCGTATTATTGCTGCAAATTATTATTTTAAACTCTTGGGTGAGGCCTTAACCGCTGCTTAAAAGTGAGTACTTATTTAAAGGTATCGTTTTTGCAAATGGGGCTTCAGGTTCAGCAGAACAAGAGCCTGCACTGCTGATCCCAGACACCTACCAGAGCTCAAACCACAGCACCAAGAGCCAGGTCTAGGCACTACACAAGGTCTTGGAAATTTATTGGTGCTGGAATTCCAGCATCTGTTGCAATCTTGAACTGCTGCTTGCCCAGGGCAAGACGAATCATAAAATCACAGAATGGTTTGGGCTGGGAGGGACATTAAAGCTCATCCTGTTCCACCCCTGTGCCATGGGCAGGGACACTTTCCACTAGACCAGGTTGCTCCAAGCCCCATTCGGCCTGGCCTTGAAGTGCCTTGCAACCTGATTTTTAAAGTGTTTTTAAAGCTCCCAAGAATACCACAGGTAATATTGATACACCAAATAAATGCAGCTAAATCAGAGCAGCCAGACCACATCCAGCTTTGAGCACATGGCTCTTCCAGTGCCTCAGTTTTCCTTTAGGCTGGTCAAGAACTATTTTTCTCTGCTTAGGGGCTTTTTGATCTTTTCCTCCAAAACTAGACTTTTTTTGGCTTGACTCTCTCCCTATGTCATCTCAGGAGTGATTCTGCACCAGAAGAAACAATCTGGCGCAGAACTTGGACTGACTCAATTTGCAGCAGACAATCCTGTCCTTGCCCAGCCCTGCAGCTCCCTGCTCTGGTGGGATGCTGAGCTCCACAGATCCCCCAGGACTGGTCCTTGGGCACTATTTCCCAGTGCCTGGCACCGGTCCCTCAATGGGACCTGTTTGTGGGAATGGAGGGTAATGGCCCTGCGTGTTTGATCGTGTTCCTTTCTGTCTGCTCAGAATCTGTCAGCGTTTTCACTACCCAGAATAGCTGTCACTCCAGTTTTGGCTCTAGGATCCTGTTTTGATTCCAGCCCTTATCGAGTTTATCTAGAATCCTTCTGCTCATTTAAAAGAAAAAATAAAAAAGCCACCCAAAAAAAATATATCTCTTATTGAAAGTGCTTTTGGAGTTTGTCTGAGTCGGCTCCCAAAAGCGCCCTGCATGGGTTTGATGAACTCCAGCCTAATTGATGTCCCCGGATTTGAAGAGCTGTCTGGATCAGGGGCCCGCCAAAGTCTTTCAGAGTAATGTGATTTGCTGGAGAGCCCTGGTATAGGTTTGTAGAAACACTGCTGCTCCCGCTGCCAGCTTAAATCAGATACCAGCCTGACCTCGGCAAGCAGTGTCTTCTCCTATAAATTTTGGCATCACAGTGAGTTACATCATTCGTGCTGCATTATGTGCTGTTACAGACAAGAAGTCACGCAAGTTAATGTGGCATCTGGCTGGAATTTAAAGGCAAATGCACAAGGCTGGAAAATCCAAACCCACCTTTGTCCTTGCACCCGGAGCTGCTCTGCCAGCCTTGCCCACGGCTGGGGCGGTGCTGCTCCCACGGGGCAGGGATTTGTTTCCTTCCAGGGAGAAGTCCCATATTTGCTGCTGAAAGGCTTTTCCTCCCCACTCTGCTTTTGACAGGGAGATGAAAAGGAATCCTTCATCTTTGGGAGGCACTGGCTGACTCGAGCTCCATCTGGGGATGCTCCTGAGTGTGAGCACACTCGGGGATGGTGGTGGGCGACACAGGGAGGTCCCACTCAGGTCACCTGGCTGTGAGCAGGCAGAACACAGCCCCAGGCAGCCCAGGAGGGCACAACTGCTCCCAAACATGAACTCCTACATGTTTTCAGTCTCATTCATACAAGGGCTCCCCAAATTCTGAGCTCTGTACACACATACATGTGGGAGGACTCACATTCTCATGTGCCAGCCAGCCTGTCCTCCTAGACCCAGGAGAATCACCACATCCCAACTCTGAAGCAGAGATTTTGCAGCATGCCCAGGACCCCTTGGCCACCCCTGTGGTCTGTTGCCAGGCACAATTCAACCCCTGAGGGGTGTGGGATGAGCTCCCAGCACTGGCAGTGCCCGTTCACCTCCCCATTCCCTCCCCACGCCGTGACTGACAGGCAGCCCTTGGAGAGAGCAATCACAGCCACGCTCACAAATGGGCACTTCTCTCATTCCTGCTTAATTTGCTCCTAGCTGCTTTACAGAACCCCTCTCCAATTAGCCAATTAGGAGTTAATTTGATTTGCTCTATCAGGACTGCAGCCCATGGAGTGCCATGGTGGATGCACAGAGCAAGTGCTCACCAGGTCTGGCCCAAATTCCATATAGATATGATAAAAGTTTTTGCTTTGAGTCATTTTGCTTTGTTTAGGACATGTTAAATCCTTCCATTTGATTTTTAGGCTATGTTAAATTACTGATTTTATTACATTTTATACAAGCTGCTGTCCATTTTAATATAGGGGGGAAAAAAAAAGAAACATTTGGGATTTTTCTTTCTGAGTAACACAGGACAGAGAGGCAAACCATGTGTGCAAACCATGAATTTTCCAGAGAAGAAAATCTGTTTTCTGTTCTGGTTTAACTCTAACTGATGGCACAAACACTGCTGTGTCCAGAGGTTTCACCCTCCTTCTGCCAGGAAACACCAAGAACTTAGAGACACCTTGGAATGGGGGGAAGAGATGATGGGTGGGGAGGAAACAGGCCATAATATTACAAAGCACCTGGTGAAAAACTACAAATGGATCATTGCATTCCCTGTCTATTCAGCTCTGCCTTGAAAGAGTTTTTCACTATAATTGTAATTGATGTTTTCCTTCGTCCTTGTAAAATGGTTTAGTGGTTTGGAAATGATTTAAAGGAGGGAGAAATATGCAAAACCCATGCAGGTTCCTGTCAGGCTCAGCTCCTCAGCTCCCTTCTCCTTCCCCCCAGACACCACAGGGCACCTGGCACTGATGGATCCCTTTGGGACACTAATAATTTTGTCAGACGTGTGTGACATCCTCAGAACCTTTCTGATCTACTCTATACTGGCCAAGGTGCATTACGTGTTGGGGGTGTTTTGTTGGATCAATTTTAGGCCAGTGCTGCTGGAAACTCACACAGGAGATGGCTGGATCCTGTCTGCTGCCTCTGGGAACAAGAGTGCCTGAATTGTCACTATTGTTTTTCAGTAGCAGGGACAGATAAAGAATGAGTGTGATTGCACACAGCCACAGGTTCACCTACGTGCTTTAAAAGCTGCCTCAAACATCCCACACTCCCTGCTGATCCAAGGGAGAGGATCTTCCTGCAGAATAAACTGGAGGAGGATGTAACTCTGCAGAAGGGGAACAGCACAAGGAACAGTTTAGCCCAAAGCACCTCTGACTGCTGCGAACTTCATTGGAGGTGAAAAAAGGGAGATGTTTCTAGGGAAGGCCATTTTCAGGTTTTTAGGAGTCAGGATCAATGAAATCCTCCAATCTATGACATGAAGAAAGAACAACAGACATCCCAGATCCCACCAAAGGACCCCAGGGAATGTGTCACCTCTTCCCACGCCACTGTGACCACACATGCTTGGAAAGATCCCACTGATGGGATCCCATGAGCAGGTCCCTGGGCATTTCCTACAAGGCCTCCAGGCTCCTCAAAGCCTATTTCCCACTTGGTCAGAAATAATCTGGATTTGATAGCCTGTCAAATATGTCACAAAGACCAGAGAGAGGGTTTAGGAGGCTGGAGAGGAGCTCCTAGATGACAGGGGGGTGGTGGCTGGCTGAGTGCCTATGGAAATGAGGATATTAATGGAGCTGAGTTTGTAATAAATTGGAATTTATGGTACAATTAGCACTTAGAACCTCGGATGGGTGTCTCTGTTATTTTAAATCTAAATAAATAACTACATTAACACTACCCCTACCAGTTGTTTTCTTGCAGCATAGCCAAGGCCCAAGTAATTTACTAAAAATAATGAGCCTGGCTCAGTGAAGACCAGCAAGACTGAGACAGCTCAATGGGGTTACATTTACAGACAGATATTTTCCAGATGTCATGGTGACTGGTGGTGGTGTAAGGGACGGGGGGGGGAGAGGAAATAACTCTGGAGCCCAAATCATTCCCCAGGACAGCACTCAGAGCATGAACCTCTCCAGGCTCAGAGTCAGCCCAGCAATGCCCTCCAGACACACACACCTTCCTGCAGAACGACTGCTCAGAAAATCACAGACAGTCCTGAGACGTTGTTGTTGTTGTTATTATTAATATTATTCTTTTAAAAAGTCCCCTCTGCAGACTGCTGTGCTGGTGACAGTCCCTTCAAACCGCAATAACTAACCTGTCACAGCCTACAAACGCTGACAATACAGCGCCGTGTGGGGCTGACTTAATAAACCTCATTTACATTCATTTTGATTCGCTCAGGCATTGAAAAACATTTCACAGGGAAAAAGAAATAAGTAGGAACCTCTCCCAGCTGACACGATGTTTGCTGATATGATACGAATGGACTTAATAGCAGCACATATGAGAACATGCATTCCTTACAATATTTGCAAATGGGCTTCTTTTTATTTACTTGTGATTTTTTTACTCCCTTTCTCTTTCTCCTTTGTGCTGGTGCCACTTGCGCTGTGGGAGCACTGCCATGACCACAGCTCCCTGCCATGAGTATCCCTGAGAGCTCATGTCCTAAACACTCCTCTGTTGGATCGACCCGTGGGCAGGGTGGGGGAATCACGGAATCATGGAGTGGTTTGGGTTGGAAGGGACTTTGGAGATCATCTCACTCTACCTGCTCCACTGCAACACAGTGGGTTGGTTCTTGCTCCAGTTTTTCACTTCTGCTCCATAATCTGGGGCTCTTCTCCCCAAATTCCCTCTCTAGTGCAGCTCCCTTACAATGTGTCACTGGGAGCTGCAGTAGAGCCTGCACAATGTTGGAGGAATCTCAACAGGGCTAAAAGTTTATCTTACCTCAAAGAGTGATAAACACTCGAGGCCTGGTGGTTCTGTTATTTCTGCTGAGCTTTTTCCTGCTGACATCGGTTTAAAATAAGTTCCTCTTGATTTACATCTGTCTAAGATCAGAAGGGAACAGAAGGAGTTTCAGCTGAACAGGATTCTGCAGATGAACACAGGGGGCTCATTTGCTTTCTCTTATCTGATTTGCATCACTTCGAGAGACAGTTTAATTTCGAGCACTGGTCCTGAGCAATTGAGAACAGGAAAAAAAAATAAACCCCCAAACCAGTAAAAAGGTCTCCCAATTAAGCAAGTCAGAGAGGTGTGCAGAGCTGGGAAACCTTCTGGGAAGGAGGGGAGCAAGACTGCAAGATGAAAAATAACACCAAGGGGAAGGTGTAGGGAAAAAGGTACTTTGCCACATGTGCAATGCAGTGGCACTTCAGGAAAAACACACAGCACAGTCTGCGCCCATGGCTGGGCTGTGCCTGGCTGCTTCTCAGCCCCCACATGTTTGCAGTCAAACACTTGGCTGTGTTGTTCCTCTCCTCCTCCCTGCCTTGCTCCTGCAGCCACCACCTTCCCCAGGCCCAGCCAAATTGACAAAGCAACAGGAGAGGGAAAATTGAGTTGTCTCATCCCCCCTTGGGGAGTCTCACTTTCCTGCCTGTATTTGAAAGCGCTCATTTCCTACATCCCCTGATGAGAGTTCTCATCGACCGATGACCCCTACATGCCTGTGCCCATCAATAGTCCCTGGTATCTTATTGACAGGGCTATTGACAGCCCTCCTTGCCCAGGAGAGCTGGGGCTGTGGCCATGAGCTGGCAGGGGCAGGAATGGCTGAGACTGACACTGTGGAGGAGTTTCCTGAGCACGAGAGGGAAGAGGCAGCTGTGAAGGCAGCCGGTGGATCTCCCTGTTGTCCACATCAGCTGCCTCAGCCAGGAAGGGCAGTTTCCACATCTCAGACAGGTATCACACAGCTGCTCCCCAGTGCCCACATGAGCTGGGGCTCCACATTTGGGTGAGCAGAGGTGGCCGTGCAAGCCCTTCCCACCTCTGTTCATGGGCCTTGCTGTATGTTCCTGAAAGGAACCATTATTTTTGTCAAGTTCTCATCAATGACCAACCAAAAACTCTTCCCTTTGCTGCCCTTGGCTCACCCATGCTCTCCCCAAGCCATCTCTTTTTGCTCCCAGGTGCCTGCAATGCTCAGTCCCCTGTTAGTCACACCAGAAAGATGCTGCCCACAGGGCAGGATGAAAGCTCAAGAGCCCAGGTCACACCTTAGACATCAGTGGCACCCTCTCTAAAAGGCTCCTTGCCCCCAGGTCCCTGTCCCAGGAGGTGCAGAGCCCCCCTGTACCCCAGTTTTCCAGCCCTCCGTGTGCTCTGCAGGTGCAGGGACACCACGTGGGCTGCGTGGAGTGTTTGCAGGAACCCTCCCAGCACAGCCCACCCCTCATCCAGGCCAGGAGCTGAGGGGAAAAAAATGAAAGAATATTGAACTTCTAATGCACTGTAATTACCAAATGATCCTATCTCAGAAGCAATGGGGCCCCATGGGATTTATTGCTGTATTAACAGTGGTTTTCCATTGCATTACTTAATGAATAATGTCTAGGCTAATAGCACACATACACACACAAAAAGAGTGAGAACACAACTCCAGTGTAATTATTATTTCTTCTAATGCAGCCACTTCTTGCATAAATACCCATCTCTCTTTATTGGGTTGTTGTTTAAAAAATGTTTCCTATTAAATTGCTATCGGTGCAAGGCATATATTATGGTTATTATTTTTACTTTTGCTTTACACAGGTATTTTCCCACTCCCTGACACTCTCACACACCCAACTGACCACTCAGCTCCCACCCATGCCCCTGATGCCACCCTCGGCTCTGTTCCCTGGGCTCTCCAAGGGCCTCCAAGATCTCAGCTGTGCAAACAGCCTAGCCTCTGTTTATTTTGGTAGCCTCACAAAATATTTATGGAGAGTTATTCGAGCAGAAAGGCTGAATGGAGATCATTGCAATGTGTCAAATTAAAGAGTGCTTAATGCTGCCTAATCTCCTGGTAATTGCTGTTGTGGCAGTGGATGGCATTGGAGCTGGGTAAGAAAGCTAATGACAGGCTGGGTGAGGGCAGCTCCTGGCACCAGCCACATCCAGCAACTGGGCCTTTCAATCTATATTTTGATCTATATATTGATCAAAGGAGCCCTTGCCACTCCAGCAGCATCCTCACTCCTGAATATCAGTTACCTGTACAGGGGCAATGCCCCAAATGCAAGTGCCCTCAGAGGGAGGCAGCCCATGGCCCAGAGAGCTCATCATCAATTAAAACAGAGCAGACAAGGGAGATTTATCATCTCCATTGTAGAGCTGGGGAATTGAAGCATCTAGAGACTAAGAGACCCAGGAAACAATAATAATAATAAATGCTACTTGCAACTGCTGATGCTTATCTGAACTGCAGAGTTTGTGTCACACTAATTACTGGGGCAGTGCCTGATTAGTTCCCTGTTCACTGGAGGATTATTGTGCCTATCTGGGCATCCTGTGCTCTGATCACTGAGTATCAAAAACAACCACCTGTAGGGCGAGGGGGACATCCATCCTCATGGCTTGCCTCATTTTTGCCCTTGATGGGGTCGGCAGCAAGTAGAAAAGCAAAAGGGAGACACTGGCATGGTGGGTTTCAGGGGCTAAGCCAGTCTGGTTAGGGATAGGGCTTGGGAAGAGCCAATTAGTTACTGGACATACTTTCAAGTGCACACTGACTTTGTTCCTTGAGGACTCTTCTTTCTCTCTTTAATAATAATCCTGCTTTTGGAACAGCCAACCCATTGCCCTGGAAACAAGCTGTGATGTCAGAGGAAGTTAGTTCCAACATCCTCAGGGGAAGAAGCAGGTTGGTGACTCTGAAGCAAGAAAGATTCTTGTTTTGATGCCAATTACCCTGTACCAGCACTGGAAAAGAGATCTCTGGGCTCTCCCAGATGCACAGGCCCGGACTGGGCACATTTTCTGGGCAAAGAACCTGTGATTCAGCGTTTTCCCCATCAGCAGCAGCTCCACAAGCAGGACAGTGAGTCAACCCCTGGCAAACCCAGCACTCCTGCGATGTCTCTTCTCCCACACACAAGTCACAAGTCACAGCCCAGGATTGTGGCAAACACTGACTGCCCCAGGAACTTCCCCAGAGCCTTAGGACTCCCCACATGGCAGTGCTGCTGAGGAGAAGCCCTGTGGTTCAGGGTGGGAAGGGGGGGATACGGGAAAGGGCTCGATGGAGGGAGTGGGGGCTGAACCGGTCTGTTCCAGTTACGGAGCTCAGCAAGCGAGAGGTTCATCATTAACTGTCAAACAGCGGTTTTAATCAGCCCTGCTCCTCGGTGGAAGATAGATTTAATATCAAGGCACATTTTCAGAGCCATTAGTTTAATTATGACAGGTGTCTGCAAACTGGATGGCTCCGCTTTCAGCTCTGAATGACAGCGCTTAATTCCACGGGCCCACAGGGGCCACGAGGGTACTTTACAAAAATGAGCTTCCATTAAAGCATAAGTGTTTCTTTCTTCCTTCCTCCCTTTCTTTTTTTTTTTTTAATACATATATAAATATATATTTCTCTCCTTTTGTTCTCTCTGCTGAGAAAATGAGGGCTGATCAGAAAATTGCCCTTTAGTGGAAGGCAAAATAATTTTGCTTGCCCATTAGGATGGGTATTACAGGTTAGGAAGGCTGTGCCCCATGGTCTCTGGCCAGACAGAAGCACAGCAATTTGCTGCTTAACCTTTCCATTATCCATCTCTCTCCAGTGTTGTCCCAATAAATAGGTAAATAATCAATAATAGCAACGAATAATGGAAGGTTTGGGTACCTATAGGATGCTGCTGGGGGGGAAAGTCATCTCGCTCCAGCATCTGCACCTCTCCCACCTCCAGAGCTGTGCCAGGTGAGGAAGGTGCTCTTCCTCCTTCAGCGTTCAGCTGACACAGGCTCTCCAGATCACACCACTTCATGCTTATTTTACACCTATTTTATGCCCCCAAAGGCCTCCTCTTCTCCCTTGCTTCCCTAGGAATGGAGAGGTTCCACATGGTCACCCCTAGGGCAGGGAGGGATAAACCCACCGCGACTGTCGCATCTTTGGGGAAGTTCGGATTGACTCCGATAACGCAACACCTCCACCCTTCAGCCCTGGCAAATGGATGTCCTGCCTTCCCTGCCGGAGTTGCGCTCGCATTTCCCGCAGAGCGGATGATGCGGGGATGAAGGGAAGCGGGACGGAGCGCGGTCCCTGCCCGGGGCTGGGCGAGGATGCTGCCGGCGCTCTCCCGGCCGTACAGTGACCTCTGCTGCAGAGCACAGCAGCTGCCAGCCGGGCTCACACAGCCTCCAGCTCACAGGCAAGAGGGTTTCCAGCGCCCAGAGTCCCCGCTGTGCCCGCCTGTGACCCCCCTCGTCTCGCTCTTGGCTAGACCCATCATACATCAGCCCCCCAGTTTCTGCTGGGAATCTCTCAGGGAGCAGAAAAGGAAATTAAAGTTGCTCAGGCTGCCCGTGGGACACGCTGCAAACAGGCTCTCAGCAAGAGGAGAGTTTCTCCAGCTCTCCCAAGACAAAATTCCTCTAGGTCAGAGTTTCGCCCCGGCATCCCAGCCCTGCCATCCCCTGTGTCACCACCTTTGCTGGGCAGCTCCGCGGTGGAATCAGCTTGAAATGTTCCCAGGCAACCCTCCTCGGCAGGGCAGTGCCAGCCTGGCACGCTGCAGCTCCCCGAGCAGTGCTGACACAGCAGTGGCCGGGGACAGCAGAGCCTGCCAGCATTCCCTCCGGGATCCACAGCCCCGGGAATCCAGGCTGCCCTCCAGGGTCCCGCAGTGACAGGACAGACCCTCGAGCAGCGTCTTCTCTGGACAGGGAGCCCCCAAGGCCCCCAGTCCCATCCTCTGTGCAGCCTGGAGTCTTTCAGGCTGTTTCTTAAAGGTCAAAAGGAAATATCACTTCTACTTTTCCCCAAGTCTGATGTTGAACATTGAAGTCTCCAGCCAGCCCTAAACGCTGTTATTTTTCACTCCTAATTCACAGGGTCCCTTGTTATCTCCACATGTCCATGACCTTTCTGTCATGTGTTTAGGAGCTGATGACTGGGAGTTAAGACATGCCAAACTCATTCCACTTGTGAGACAAACCACACCAGTCTCCAAGGGCATCAGGGTAGCCCCTTCTCACCCAGCCCTTCCAGCCCCTGCACCATGCACAGAGACATCCCTGGGTCTCCCTGGTAAAAGCCAGGTGGGCACTGCCAAGCTGTGCTGATTTCTGCAGCTCAGGACCTGGCAGAGGCTCCTGCAGATCTGCCCCAAGCACTGACAGAATGACAAAGGCCTTCAGGACTCTTTTTTGCATCCATTTGTACAATGAACTGGTTACAGTGATGATGCCAAACTCAGGACTGCGAAGCTGGATAGACTCTGGCATTCAGTAGGCTTAGAGACTGGTAGAGGAATTTTAAAAGGCACCCAGGTGATGGAGGCACCCAGCACGAACTGGTTTTAAATGGAAATCAGATCATAATGTCTTGGAGGTTTTGCACAGCCCTCTACCAGCCAGTCACCACTTACACTGATTTGTAAACACAGCCTGTGGGTGCAAAATTCCAGAAAGCCACTGGGATTTCATGGGAAAGAGACATTTTCAGGATCCAGAACCAAAGTTAACAGCAAAGCTGATTCATTTTCTGCACAATTTTACAGTCCCTCAAAAAAAGTCCCTCAACACAATCCAACCTCCAAAAAAAGAACAATGTGTTTCTCAAGAGCAAAGTCCTCCCCTTTCCTTTCATCCCATTTGGAAGTGCCTCTGCCCTTGCTCGTCCCCAGGAGGGGTCTGGTAGGTTCTAGTGCAAGAGAAACCTGGGAGTGACAGCAAAAGTTATTTAAGTCCAAACACACAAAATTACAGATATTCCAAACAAAGAGCATGGGAACTTGGCAGAGGGAGAGGGTGTCTGAGCTACCAGAGCAGCCATAACTCAAGAGCTGACAAATGATGTGGCTTTGAAATGAATATTTATCCTGGTATTTAATAATACAAATCCAGAGTGTGGAAATTACTACCCTGCTGTATCACATTGTCTTTAGTGCCTCCAAGTCACTGAGGGCCACAAGGACAAGGCAGTGCTGTGGTTTATATAATTCAATGTCTTTCTTACAATGTTTTACTGCAGAAAAACAAATCAGCAGGGAAAGGGGTCTCCCTGCTAGTTTCTGGGCCATTGTTCCTGAAGCTTTGGAGCTCAGAGAGGCACTGGACTGGTGTCAGAGAAAACCCACCAGCTCCCAAACATCTTCCCATCTCAGAGGAACCCCATTCCTTCTGCACTGATCCACACATGGGGGTAGTTTGGGGCAGTAACAGATACAGGTGGGTCAGAACTGAGCTCTAAAACACAGATGGCTTAGGAAGGGCCAGAGCACCAGTGACCCCAGAGACCCCACACCTGCACTGCCCAGCCAGCACTCGCCTGGCTCAGCAAATACCTCCTAAAAATGCAGCATTTGGAGTCCTGTGGTCACAGCCAGGTGCTGCCCTTCTGACAAGGTCCCTGCACCTGGGGAAGGGAGTCCAGCCTTCCTCAGCCTGCAGGAACCAGCCTTTGCCAAGGGCCAGGAGCCCCCAGACAGGTACAACCTTCCTCAGGGAGCTGCTTGTGGATGGAGACCAGGAATTGTGCAGAGCTCACCCAAATCCAGTGGTAACAAATAAGAGAGAATACAAATGCTCCCAGCAAGTGTATCCTGTTCATCAGAAGCTTTCTGCTGTCCCCAAAGCCAACCTGATGCCAAGGAATGTCCTCACTGTGTCGCAATCCATCACTCCAGCCCCACTGGTGAGTCCAGGAACCAGATTGTTCCTCCCCAAAAGCACAGCAGCAACCACTGACATTTACAGATGCCATCGAGGCCTCAGAGCTCCAAAATCAGGGCACTGAACAGACAGTGAAATAATTCATACAGAGTAAAACTAACCCAAGGCTCAGGCACCACAAAGCTCTGCCTTGAGCCCTCCAGAACCAGTAATGCATCCCCAAAACCTTGTTTGCTTTTGCTGTGGGGATGAACTTCACCCCCAGCGAGGAGCTCAAGGTGCCCACAGCCAGCTGGGGACTCAATGCCACTATGAAACAAAATAAATAAACCAAAGCAAAAACTGGTTGTCCCATTGCAAAGTGTGGAAACCACAAAATGCTTCTGTGGAGAGCGACTGACAGAACAGGTCAGTGTGGGTTTTAGTTTCCTTCACCTTAAATGCCATGAGGAATCACATGAGGAACAGTATTTGGGTGCTCCAGCCTTCACAGGCATCCCCAAAAGAGAGGAGCAGAATTAATACCTACACATTCATCACAAAGAAGTGGCACATCACAGGTCAGGGAGAGGTTTTCCTGCTGGAGAGGGATGGGAGGGAGCCTCAGCAGGTCTGGGGAGGACCCTCACTCCCCACTGGGCTGCAGGGAGAGCCTGGGGAGCACCAGACACAGCAAGGTCTCTGCAACCTGTGGCCACACACCTGGGCACCTCCACTGCACTCAGGTACAAATAAAACTGTCACAGGGAAGGAACTGGCAGAACAAAGCTTGGAAAAAATCCCCGAAGGCTTCAAGCAAACACAGCCCCACATTACTATTGCTGCAGTATCTCATTATTTAAGTCAAACACATGATTTCCAGAGAGCTGACTCAGGGCTTTTAACGCTCAGGGGTTGCCAGTGCCATGTGCACAAACGCTTTTCAGAGGTGCAGATCACCTGCAATTCACACCAAATTGTGGGGAGCTGGCACTCAGAACAGCAAGCCTGTAATTTCACATGCAGTTGCTGTTTTATTTCCTGCTTTCTGCTGTGACCTTGATATGTTTGTGGTCCTGGATAGATACAGCAAATGGAAAAACAACACCACTTTCTACTCCCATGCAAAGCTGTTGCATGGCAGAAGAGGTGGTGAATTTTTATGCCTGGTGGCAAATACACAACCCATAATACCAAGAAAAAAAGCATTACCTGTGGCAAACAAGCCTCTGCAGCAGCACAGGGACACGTTCCCTCAGAGAAACTGGCAGGAATTTTCTTAAGGTCAAGCTCTGACTCCAGGAGGGACAATACCAGATTTTACAGGCTGGCAAGCAGTCACCTTGGTGCTGTTTGAAGCAGTAGGAGCCTGCTCATTTTTACTTCACTGTGTTTAAAAACCCCCAAAATAACAAGGGAGAGGGGGAAGACACATCCACATAACCCTAAAGCCCAACTCTGCAGAAAAAAGTGACAATATATAAGTTACACTTCCTGCTAAAACAACCCCCTCACAGGTTGATTTCATAGGTCATGCTAATTGTTTTTGGGGCAAGAATAATAAGACACAGGTGATTTGCCTGTAGCAATTCCTCCTTATCTCAGCACAGCCCTGGATCACTCACCCACATGGCAAGTGATCCCAAACAGGTGGCTCTGGTGAGCACATGGGGTTTTCAACAAGAGCCCCAGCCCCACTAGGATGTCTTGTGTTCAGGCCCTCAACCATAACCTACTATACTCACTGTGAGTTCCTGGCGAGGAAAAGCACATTTTGCTGGACCAGGCTGAGCCTCTGGTTCATCTTTCCATCCCCACTCTCAGCCCTGTGAGCAGGGCACTTGTGGCTGCTTTTATTAAATCATGTTTCTCTGTGGGGTATTAAATGTAACACGCTTAAGTAACTCTGGGGTGCCTGAAGGGGAGAGACAGAAGATGTTTCCTCAGCATTTATTGATATCAAAATATATATTTGTATTGATGAAGCATTGGCTGTCAGGCTCCCAACAGAAAATCACTCCTGATGCAATAAACCCCACAGCCTGTTCAGCTCTGCTAACAGCAACCCTTGCCCAGCATTTAATTACCATTTCCAGACTGAGAAAACCAGCCAGACTGATAGGAAGGGAAAATACCCACCAGCACCACAGGATCCTGCAGCACAGGGATGGTACTTGGCCCCAACATGTCCCTGAACAGGCCATTTCCAGGAGGAGAAGCCCATTGTATGGCATAGGAAAACAATTAAAAAAAAACATTCAGAAGGGTTGGGAGTATAAAAATTTCTGGCTCTGTCGTCTCTCTGTTTCTGCAAGCAGCAAAAGATCCATAATTCTCACACTTAATGTAATTCCAAGGCATCTAAAGTGATTTACAGTCAGTTTACTCAATACTTTCAGCTTTATTTAATGTAACAGTTATGGCACATAAAAAGTTTATTGAAAATCCTTTGGGAGTATGATTGAGTAAGAAACAGTCATTGCTAATACCATTACAAGAGCTGGAGAGAAGGATCCCAGCATGTTCCCCCAGTGACCTTCCTGGCTCTGTGATCCAGGGTCACACCAGGAAACCCTCCCCTGCTCCAGGGGGGAATGGTCCCATCTCCCTTCTTCCCTGGTGGGGAGCAAGGGGCTCGGGAGGCACCTCCAGGAGAGCCCTGGGATGGGAAGGGAAGGAAGTTCTGGGAAGCTGAGCAGGGAAACTGCCAAACTCATATAAGCAGTTATTTATTTTCATATTTGCCATTTGTGAGTGGAGCTGAGTCTCCCTCTGGAGAGCAGAGGAGCTGTTTTGGGTGGGGTTGGGATGGAAATAGGGTTGCAGGAGATGAGCAGTGCATGGATCCCCCCTGCTCAGCTCCCAGCAGTGCCATTGGCTCTTTCAGCACCACCAGCCTGTTAAACTTCTCCCCAAATGTGAAATTGCAAAACATGTTAATTTGCCTTAGCAATTACCAAACATTACTTTTACCATCATTATAGCAATGACTATAATTTAATAATTGCCAGCACTGTTAGTGATAACATCCACAGTGGTGAGCAGCTCTCAACATCAATTTTTGTTGGATATTCTTGCAGTGCTGGCAGCCCACCAAGGCTGCCTGAAACAACAGAAGATTCACATTTATCTTAAGAGGTGAGAAAACGAGCATAATAACTATGCCTGTTGCTTTGGCAGCACCTACAGCTCCAGTCACAGCCCAAACCCAGTGTGTCCACATGGCACAAACATCACAGGTCACAAACCCTCCCGAGGGCACTGGAGTGAGCTCTCAGCTCATCCAGCCCTTGTGCCATGGCTGGGTGAGGGCTTGGAAGGGAAACATCAGCCTGGTTAGTGCCCAGCTCCATGTGCAGCCCCTGATGTTCCAGATGTGGGCACAAAGCGCGACCTTTCCTTCAGCTGGGATAGTTCCAAGATCTCTTTTCTCAAACCTGCTTTCACACACAAACAACCTGTATTTTCCAGGAATCAGAGGTGAAAGGTGTGTCATGGGAAGGTGGGGCGAGCCAGCCAAACCAGTACAAAGAGAAAAAAAATAAATCAAAATGCTCTGAGTAAACTGGAATAAATAGACAGTAAAAGAAAAACATGTTCCACATGTGCATGTTCCATAAACAGAAAAAGGTTACATTTTTCAGATAAGATGGATGATGGATTGTTTAGCTGTATTTGTCAATCAAGTATTAAGACTTGCAGAATTAAAATCAGAGCAGTTCAGAGATGGGTTCCAAGCTCTCCAAAACATCAGGTTTGGCATTTCGATAGCTCTCAAGTTATCATCTCTAGACACATGAGCAAAGAGATGGATGGGTGATTTGGAGAAGAGATGGAGACATTCTTTCAAGAGGGTTTTTTTTTTTTCTTTCTTTTTTTCCCAAGAGATGATTTGCTTGTGCCAAGAATTCAGCCTGGGGAAAAGTCCAAATGTAGCATTTCCTCTTGCTGAAACTGGGGCTTGGCCCAAACCAAACTCTGGCTCTGCAGCCCCGCTCCCAGTAGGGACAGGGAGAGGGGATGAGGTGCCTCCAGCCTGGCCCTGTGTGAGCAGGACAGGGATGGGCATCACCAGGGGCACAGACACACCTGCCTTGGCCCCCAGAGTGCCATTTGCAGGTGCCCAAATGGTAATGCTGAACAGATGGGTGGGAGAAAAGCAGCATTTCATGCTGGAGCTGGCAGGGCAGGCTCCAACAAGTCCACTATTGTTAGACAGAAATTCCTAGAAACAGATGCAACAGATTCAGAGCTTTAGAGCCAGTTCTGGAGTTTGGGGTCTGCTGGGAGCAGACCGTGTAGCTTATGGATTAATGTACTATTATTACATTACTCTTTAAGCTTCAAAGGTCTGCCAGGAAATTTAAGCCTACTATCTATTGAATGACATTTTAAGAACAAATAATACATTAATATATTTAATTTGAGAATAAACACATACATTATAGGAAGGGATTTTGTCTATGCTGATAAGTCAGTGCCTGACCTTTCTGCTGCAATCCCTGGGTGCTGAGCCAGGACCTCTCCCAGGAGCCTCAGCCTTAACGCTGGTCCTGCCGGCTCCGAAGTGCAGCTGCCGCCCTGCTTGGAAGGGGGAGCTCAGCCCTAATTATCCCTTCGACGCTAATCTACAGCTACACTAAATCTTGTTGCCTCAAATTAGTTAATCAATTAAGTGTCAAACCACAAAATGTTAGTGATTGTGGCCTGAATTTATTGCCTTGGCACGCTCTTCCATCTGCTGCCTCTCTCCCCCTCTCGGATTTTGGGCTGGAAAACTTTGGGGTGGGAACGTCCCCTTGACTCTTTAGGGAAGGGTTAGTGAGGTTCCCCTGCCCTGGAAAGGAATGGGTTGGAAAGGCAAAGTCCTGCTCCCAGGGAGGAATGACGCCATGAACTGGGATATACTGGGGGCAGGTTTGCAGGGCAGGGCCTGGGGGTCCTGGTGGGCACCAAGCTGAACAAGCAGGGTGTCCTGGGCACAAAGTGGGCAAATGGCACCCCAGGCTGTGCCAGGCAAAGCCCTGCAGGTCAAAAGGAACCTGCCCCTCTGCTCAGTGCCTTGTCTTCTTCTGGGCTTCCCTTTACAAGAGAGACATGGACAGACTGGGAGGACCTGGAGCTGATTAACCTCAACCACCCTGTGGTGCCTGAGCCCAGACCCTCAGCCTTTCCATGCTCCATCTGGGTTGTTGCAATTACACAAGTCAGAAAGTCACATTATTTGCACAGATTAGCCTGAAAAATTTTAGAAGCTGATCAATTTTCTGAAAGTCTTTTCAGCTTCAGATAGGGTTTTTTATTTAGAATTTCAACAAAAAGATGAAACTGATAACTGCAACATTTAGCTTTTTCAAAAGTCGTGAAAATATTCAGCTTTGGAAAACATTTCTGGTCAAAAAATAAAATAGTCTGCTTTCTTGGAGACAGTTTCAAAAATAAATGTCAGCCTTTTAAGTGCGTATTTGAAAGAGGAAGGTTTTTAAAAAAGAGGTTTTTCAGTTTTGTTTGTTGTTCTTGAAAAACAACAACGACATTTCAATGGAAATTTCAGTTCTCGGGGAAAAGCTATTTTTCATTCAAATGATGTTCAGAAGAAAAATGCTCCCCCAGTTTTAGTCCCCGGGGCTCAGCTCTGTACCAGCAGTGTGGCCAGGGGTTCTCTTCACCCATTTACAACTCTGGGGCCAAAGCAAAAGGAGAAAGAGGTGAATATTGAATTCCTGGGGTCCCCAAGCGACACAAGTGATGCTGGGCCAGTTATTGCCACGCTGGGAGCAGGGGGAGCATCCTGCTCCTCCCACTGCCATCCTCCTGCTCCTGATGATCAGTTAAAAATGCAAATCCAAAGGCCAGGCTTTGGGAAAGGCAGCACAGGCTGGTGGGGGAAAAATTGCCAAAGCGAGGTTTATTGATCCCCAGTCGAGATTGATGGCACAATAAGAGCAGGAGGCGAAGAGTGATTTTGCTTTTGAAAACGTTGATGAATAAGCACTCAGGGGCAACAAATAGCTGGACTCCCCGGATGATGGACGGCAGCAGGCGAACAAGATGCATTTTTATAAATGGGTGAAAGGAGAGGAGGACTTATTAAAAAAAATGAATGACCACACGTGGCAGGGATATGCCACTGGGGAGAAGCCAGCCATTGATTTATGTGCACTACTGGCATTTGAAAATTCAATAATAACATTGACAAATGAGAGGCAAAGCTGGCCAGAGGACAGCAGAGAACTTGGAGTGGAGAAAGAAAATGCCAAGGTCAGGATGAAGGAACAGAAAAACATGCTTATGTTGGAAAGGTTTTGAGTTAACTCATCTATATAAAGACATTAAGAAAAATCACTCCGGGATCAGAGCTCACCATCCTGACTGTGGCACCAGCTGGGGAGAAGTAAACGGAGGAGTTGTGGCATCCACTGGAGCCCTGAGGGAATATCTCCCTCCTGGCATGGGGAGCAGGGCTCAGATAATGTGCCCCTCCTGCTGTTGATAAGCTGGTGCCTAGTGCTGCCTGGCACCTTCCAAATGAAATACCTGGACATTTTTAAGGACTGTTGGCAGAATATTATTCCTGGCAAGCTGAGGGCAACCAGGACTCTGAAGCAGAGCTTTGTCTTCTCCTTCCCTTGTTCAGGGTAGGATGGAAGGAAAGCCTTGTTACAACAACCTCTCCTGAACCACAGATCCCTGGCTCTTATAGGCCCATGGAAAAAAGCACTAATTGAACTCATCAAAGCCATCTCTGGCTCCCACGTCTGTAATACCTTGTCCTCACCAGCCTGTGGAATGTATCATGGCACATAATGTTACCTTAACATTTGATCTACTTAATAAGCCCCCCCATTTTTTCTCCTCCTTGTCTTCTGGCTCCGTTACAAACGGCAGTAAAAGAGGAGAGACGGTGGAGAGAGCACCACTATGAGTGTGGCAGTGCTGTACCTTGGTCTTTCTCATCATTGCTGGCCTCCCTCTGGGCTTGTACTCATCTCTGAAGATGTCTTTTCTAAATGCTGGGAGGTCAGAGGTGTGGATGGAACATAATTCCATGCTCTGGTGTGCTTGGCTCAGTGCAGGAGCTCTGGGAATCCTGCACAGCCCTGGCACGGCAATCTGAGGGCAAGGGAAGGACTGTGGGAGTGTGAGTTGGGGGTCTTACCCCTGGGAAAATCCAGGGTTTGGTGGTTTTGAGCACTGGGAGGGATGGGATGGATCCTCTCTGGGGCTCAGCACAAGACTTTGCTGTTGAACAAAGCAAAGGCTTTACTCAAGGTGTGCAGCATTGGGGTAACACTCATCCCAGAGCACACCAAATGGAGCTGGGAGCAATTCAAGACCTCAAAATAGGATTTGAGATATTATGGTCGGGTTTTTTGCCCCGTGCCTTTCTACAAAGAGTTCATTCCATCCTCAGCAAAGCAGCTGAAACTGCTCTTTGTGGGGCTTTTCTCTGTCTTCCAGCCTGGCAAATCTCCCTGCCAGAGCCAGCTTTAGTTTTAAATATTGCCTAATATCACATCAGGAAATAACTGATGTACAACACTGGCCTGTGTATTTTAGGATGTGTCCCTAAACAAGTTCCAAGCCAACTAATCCTTCAATACCAGGCAAAATCATCCCTTGGATTCACTGTCTTCCAGCTGGAGCCACCTTTCACCAGGTGATTTTGGGGAGGTTCCTAAAAGTGAGGCCAAAACACTCATCACCATGGGAGGTGGATACAGACAAACCTTGTTCTTTTGTGGTACCATGGCAGAAGTGTCAACAGAGGGATTATACATAATCTCATTAAAATTACAGTGCTGAGAATGGACTTTGTAGTTCTGTTGGATGTCCTCTATATTTAGATTCCATGTTGCTGTTGCCACTCAGCTCCTCTATATCCAGAATTAGTATCCTTGACAATAACGAGGTACACACACACACATTTTTGCTCAGTGTGTAAAAGCTCTGAAAATAAACAATATCACCTCTAGGTTCCTTAATCTGAGAATCTCAAAGCAGTTCATGGAGCTAAAGTATCTTGAGCAAAGGGGGTTTGTTGGATTCATTCAGGTTTTATAGTGATTCTGTGGATGAAAATAGACTAAAACTATTGCAGAGAAGGTTGGAGCCCCTCTCAGTTCCTGGCAGTCATAGCATTTTACCCCTCTGTAAAATCCCTCAGTAAGAGTTTTACACAAACAATTAAGGTTGGCAAGGAGGGCCCTAACTCCTTCTGATTGCTGAAAAAAATTCCTCTGCTCCAGTTTGACATAACTGAAATAATTAATGAGGGAAAGGTTGAAAAGCTGATAAAATCTGTGTGAGCCCACCCCTCCGCCTGGCTGGGGGAGCAGAATGCTGAGAGCTGTGTCAGCAACAGGGTTTTGCAATCAAATTTGAAGCAGTGCAGCTGAGGACAGCATTAATTTGGAGTTTGGAGCCAGTACTGCACAAACCACAGCCCCATCCACAGCTGGTGGGATCCTGAATAACCCCCAAGGATCCGGCCACAGCATCATAGCCCCTCTCCCCCCAAGGGTGGGAGCAGCTCCTCAGCATCACTCTAGAGCCCATTAAACCAAAAGTAAGATACCTCCAATCATTATTACTCATTTTTATGGCCACGTTGTTCACAAATGACTGAATTTAGCTGTCAAATGTATAGAAAAGAAAAATAAAACCCAAGCACCAGCCATCTGCGCCCCAGAAAGGTTTGTATTTCCCTGGTTGTTTATGGCACGAGGTCTCAGCTCCTTTGTTTCCCACCAGGTTGGTTATCGTGTGTGAAATGAGTGGGCTTCACTTCCCCATTTATAAGGTTTTTGCATTCCCTCTCCTGTGCGTGCTCGCTCTCTCCCTATATGTATTTTTAGTCCATATGTCTTGGATTGACACATGAAATTGTGTTTGTTTTACTGGTTCTGTCTCTCTAATAGTTTTTCCTTGCAAAGGGATCCAGCCTTGGTTATTTACTCTGCTCCCTTCCAGTGCCATTATCGCGGGCGCTCGGTTCAATCAATCCCCTTCCCTGATAGCTCTGAGGTTCCCTGACCCATCTGAGTGTGAAGCAAATGAGCAGGGAAAGCTCCAACCCTGCCTGGGCTCAGCTCAGGGATGTTTGCAGAGTCTCAGCTCTGTGGGTCAGGTCTTCATCTGGCACCACCCCATGTCCCTCCCCGGAGCCATGCCCAGAGTAGCCACAGCATCCCACAGCCCAGGATTTGTCCTGGACCAGGGCTGGGATTTCCAGGAGTTCTTTGTGACTGGAGAGAGGAATGCACTCTCTTAACCATCCACTTTGGAGCACCTCAGCAGCCACTCAGTCCTGCAGCAGTTCAGTGATTGTGCTCAGAAACTCGAGCCCTTTTAGGGCCTCTCTTAAGCAGAGTGTCCCAAATCCACTGGCCACTTAAGAAAGTCTTGGCCAAAAGGCATCAAGAACGAGACACAGTTGATACGTCTAAGAGCTCCACTCCATCAGACCACGTAAACACGTATTTATCTCTAAGTGGATAAATAATCCCTCTGAAAGCCACCCACATCGAGCACTTCTCGAGGTCTGGCACCATAATTTTCCTCCTTCCATCTCCCCAAAGGAAAGTGCAAGCACAAGTTAAAATCCCCGTGACCGCCTCCACTTTCATCCCTGGCCTGAGCTCATATTCTCCAGCCTCACCTGGGAAAGTGCTGTAAACAGCAGGAGTGTAAATCTGCTGAGGTTCCTCGGGCACTGTAATATACGGTGCACCACAGAGGCCCCTCCGAAATCAGAGCACTGTGTGGGCCCTGGGTTATTAGAGAGATGCTGCAGGAGAGGGGAAGGAGAAATAAAGGGCATCCACAGACCAAACAGCTGCAGGATGGAGCCAGCCCTGGGCTCTGCCTCTCTCCAAGGTGATGCCTCTGAGAGGGACACATTTATGAACTCTTGCTCAACAGCGTGAGGGTGTCTTGAGTGCCCTGATCTCAGGGCTCAGTGGTTTGTGATAACCCCTAGTAGGGATTCACACCAGCCCCCATCTCCCTCCTCTCTCTCCCCACCTGCCAGCCCCGTTCCAGAGCTGTGCAGCCCATCCAGAGCACAGCAGGCACCACAGAGGGATGGCAGGCACTGCCCAACCCTGCTTTGGGGCTGCCAGGAATCATGGAGTCTTGGAATGGTTTGGGTTGGAACGGACCTTAGAGATCATCCAACTCCATGGGCAGGGACAGATTCCACTAGAAGGAAGGGTACCAGGACATGTACCATGTTTCAGAGCTCCAGAAACCAACACAATCCTGTCTTGGTAGGCGTTTTGATCACCCTAACCAAATCCTTCCACAAAATACCTGGCAAACCTGTGCCCTGTGAGGTTCCCCTAACCCAGCAGAGCATCCCCTGCCCTGCAGCAGGACACAGAATGGGCAACAGAGCCTTTGGGACAGGTAAAGATGTGCCATCAGTCAGGAGGGCAGGACCAGGAGCAGGGGATGTCACTGGCACGTGGGGATGGTGTCACCAGAGACACCCAGAAGACACCAAGGGCTGTCCCTGCTCTTACCCCGAGCCAGAGGCAGCGTGTGGCCACCAGCCTGCGGTGATGTGAATGAGAAACCCCGAGGAAAGCGAGCGAGGAAATGAATTCCAGGCAAGTGGCTCGGGCAGGAGGAGGGGAGGGGTGGAATGAGCGTCTCTCTTTTCAAGGCAGCTGGGCTTATTTTAATGGGCAAGGTCAGCAGAGAAATGACCAGGAAGAGAAATCGCTGCCATTACAAATCAGCCGCGATCTTGTATCAATTATTCCCGGCGCAGTTCCCTGCCTTGGGCTGAGGCAAACACGGCCTAATCAGTTTTACATCTACGTTTAATTTTATTGGAAAGAGGAGCCAGCAATGCATCATGGGGCTGCTGCGTGACATGAAAGGTGACCCCTGCCAACTTAATGACACAATACATAACCCTTAATGAAGTCACTATCTTGTCCTTTTTTTGCTGTCTCAGCCTGATGATTTATGATGGCATCATTTTGCTTTGCCCTCTTTTCATTTCAGCTTGACAAAGTGGATGAAACAATTATCTTCGTTATCGGCTGGAGCAGTAGGAATGTGATGGTTGAGGATTTCTGCAGGTGCAGGGCCTTGGCTAGGGATCAAGGGAAGGGAAAAATATGCTTAGGAAATTATGGGGTTCCCCTTTTCTTTTCTCTCTCTCTGACTGTGGCCTTCTGAAGATGGAGGGAGGGTCCCACCAAGCCTTGCAGGTCCTAATTCACCGTGGCAAGAAGTAATTTCAAGAGCTCTCTGGAGCAGCAGAGAGAAGAGAGCTGGGAGGTGTCAATCCATTTCCTTTTCCAGCTTTTTTCCCCTCTCCTCTTCTCCTCTCCTCACACACCTGTGCTGGAATGCTGGGTACCCCCAAAATGCCTGGCAAAGGTTATTGGGCAGGTATGGAGCTATTTAAAGCTGGCAATAATGACTCTGTGTGTGTGCCTGTGCCTCTGCACTTGCAGATGCGTGAGTGTTTGTACCTGATTTTATGTATAATTAAAACCAGCACAAGCCTGTGTGTAATCCCTCAGAGCCGAACCCGGCTCTCCACACTCACAACTTGGTGGCTGCCAGTGCATTATAAACCTGCTAATTGTAACTAATTGTAGCTCGATGCTCCGATCAAAACCACAGCCCGGCTCTTTCTACCAGTTTTTAGAGAAAATGGGTCCCTTTTCCCCTTGGTGCCCACAGGGGTTGCATGATGGAAGCCTCCCTCCAGGACAGGGATGCAGATGGAAGCTGACGGCTCAGCGCTTCAGTCCTGCGAGGCAGAAATGACAAAGGGCCCTCGCTGGCCATATGCTTGATGGCACTTGGAACTGCCACAGCAATGCTTTTGGCTGGTGCTGCTCAGGGTCTGATGTGGCTGTTGCTGTTTACTCTGTTTCTTCTCTCCACCGAGATGATTCGGGATGACTGGGAGCAGACCTTTGTAGCACTGCTGAGGCTCATGAACAAATTGCTGCAATTCCTCACTGATTTTAAGAGATAAAAGCACAGCCTTCTCCCTTTTGCCTGCACAGGGATGTTCCTTGCAGGAAGTTCAGAGCTCAACCACTCCTCCAGTCCCCAAGCTGATGGAAGCCCTCCTGCCACATTTCACCAGCCAGGTTGAGCCTGAGAGTTTTCTGCTCCATCTTACACTGCTCAGCTACTCCACCTTCCTACTCATGAGCTCCTGGAGCCTCCTCTGTCAGCAGAGCTGGAATTAAAATGTTGTTCCAACCCTCAAACACAGCCCTCAGCCAACTCCGTCACACTGTCCTTCTCCTTGCCATGCATTTACATACTCAAAACACAGCCTCTTTTTAGCCACAATTTTGATGTTTTTGGAAATAGTAGTAATGAGCCTTCCAGGATTTTACAACCACTGCTTCAACCTTCTAAGTGTTCTTACTTGTAGGTCAAGACCTCTGTACACTGAACCAGTCAGAGCACATCTAATTAAGTTCTTGTGCCTCATTCCTGACTAATATAAAACATGCTTACCAACCCAGATTCTGCATTAGGGCTCCATCCTCCTCCTCCCAAGGAAGGCTTTCTCTCCATGCTGTGACCTGAACAGGGTTTCTCAGGGAGGGTGGGGAAGGAATGAGGAGATAAATGTAGTTTGGCAGGACATTAAAGGAAACCACAATATTGCCTTGTAATGCAGCTCCTATCTGATCAGCAGAGTCAAACGGTGCCGGAGTTATGTCTCAAAGGAAGTGGAACCAGCCACCCCCGTCAAGCTGATTGCTGAGATCTTCCCTGAGATACTCCTTCTGTCTGTCAGAGATACCAGCTGCTGAGGGATTCCCAGCATGTGCTGCAAGTGACCCCGACCGAGCTAACGCAGACCCTTCTCCTGTCCCCATCCCTCAGGCTCCTCTCCCTCCCTCCAGCCTGCTCCCAGGGCTGAGCCACGCTGTGGGAGGGGACACAGCCCCACTGGTTTGGGAAAGGGGACAGCATGACTGACTTGGAAAGGGGGACAGCACCACTGGCTTGGCAAGGTACGCAGCACCACTGGCTTGGAAAGGTACACAGCACCACTGGTTTGGAAAGGGACACAGAATCACTGGTTTGGGGAGGGACACAGAATCACTGGTTTGGGGAGGGACACAATCACTGGTTTGGAAAGGGACACAGAATCACTGGTTTGGGGAGGGACACAGAATCACTGGTTTGGGGAGGGACACAGAATCACTGGTTTGGGAAGAGACACAGCATCACTGGCTCTGAAAGGGGACAGCCTCACTGGCACTGACATCCACCCTGGGCTTTCCCAGCATATCAGGGGCAGAGAAAACACGGCCTGGCTTATCTTGGAGAGCAGAGGATGTGGGAGTGGGACGCAGTGATTGCTTTCTCTTCCAGCCGAAGAAAAACCTGCAGCTCTCGAATTGCTCCTTTAATTTCCTAACACCTTCCTTCTGCCCTCGCAGGAGGCATTTCCTGCTCCTCTTGTCAGTTTGGACAGCATCCTAGGAATTCATTCACATGGAAGGTGGGAAATGTGATGCGTTGGCAGAAAACATAGGCAGCAGCAGCCTCTAGTACTTTCAGAATAATCTGCACAAATTTAACTAATTAATTCTCGGAGCAATCCCATAAATTATCTAGGTATCAATGCCATGGAACAGGGGAAGGCCAAAGTCACCAAGATCCAGGGGCTCAGCTGGTCTTCACACCAGACCCCCCTAAAACAAGGGGTGCAGGATGTGGCCAAGCCCCCCAGTACCTCCTTTCTGAGCAGGAGCTCCAGGGTGCAGCCACAGAGCTACAAATCCTGGTTAGACTCAAATACATCAGGGAGAGAAGAAAAGGCTCTTGGAGTGACTCCTCCACCGTCAGGATAATTACAGCCAAGATTAGAACTGGTTGGAAAATAGGAGCATTTTACAAATGAAGGAAGAACTAACTGTAGGGTAGTTTAATCATAATTAATGGGAAGACACTGCTCAATGAGTAGCTGCATGTGGGCCTGGCTGTGGCTCGAGCAGCCGACTGTGATGTATCGTGGCTGCTTTCTAATCCCCTCTCTTTATATGCCCATTCTTTCTCATGTCCTTGCTTTAAGAGGCTTTACAGGTTTTACATCATGGTCCTTGCTGTGGTATCCAAGGGTATTTAACTGCCACGGTTTGATACATGGGCTCTGGATTTGGGAGCAAACAGCAGCAGAGCTTTCTTGGGAAGGGTTAACTCATCCTTCCACCCTCCTGCCCCTGGTCCTGCTGCCAAAACCCGGCTCCCTCGCCTGCCGCTTCCTCCGCGTGTCAGCGGAGGGAATCCGTAATCTCCCAGCTACAGATTTGGGGAACTTTGACATCCCCTAATGAGGTAAACACATTACTGTCATGTACAAACAAACAGCAACAAATTAGCAGCTGACACGTGCGGGAGCCGCAGCGCGGCAACGCGCGGCACTCGTTACTCTCGTTACAGGCAATTAAGGGCTGCCTGTGCCACTGCTCATGAGGCATCAGGGCTTGTCCTGCTCTCACCCCTCTGCCTTCCCCACCGCCCTTCCCCTTGTGGGGTTTGCCCCCAGTGTGCCATCCAAGTGATGGAGGGAATGGACAGCACAAGGTGCGACTGGGAGGACTGGGAGGACTGGGAAAAACGGTGTCGATTTGTGCCCATGAGGAGCTGGCAGGGCCCAGTGTGGGTTCTGACTTCCCTGAGCACCAAATGGCCTCAAATCCCTGCATCTCTCCTACCAGCCTCTTGCTTGGGGCCCTATCCCAGGAAGAGGGCTCAGTAGATAAAACAAGAGCAAGGTGGGAGAGAGAGATGGATATTTGACTTTTGTTTTAGCAGAAGCCTTTCTATTAAGTGAGAGCCAGGACAACAAGCCCACGGTCAAAGGGCTTTATTATTATAATTGCTTTGCAAGGGTGAAAGCCTCTGGATAAGAAATCAGTCATCACTCAGAATAATAATCATGAAAAAAAAAGATAAATAAATAAAGGTAGGATCCAGCCAAAAAAGAAGAAAAAAAAAAGGAGCTCACATTATCAGCCATTAAACCAATAATCCATTAGTGACCAAGGTTGCTGAATAATATAGTACTTTCCCAGTACCCATAATTTATACTGCAGACTAGAGAATAGACACGATTATTAGAGTGAGGGCTACTGGATGACACATGATGCATGACCGCGCGGCATTGATCTTCACACAACAGGAAGGTGTCTAGACGGGGAGATGTATGGCCGTGCGATCCAGAGTGGGGCATATTTCATGCGGGGCCTAATGGAGTGGTGGAGGCCGTGATGGATGACTCGCAGGGTTCCAGCAGCAGCGCAGTTATAGCCCTGCTAATGCGTGACCTCTCCCGCTCCCCGCGTCCTTCATTCAGTCAGGGTGACCTCATTTAAAGGGATGGAAAATGAGAGGCGCGGAGTGCGAGGGGGAGAGGAGGAGAGAGGGGGGAGAGGGGAGGAGAGGAAGAGGGAATAAGAAAAATAAAAGATAAGGAGAGGGCGTGATGTAAATGAACAATCTCTAGCGAGCTTCTACCCTGCCTCAGCCCCACTCCAGCGCTGTGCTGGTTGTTGGGAGGCTCATTCTGCTCCTAGTTGAATGGGGTTACTCCTGGTTTACACAAGGGCTACTGAGAGCACAGTAAGGCCCTTGCAATGCAAGTCTCAGCCTCACTTGGGCTGCCAGAGCTCATGGGGCTGGCCCCAAACTAGCACCATATCCCATCTTGTGGCAGGCCTGCTTCCTTGCCATGTGGTGAGAGGTGACAAACAGATCCAGAGTTGGTGTCTCCTCCTCCCACCTCGGCACTGGGACCCCCAGCCCCTCCTCAGCAGCCCTCCCTCCATCTGACCCTCACCCACCAGCCTCCTTCTCACAGAGATGTGGGAACTGAGCTATGTGGAACACCTGAAAATCCCCAAACGTGCAATAAATCTGAAATGCTCAAGTGGGATCAAAATTAATAAATAGTAGCCCAAAAAAACCTGAAGCAAATTAAAGCAGAACCCCACTGTGAATTTTTAAACTGGGTCAGATTTGGTTTTAAGTGCAGAATTCGAAGGGAGCCGCAGAGCAGAGCCCCTGGTGCTGTTGTAGATGGTGCAGACATGGCACAGACACGGCACAGACACGACACAGACATGGCACACATCTGGCACAGCCCTGAAGGACTGATGGAAGCCAGAGCACCTGCTGACCTGCATGGAAAGGGCTGGGGATGCTGAGGGCATGCTGAGATGGAGGAGGAGGGAAGGAAAATGTGACTCCAGACAGAGCTGAAACAACTTTTTCTTTCCCTCAGGACCATTGGGAAGGACTGTTACAACACTGGGCTGTTTAAGGTTCTTGTACCCATTTCAGCATGGAATGCTCAGGCTGGAGAAATTCTACTCCAAACTCCAGTACCTTTAGCATGGGAGATGACCAGCAGTGACAAGACCCAGCTGTTCTGGTGCTCCACACTGACTGCTGGCACCTGCTTCCAGAAGAATCCTGTATGGATCATCAGAAGAATGTGGGGTTTAGTTTGGTTTTTGGTTTGTTTTTTTGGTTCTTTGGTTTTTTTCCCCCCCCAGGAATTTTCTTAAGGAAAACAGAAATACAGGTGTTTTATGGCACTTTGTCATATTCTCACACCTAACAATACCACCTTCTGATGAAAACCACTATATTGTTGGCAAGAAAGACACTGAGACTGATAAAACAACACACCAAGGAGCTCTGAACTGCTTTGTATGAGGAGATGGATGGCAGAGCCCAGGATGGAGCCCAGCACAGAGCCCAAACCCCGCAGCTCTCGCTGACCTGCTGCAGAACCTTGGCCTGCAGCTACACCTTGACCACAGCAGAGGATGGATCTGCTGCTCCCTCCCTCCCTCCAGCCCTTGCTGTATGCCCACGGCTTCTCCCATGATGAATTCTGTGCCTGGTAATGAATCCTACAGGGTCCCCAAAGGCTAAATAAAATGACCTGCTAAAGCTGAAAACTGAATTGATAAAAAGGACCTGTTTGCTTTCTCCCTCCTGTTTGGATTCTGCTTTCCTCACCCCTCATTGTTTCGGTTCTCCTGGACTGGTGCCCAGCACTGTTGTCAGCCCGTGTGTCTGTGCGAGCAGAGACAGCCTCCGCCCCAAAGAACTTCCAGGCTCAGTAGTGAAGACAGATGGATAAAGGGAAAGATGATTATTGCTGTGCAGAAGTAGGAAACTAAAGCCTGTGGAACATTTGCAAGGGAAAGGCCAGGGCAGCACCAGGAGCTGAGCCTCAGGCTCGTGGGGCTTTAACCACAGGAACGTCCTTCCTCTCCTGGACAGGCAGCACTAACACAGCTGGGCAGCAGGGCACGGCATGGCAGAGGGAAAAAGCAGATTTGGGGACCTTGCAGAGTCCTTCAAGTGATTCTACCTGTGCCTACCCTCAGCCCTAAATGGCATGAGCCCCATATCAGCACACCAGCTCCTCCTAGGACTTCTGCATCTCCTGGAGAGCTGTCTCACCACCCATTACAGCAGCTGTGCATCTCCCTTCCCCGAAACTGTGTATGAATCCACTGTATCCCCTGTTCCTTCCTCCAAACCCATGCACAAATCCACACAAACCCCCTGCTCCTTCCCCAGACCTGTACAAATCCCCACACACCCCTTGTTACGTTCCTTCCCCTCCATGTAAGGGCTCCAACTCCCCAAACTGCCTGGGAAGAAAAAGAGAGAATGGCCATTTACTGTGTTTCTTTTACCATCTGGGCTTATTAAAAACTGCGCAGCAAATTAAAAATAGGTGGGAACAAAGATGGGGGAATGACATAAAGGGTTGCAGAAAATTCTCTGTGTACTTTTAAAAGCTGGAATTGCCATATGGACTGGCAGAGAGACATGTTTTACATTTCCACTGGTACATGACTGACATCATTTAGCATTAAGTTCTATTTGAATAAAATGGTAGTAGACATTTAGGTAATATTACAGGGCAATAAATGTTTTAAAGAGCCTTGGGGGGATGCTCTTGAAACACAGTCCAGACCAGAACTCTAAAAATATGTCTTAATATATATTAACCTCTTTTAGGACTTTTGGCTCTCAAACAAATAATGGAGGATAGAGGGGTTTCTTTCTCCCTCCCCTTTTACTCTTTGAATTAAGAGTCCCTGGCTATATTTTTCCCTTTTTTCCTCTTTAGCTGTGCTGGGAAGAACATGAGGGAATGTAGTTAAAATTCAAAAAGGTTCCCCTTTATCATTACCATGAATCAACACAATAAATGAGCCCCTTCAGAGCACGGTAATAAGAATTTGATAAATCATCAGCCAAAAATTAACTAGATGTCAAAACAATCTTTGGGAAGTGTGATGGATTAGGGGCGATAGTGGCAATTAATCTCCCAGCATGAGTTCACAGGAGAGACTGAGCGCTGGGAGATGGATAGGGGGGAGACCAAGGCCTCACAAGGTCAGGACACTGCGGAAAGGAACGAGAGAGGCAGAGAGAGACGGAGAGAAGAAGAAAAAAATTCCACTGAGTCGGCAATACCCGGCCCCCGCAGCCGAGGTAGAGGTCAGTCACACGCCTTTGAAAACCTCTCTGTCTCCAGCTGCTCTTGGTGATGAGGAAGCACTTTCTGCTCCTGTAATAAATGCCACAAGGCAGCTCCCGGGTCCAGCACACGGCTGGAGAAAGCCAGGGCTCAGGATGCTCTGCTCTGAACCAGGAACGGGACGCCGGAGGAGGCAAATCCTGCTCTGATGTGGGAATCCATCCATGCAGGGCCTGGCAGTGGCTGCACGTGGCTTGGCTAATTCTGCCTGAGCACAGGAGGGGAGAGAGCAGGAGGGAAGTGCTGCTGCAACCAGAAATCCTCATCCAGCTGGAGAAACCTTCCTCAGGCTTGCACCTGGTGGGAATGTTTGCAGCCCTGCCAGAGGCAGCCGTGAGCTTGGGGCAGTGCTCCTGCCCAGCACCATCCAGCCACAGCTCCCATGGCTGGGCTGGGGGCAGCAGGACCCTCTGCCCACACCCGGAGAGCCCCAAGCAGGGAAGGGTTTGCAGAGTGGCACTGCCCGGCCAGCTCGGTGGAGGTACCACAGAAGAAGGTCCACAGCTCACCCAGCACAGCAGGTTCTCATTCCCCATCAGGTCCAGCCCTAGGGAATTCCATGTACAATATGCTCTGCTTCAACCATGCTGGCAGGGCAGGCTGGATCCAGCAGGGATGAGCACCAGGGGTGCTGGAATGCACTGCCAGTCCTGCCCAATTTATGCTCTTCCTTCTCTGCACAAACTTGCCACCTGGAATCCTTTGCAATCCTAAGAGGGGGGAAAAAAGGGTGATGAAAGCAAATACCAAACCAGGCATTGCCTTGCAGGGCTCTGCTGGCTGCTCACACCACACCAGGCTCAGGGCATGGAGCTCCAGTGACACCTCTCCCAGCAAATTCTGAGCCTGACACACACTCAGGATCAGGGTGACCCTGGGGCTGGGACAAGCCCACAGCTGGCTTTTTTATAAGTGACAGTGACCACAAGAACACAAATAATTGCCCTAGACCCTCTGCAACCATGTTGCTGCCATTCTGTTTCACCCCTCTGAGCCTTGCCATCCTCTCCCTGAGAGCTGTTTAGCATCTCCCCACATTCCCACTGCTGGAGCACTGCTGGCTTTCATGAAAACTGTTGTCTTCCCTCAAGGGACAAGGGACTAATGTTGGTGGCACACAAAGAGCGCCTGTGGGGTGAGGAAAGGGAGCCTCAGAGTGCCTGGGAATGGCCATGGCCACTGGCTCTCCCCACTGCCACCTTCCCTGGGGAATGGGGCAGGGAACAGCAGCCAGGGACAGTGTTTTGGCTCCCCAGAGGTTCCTCTCCTCCACAATCACCCTGGCTCACTCTGACACCAAGGACAGATGGGGTTGCTGCTGACACCCCAAGGCTGATCAGGAATGTGAGATCTGGGCAGAGCAGCTGGCAGAGGGGAGGAGGGCAGGTCACACTCTGGTTGTGGACCTGAGCGCCTCTCAAATGGGACAGGAGCACATGCAAGTGGTACTTTGAACCTGGGCTGTCAAAGTGGAGCCTGGAAACTGTGAAGTGAAACCAGGAGTGGGAGCACCAGCACTGACTGCCTCACTCCTGCACATTCACACTGTTGATAACACCTTTCTTAAATATTTGCATCCTTAAGAAGCAGCAGCCTTTTCATTTTTTTATTTTTTTTTTAAATTCCATTTTTCATGATTTTCCCTGGGTTGCTCATACAGTTCTGTGTAAGAGACAAATGCCTGGCAAATGTTGGGATGCTGCTGGCTGCTTGGTGCATATCAATGTCAGAAAGACTTCGGAAGGAGGGAGAGAGAAGAAAACACCCGCCCAGCTGGAACGCTCTCCCCAAATGCCTGTCTCTTCTCAAGACAGACAAGGCTTGGATAGGACAGATGTTTCCACCCAAAAGCAGATGTGAAGATGTTACTTTCCCAGGGAGGAATGTGGTGGGGTTTATTATTAACCAACAGTCCCCACATGACAGCTTCCCTTGACCAACAGTTGGAAAATCTGGAAAAACACAGAGCCCTCTAATCCAAGTGGTGGCAGGAAACAGCCAGCCCTGATGGACTCCACTGATTTATTATTATTAATTACAACCTGGAAATGACCAAGAACATCTGGGACAGCCAAATGTGGAGGAGAAAGAAAGCTTGAGCAAAGGGGCCAGATTTTTGATTCCGTGATGGGCTTGGTGTGCTGCTGAACTTCAGGAGAAACAGCTGGAAAGGCAGCCCTGGCAGGCCCTGGGAGGCAGCAGAAAGGGGGAGTCACAAAACCAGCACCACTCCTGCACCACATATGGGGTACAATGAGGAGCAAGGGACTAGAACTACAAGCACTGGGGTTGTATGAGCACAATGATGAGCCTCAGAGGTGATGCTGTGGCCCTTGAGAGGCTGAGCAGCTTCCCCATCCTGCACTGAGAATGAACAGAGTATTTAAGGCACCAGTGGGTCCCTGTGAGCTGCATGGCGAGGCAGGAGAAGCATCACCAGTCCCCAAAACTGTCCCTCCTTCTTCTTTCACACATCACCCTGCTAAGGAGGCAGCACACACACTGCTCTGTCTGCCCTGGCCCCGAAGGAGCTGCAATCATTGTTTCAGCAAACGGGGTCTGCAGCAGCTCCAGGTTTGGCAGGTGCACATGGATTTTGCTGGGCTGAGAGGCCAGCTCAGCTTCACTAAAAGCTTTGGTTTTCCTCAATGCTGTTGCTCTGTAGAACTTACACGCTTCCAGATTTTAAAACAAACACTGAACCAGCCATTACCTAATGTGAAAGAAGACATTCTCTGCTGCCAGCCCCACCTCAGGACACCTGGACACTTTCCCACCAGGTACTGCACAGTGCAGGCTCCTGACATGCACACACAGCTGTGGCCAACCCACAACCTGAGAGCAACTAAGACATCTGTTTATATTTTCAGAGCAGTATTAACATTGTCAAACCGTGGCAAATCTGCTTAATTTTCGTAGACATATGTATAATACACAAGCCAAAATACACTTAAAATGGGACATGTCAGAAAATAAACAACTATTAACTAATGAAATATAAAGGAAGTTGGTTTCTGCACTTTCTCTCTCCCACACACATCCCCTGCAGCCACAGGTCCATCATCTCCTCGTGACTCCCTGCTCAGCCTCACACCCAAAGACTTCTACAGGAAAATACAGCTGCTTCCAATGGCCAGAGTGGCCATCCCTTTCTCTGGGAGCTTTAAAAAAGCACAACATCCACGTGAAAAATCAGCCTCACCATAACCTCCCTACCTCTACAGATTTGTAGAAATTGAACCTGAACAGGTTATTTCCACCCCTGCCCTTTTCCTAATTTATTCTGTGAGGCATGTGAGCTGAGAGGTGAGGAGAAGTGCCCCATAATTGGGAACAGCATCTCCAAGGGGCTTTTCCAACGAGGTGCAGATTTCTCTGGCACACATTGTCAGAGCTGAAGGCAGCATAATGAAGTCCAGAACTTTTAGGTTTCCCCTTTAATATATCCATCATGTCTAGATCCATTATTGACATGTTGACTTTCTTGTTTCTGATTTAAGCTGCCAGACTCAGTAAAATTGCCTTGACAGCTTTAGCATTTGTGGCAGAACACTGACATGATGTTACTTACAGCTAATTAAAGTTGAGAGCATAATAAACAATCTTGGGATCCTAGCAACCCAAGTTCCTCGGGTATTCAGTTTGCTGGATCTTGACCCAAGTTCTTTGAAGCTCCAGCAAATTCTTTGAGTGACCTTCCTGCTCTGAGGGTGTTTTGGAAGTCAGGGCTGGAAAACCCTGGGAACGCAGGGGCACGGCTTGTCCAGAGGAATGGGGAGTGATGGAGAGACAGGGATGGAGAACTGGAGAGCAAACGGGAGCCTGTTTGGTGCTGGGAGTGAGTTTCTAAGGCCATTTCCCCAAGCAGAAACGGGCCAGTGGGTTGGAGCTAATTAGCAACGTGGTGAAAGCGAGTGAAGGAAGATTTAGACTGACTACCAGGAAATCTTTCCCCTGGAGAGCTCTGCTGGGCTGCAAAATACTCTCTGGAAGGAAGCAGAGCAGAGCACATGTCTGGAGTCCCTGAGAACTGGCTGGCACTGCAGGGCAGAGCTGGGGGACCCTGGCCAGTGCTTGGGCTGGGAGGGTGAGTGTGAACCAGGGCACTCCACAGGAGAAGGTTTTCTATTACTAGTCCATAAGATCCTGGAAACTTTAACTGCATCGGTTCATTCTCCTTTCCTCTCCTGTGCCACCTCTACAACAGCTTGTTTCACACAGAAGTGCCTACCACGGTGTGAAATTACACACTCACAGAAGAGAAAAACCAGTTCAGTCAAGGGCAAGGTCTCACCTTTTCTACTGGTGAGCATCTTTTTGTTACTTATTTTGTTATAATAACAAAAGAACAAACCTTGCCATACCAAAATCAGATTCTCAGAGCTGACTCAGCCAGCAAAATCAGCATTTTTTTTTGTCTGCAGTGAATCAAAAATCACTACTCACTTGTGCAGAATCAACTGAAATTTGAGGTGAATTAAATCCAAAATCTCCCTCTGTTCCTAGAAGTGACTGACATGTCTTCTTTATTGCCAGTTTCTTGAGTGCTATTGGACTGATTTCTCCCATTTTCACTGTATCTCCTCATTCTGCAAAGTAGGGCAACAACAACATTTCACATCTCTTGCAAAGACTCAAACGCAGAGCGACACCCTCTCTGTGAGTCATTAGAGCCACTGAACGTTGTCAGAGCAAACAAAGGTGAAGTTGTATTAAGTTAAATCTCAATGAAAAATGTTCTAGTTCCAGCATGTTAGCTTGCATTTGTGCATATGAAGAGCAACTGCTGAGTCACAGTGAGGTGATGATGCATCTGACATGCCAATAGATAATCTTTAACTGACTTAGTAAACCAGTACAAAGGCTGTGGCTGTGCCCTTAATCTCTTAATTCACCTTAAATCAGCCTGAAACTGAACCTCGTGTTCTCACAATGGTTTACTGCATTGAGAGAGCTTTCAAGACTCTCCTTAAAGAGACAAAAACTTCTGGGCCCTGGAGGTGAACCAAAGCATGTGTACATGGTGAAAGAAAGGCCCTGTGAATCCAAGCCATTTCTTGCAGGTACCCTGATGCATGTGTGGTGGCTCCAGGGACCCCAAGAACATTTCTGTGCAACTGTAAGTTTGCACTTACAGGAGTTTTAAGTTTTGCTCTTTGGATGATGCTGAACCACCCGAGGACTTTGCAAATCCCTGTTCCCCATTTCCACACTCCACACAGTTCAGAGCAACTATTGGCCAAGGGAAGTGAAAAGCTTCGGGGTCAATAAGTCTCAGGGCAGAATATCTCCCTCAGAGCAGTGACATCACCCCTGATCAGCAGTGTCCTGCCTGTGACACCACTGCTGGGGGGGAGTGGGATTAATAACCCTGGGATGGATGTCCTACCTGTTCCTGACTGGAGCTGCCCTGGAGCAGGGATGGGAGCTCAACTACCTGACAAACATGGCTGGAAGTGCTGAAGGAGGAAGCCTTTTCCCAAGGGCAACAGTGGCACCTGGGAAGAAAAGGCAGTGCCGAAGGAATGTCCCAGGTACCCACACCATCCTTTCCCACGAGCCAGGGAAAGCAGCCTGAGCTGGACCCGAGTGTGGAGATGCAGAGGAGATAAGTGCTCACAGCACTCACTCCTTCCCGAGTTTCATTTCTCATTTTGGTACTGTCTGTTTCCCTGATCCATAACCCTGCCCTTCATCCCAATCCATCAGCAGCACAATGCCCCTGGAGCAGGCGGGTACAGGGAGATGATGGATGGCAGAGGGACAGCAAAAGGAAAAGGAGCATTCGCTTTCCCAAATCCTCTGCCTAAATCCCAGACTTCCCAAACCCTTATGGGTTGCACCCTCTCTCCAGAGCAGTGAAAGCAGCAGCTCCCCTGAATTCCCTGCAGGGAGAGGGGGAACAAGGACCAGGAACCCCAACTCTGGCTGCGAGAGCAGCATTTCCTCCCTTTTGTCCTGGCTGGGGCCCTCTGCAGTTCCTGATTGTTGTGACCCTTTATTCCTCACTTTCAGACTCTTGTTCACTTCCAGCTGGGCTGTGTGTGTGCTCCAGCGATCCAGTGGGAAAGGTGGAGCGCGGTGACCCCCAGTCATTAATCACGCTGCCTCAGCCCGGCCGCTTCGCAGCCAGAGCCTGATTATTGGCCCTGGGGAGCCTCGTAATAAAACGGCGAGGGGAGCGAGTCCATTTCCTGCCCGCCAAACTGCTGACATTAATTCACACCGGGGAGGCAGATGGAGGGGGAGAGCCGGGAAAGGGGATCCGTCCGTGCGAGGGAACGTGGTGGGATCCACGTGCTGGCCAGGCTTGCTGTGGGTGTGTGTGAACACGTGTGTAGCCACAGAGCCGTGTTCATGTATGGCCATCCCATGGAGCAGAGGGCAGCAGCATGGAGAAAATATGGGCTTTCCAAACACTAAGTAAAATCTTGGACTAAAACCAGGATCCAAGCCTTGATCCATTGAGACTTCAGAGGTGCAGACCTGGGCTGCAGCCACTGGCTTTATCCAGGCTGATATTCACACTACTACACCTAAAAAGCTCAGGGTTTTTCAGTGGTAGCTCCTAAAAACAGCAAGAAAAACCTCTAAAAGTTTAGACCGCAGCTTGATCTCAGATTCCCAGAAAACCCCAAACTAAACAACCACCCCCCCAACTCTGAGTTTAGACTAGAGGGTGTGAAGGGTTTTACCTCTGGGCAATGAACTGTGGCAGCAGGAAGCCGTGTTGCCAAATACCTGCCATGCTTCCAGGGATGACAGGAATCCATCCTAACAGCTAGGAGGAAACAAAACAAAGCCCCACACAACCACCACAGGATCAACACTGGAAGTATTTATAACTGAGATCCCAGAGTCCTGGTGTCTAGGAAAACTGGGTGATTGCATCCTGACATTCCTACTGTCAAGGAACAAACGGGATGGCAAGTACAACTGGTAACAATTTTCTAAAATTGCAGAAATTTCTCGTTGTTTTCTTTTTTTTTCTTCGTTAATAGTTCTTTTGTCCTGACTCGAGACATTTTGCTAATCAGTTTATATCATATGGGAGCTATCAGCAGAGACAGTCAAGCCTGGGGATATGTAAAACCTTTCCATTGCCTGAAGAATCCAAGGAGACCTTTGACACTTGCCAAATTCCCTTGCAAGGGAAGGGTAAGGGAGTAAAGTCAGAGCCAAAATCTGCAAAGTCGTTTCTTCATTTGCTTTCAAACAGAATCTTAAAAGTTTCCTCTGCAGATACCACATTTTTATGGGGCAGCAACAACTGAGGAGCTGTTTTCTTAAGGCCACTTCTTCCCATCCTGTTCTAACCTGCCAGGTGAGTGCCAGGATGTGAGCAGGGAACATGGCATGGGAACGGCAGCAAAAAGAGCAACACCTCTGCTAGAGCACGGATGATTTTCTGGAGCAACATCCTCTGAGACAACATCATTTCACGGGAGCGCTTTCAGCTGAGCACAGGCATTCCTCCAGTCTCCAGCCTCCCAGGGAAAAACAACCCCAAACCCCGACCAAAGAACCCCACCACACATAGAAACCACAGGAGGGGCTGATGGGAGGTGTAAGGAGCCTCTGCTTCACAGTCCTACATGTCTTTTCCCTTTTCTATTGAAATAAATGGAACATGGAAATTGGGGAAACTGAACCGATCAATTGGAAGCAACAGGCCAGAACCCCCTGCTCTGCAGCTGAACTGCCACTGCTGTGTCACAGAGCTCTGCAGCCACAGAGACTCCCCCCTGTGTCCCTGATTATCCAGAGTGCTGATCCCAAGCCCAGGCTCAGCCCCAGCATGGCCCCAGAGCTGCTGTGTCAGGCTCTGGGCTGGGACAGAAGGCACCAGGACATCGAGGTGTGCCAAAGGAACAAGCATCATCCACTCTCACATGTGCATCTGAGCAAGAAGTGCCTGATAAAAAAAGACCCATTTGCCATTGCAACTATATCAAACCTTCTACAAAAAGTCACTTTGAGGTCACTGTTTTTGTCCAGTATTTCAATACATTAAATGCAATTACTTCATTGTTGATTTACCTGTCATTAGAGGCATGTGTTTGAACATGATTTATTGAGTGAGTTTTGTGCCAGTTGACTTGCAATAGATTGCACAATATTCAAAAAGGCTCATTTGCTTGGCATTACATTAGAAGCAGGGTGATTGCAACACAAAGCAATGTAAATGAGTTCTGAGAGGCTCCATCATTCATGTTGTCATGTACTGAATCCTATTATTATTTATTACCATAATTGTACTGTGTTTCCTGGGGCGATAAATTAGGACTGATGGGTCCCGCTGACAGCCAAGGACTGGACTCGCTCTATATAATTTAATAGGGATACTGTTGGATCTCTGCTTGGAGGAGACTTAGGGAGGAATTTAGTAACTAAGCAAAATCCTTTCTTAAAAAAATTAAAAATAAAATAAAAGCAGTGAGGTTCCCCCCCCTCCCCTCTCCCTTGGCAGCAATTTAAGTCTTGATAAAAGCTGCAAAGGAAATGGGAGCACTCTGTCTTTCATAATAGGATTGTTAAAAAAAATCACTGCCCTGTGTCACAATCTGTTTTCTGCTCCCTGCTGACAGGCAGCCTTGCACTGGGAACAGGGGGACAGCAAATGGCTTAAAGGGACAGCAGGGACAGCTCCCGACCCCAGCCCAGCCCCACCCTCACTGCCAGCAGGAGCTGTTCCCAAGGGATGGCTGTGGGGAACGAGGGGGGTCTCCCCACACCCACACACAAAATGCCAACACAAGCAGCTTTCCCTCGACTCCCAAAGAAGATGCTGCTGGATGTCACTTCCCACCAAGGGGCCTCCCAAAGCTCTGCTCCTTCCAGGGGTTCAGTCTCCATAGGTCAGGTCCTGCGGATGTTTTAGGAGTCACTTTGGTACCAAACTCCCAGCTGACGCCTGTTCTTCCTGCTGAATCTTTCCTTCCCATGAGCTGGGATTCTCAAAGTCTGAGAGGCCAGTGCAGGACTCAGACAGCACCAAAAACCCTCTGGAGAGCAAACACAGCACAACTCCAGCACACTTTGCTGCCACTACCTGTTGAAACCAAGGATTTTGCTCCTCCTTAACCTCAGGTACTCCAGGGTGTGAAACATGAGGAGGAGGCCCAAAGCTCAGCTCTTATTTTTAATTCAGGCACAGAAGGCTCTGAATGGGACAACTACGTGAGAAATAGGGAAAGCACATCTCAGGTTCCAGTATCCACATTAAGATTCAACAACAAAATAATTCTTCTTTCCAAGCTTTTAAACACCACCAATACTCAATTTTTCTTCTGCAATTCTTGTAAAGAGACTCAGAGCTGCAGAACCTCAGAACTGTTGGACTATAACAGGTTAATGGTCCCTACAGCCCTGTATGTTGTATTTGTGAGCAACCAAATGTCCATAAATCCTCCTAGTGGACAATTTTATGGAATAATCAACACATCAGAGATATTTCCTTCTAACCTTCCCTGAGTTAGTGACTGGCTTATGCCCTGAGGCGTGAGAGCTTATTGACTGGATCCATCTCTTGTTTGAGTCAATAGTTATCTGTCAATTCAGGTCAATTCCAATGAGATTTTATTGACAGGAGAAGCTACACAAAATGTTGCCAAAGTGTGAGAAAATGACAAGGCACCCCTACCTTCCTCGAGCCATCTGTCAGAGAGAGATACAACCTGCACTGGTTTTACAGAGAGACTTACTTGCAGCTCCGTCGAATAGAAATTGTCCTTGATTTGGCTTCATCGACTTAATTGAGCTGAGCTCTGCTCAGCATAAACAAGGTCCATCCTGTTTCTCTACGGACACCATCAGAAGTAGCAGCAGTGCATTAAAAGGCCGAGGTTGCAGGCCCATAATTATGTTAAAAACAGGGCAACATAGAGATCCTTCTGCCAGGGAGCACAACAGAGTGCCCATGGACATGGAGCACCACGGCACCCACAGCTGCTGGACCCTGGGCATCCCTGTTCCCCCTCCCTGCCGGCTGCTGCTCCAGCTCATGTTCTCTCCACCCCACGCAGACATATGAAACTTGTCACTCAGACATCAAAGGCGCTTTTCGCTCACCCTCTCGCAGCGGTGACACATTTTTGGCCGAGCACATCACATTAATAGAACTCGCTGTCAAACACGAAGGCTCTCAGACAATGCAGGGATTGTACACGGCGCGGAGCAGCCGATGGGCAGATCACCAGGTAATGTGATGCAAGAGCTATAAAATATCTCAAAGACACAAGCATAAAAAACACAGAGCCCAGTTTTGAGGAGACATTTGCGGTTTGTGGAGACTTATATTTTTTTTTTTTGTATAAATTTTGGAACAGACCCTGGCATCAGACTTGATGGGGTTTCCAAGCCCAGCCTAGTTTGACATGCACATTTCCTTGAGCGGTTCAGTGTTTCCTCGTGTTCTCCAGCACCTCCTTCCCCAGCACTTACTCCCCATCCTTCATTTCTTTGCTTCAAACAAGCGATGGGCCCAGTCCAGCTGGCTTTGTGGCATCAGAGAAGGGATTTAAACACACCCCTCTGCACTGTTACCTGTGCAGGGACAGCTGCACTGAGGCTTTTCACCCTGGGACAAACCAGGCTCTGCTTTGCCTGACACAATTCAGCTTCAGAGGGAACCACGGGGACTCTGGGAGTCTCTGTGAGAACGAGCCCTTTGCTACAGGGTGAGCACAGGACACACACCTGATCCATCCCTCTGCAGGGACCTGCCCCAGAGACCTTTCCCAGCAGAGGCTCCAGTGCTCCAGGTGATGATTAATGAGAACATGGGGTTGGAGCTTAGTAATTGTGACAAGTCTTTTACATAAATCATTGCTAATCTAACAAATATCAAGAAATGGCATAGGGAGAAAGGAGAGGAGGAGACAGAAAACTGTGCATGTGACTGGAGCCCCACCTCAACCCAGCAACCAGCCAGGTAAGTGTCCCCAGAGGGTTTTATCTCCTCTGAAAAGCACAGTGGCTCTTGCAGCTGTGGTGGGTGTGTGGGCAGCAGCACTCAGGGCACTGCAAGGGATTCCTTTAGGGACATCAAGGCTGTACAAAACTTATCCTACTGCTGTGAGGGCTGGGTCTTGAACCAGGGCAAAGAAGTGCAGGAAACACACAGCGCTGGGTCCTGGCACAGCTGCACACCCAGAAAGGACCAGGCACGACCCATCTCTGCCCTCTGGCACCAGGGAGAGCCCAGCCCTGCTCAGTTTGTGTTCCAGTGAAGACCCCAGGGACAGGTCAGAGCCACTGAACCCCCCCTTTGGCCCCAGTCACGTGGGCTCTGCACATCCATGGGCCAGGGAAGGGTGACCTGGCCCGGATTGGAGCCCGTGACCCCAAATCCATCAGGGCTGCATGCCCCATTAGCCACCCAGCCTGCTCCTGGAGGGGTGGTTTGTGCAGCTTTGGTGAGCTCCCATGATCCATACAGCCTTCCACACATCTCCAGGAATATGACTGTGGTACCAGGTCTGACTGAGTGGAGGGATGAAGATATTAAGCATGTGTCTTTGTCAGTTATGGCCATTATCATTAGCAGACTAGCTACTATTCCCTGTATATTCCTTTTAGAGCCGTTTACAGCCGAAATATTTTTAATGGTTCGATGAATATGAATGCAACATTTATAACCATTTACACATATGAGTCTTTGAGGCACATCCATCTCCCATTGTAGGCACAGAACCTCCCATTACCACTGTCACGCTGAACAGGGAGTGGGGAGAAGGGGACCCCACTTTGTAGTGAAAGATGAGGACATTATTTCTGCCTGTTTTGTGAAACACATGTTCTGAAATCTCCATTATTGTCACCACAGACTCCTCTCCCCAGTCATGCACTTATTTAGACTCTTACCCTTTCATTAACAATGGAAAAATGCAGGCCCTTACATCTGTTAGCAGGCATAATTTTAGACAAATACAACTTCTTATCAAATAAGCCTGCAATAAATGTTTCATGAACAGAACCCTTCAATAGAACTCCCAACACTAATTTAATGAGAAGTATCAAATGAATTTTTTTTTTTTATTCTGATATCTCCCCTGAGACAAATGATACTTTGCAGGCCTATTTTTAACAAATGAATTATTGACTTAAACTGGCACAATTAATCACAATATAATGGGATCAGGGGATGTTAGAGGCTCATTCAGCACGGCAGATGATGAGTACTGACTCTTCCAAGAAATGAGGCTCTTTAATCACTCCCAGATTAACAGCTACATGCTTTCAAATTTCAATCACAGGGAACTGGCAGTGTGGAATGAAAAGGGCCCACTCCAGAAAAAGTGAAGGAAGCAGGAGGATTTCTTACCCCATGGGAGCCTTAGGGCTTGTGGTCTCAGAAATGGGCACCCAACTGCCCTAGGGAAGGGACAGGATCTAAATTGTGCTGTATTTCCAAGAGTTTTTCTGTCCAGTCTTCACCAGGTAAAAATTTGGTTCCAGGACAGAACAGGCTTGAAACCCTCAGGCTGTTTGACACCTCCCTTAGGGGAAAATCTTCAGGGCATACCAGAAAAAGCCTCTTAATTAACTCTCTCCTCATTAGGATAACTGTTTTCTAAAGTTTTCCCACATTCCTGAGAGAAGTGGTGCTACACTGCATCCCTCTGTGCCAAAGGTGTTGGGTGGGAATTGTTTTCCTTCAGCTTTTACCCAAGAGGCTGTAACAGTCTCCACCAGGAGTTTACTCCAAGAGAAGCACCCAGATTATTTTCCTGATATAAAACCATCTCCAAATATTTTGACAGGGAGAGGTGCCAGTTTTCTGTCCACTTCAGCCCCCATTCTTGTTGAAGCCCATGAGGAGAGTTCCCCATTTGGGTTTGCTGTGTTCACCAGGTGGCTTTAACAGCTGCACCTCCTCAAGCAAGGAGGAAACACTGAGATCCCGTTATCCTGACATTCACACAGAAAAGGGGAACAGCCATTTGCAATGGAAAAGCAGTGGGAAAGAGACTGGGGAAGGTGGCAGATGTAGTGGGTTGTGCCAGACTTTTTCAACAAGTCTCACTGTCTGCGAGGCAGAGACTGGAGATGGGAAACAGCAAGTGAACCCTGGATGTGCCTGAATGTGCCGAAGCTCCCTCAGAACCAGGGCTGCTCTGCCACGGGGCAGCTCCTGGGGCTCTGGTAGCCAAAATCTCTCCTTTATTTGAATTTATAGGCCTGTCAGAAAGGTAGAATTGATGGGGCAGAGGTCTTGTTTTCCCTGTGGGGGGAGGAAATGGAGGGATGTTAGCAGCAATGCTGGGCACATTATCATCTGCTGGTCCCATTTAACAACTTCTCACAACATATGCAGTTTACATTATGGTATCCTGCACATGTAGGCTTTGGCTGGAAATATCCTCCAGAGCTCACAATTTATGGCCATGCAAATACTCAGAGAGGCAAGGAACAGGCCTGCCAAAGAATGGGAAAGGAAAGCCTTCTTTGTTCCTGCTTCTAGGTCACGTTAACCCTCCCCCTGCCATGCTGCAACACAAGGGGTGCTGGTGTTCCAGCCTCGTCTTCTCCTGTGGCAACTCCTCAAACACCATCATCCCACACAGATTTACTTGGCTTCCATGGGCAGCTGGAACTGGGCCTCTGAGAAGAGATCTGCTCTCAGCCAAGCTGTCTTTCTCCCTCTGCACGCCTGGCATAACAAGAGCCCTCATTCTGCCATCGCTGCTACCAGCTCTGCATCCCTTGGGGAGTCTCCCAAATCCCAGCAGGGCCAGCACAGACCCTCAGGGCAGCCAATGAACCACTGCAGGTGAAACTGCACAGACACAAGGAGTTTGCTCCTTAGTGTTGCCCTCCTTTATGGAGGGGAAAAAAAAAAATAGGAGAAAGGTTCAGTGTGACATAAGAAGAGGATTGAAGAGAATCTCCTTGTCCATCCTTTCAGCACAGAATCAGAGAATCATGAATCATGGAATGGTTTGGGCTAGAAGGGACCTTAAAAAGCATTTTGTTCCACATCCTGCCAAGGGCAGGGACACCTTCCACTATTCCAGGTTGCTCCAAGCCCCATCCAACCTGGCCTTAGACACTTCTAGGGATGGGGCAACTTCTCTGGGCAACCTGTGCCAGGGCCTCCCCACCCTCACACGGAAGAATTTCTTCCAAATATCCCACCTAAACCTGCCCTGTGTCAGTGTGAAGCCATTCCCCCTTATCTTGTCACTCCAGTGCCTGGTGACAGCTGCCTTCACCTCCCAGCTGTGCAATGCTGGTCAGGGACACCAGTCTCAATCCCAAGATTCCTATGGATACATGGTGAGGATCCTGAGCTCATTATCCCTTCTTGCCCAGGTAATTACCTTGGGCCCACTGACACCGAGCCTGGGGTTGTGCCCTCCCCGTTCCCTTGGTGCCTCTTCCTGGCTTCGTGTCACGGTGGAATTGCAGGTTTGACAAAGGCAAAGAGAACCACAGAGCTGCTGTTCCAGGACCTCCATTTCCCACTAGGGCACAAACAATATACACCCAGCCAGGGCAGCAATCTGTCACCTGTCACCTGTCACCTGGCCAAAGCTTTGGGGGAAATTAATCTTCAAGTGCAATTTCAGCAGCTGGGGAACAGTGGGAATGGATCAAATGGGAACTGGACCTGTGTGTTTCCTTACTGGCTGCTTTCCACAGCCAAGACATGGGCTGCTACAAAATAAAAATATTTTAAAGGGATTTTAAAATTATAGAATCATGGAATAGTTTGGGTTGGAAGGGACCTCAAAGAGCATTTTGTTCCACCCCCTGTCATGGGCAGGGACACCTTCTACTATCCCAGGTTGCTCCAAGCCTCATCCAACCTGGCCTTGGACACTTCCAGGGATGGGACAGCCACAGCTTCTCTGGGCAACCTGTGCCAGGGCCTCATCATCCTTATAGTAAAGAATTTCTTTCTAATAACTAATATAAGTTTACCCTCATTCTGAAGGAAGCTGAATTTGTACCTTTTTAGGAACTGTTTCCAATGCTAGACTGGACTGTCAGTTCATGCAAACAGAGTTTCATGGATTTAGGAGGCTTAATCTAATTTTATACCACAGGTAACCTGACCCTCTGTTGTGAGAAGTGGCCCCTTGGAACAAGAGGGTTAAAGCAGCAAGAAGTCACCAGGATCACCCTAAAAGTGTCAGCATTTGTCACCAACAGCCATATCCAGAGAGGATTTTCCCTTGGAAGCCCTGCACACCTGCTGAGGGTGGCAGTGCTCCTGTCCTGGGGAATCACAGCAGCAAATACAGCCATTCCCAGCCCACACCATAAATCCCACTGTCCCTGCTGGCCACACGTGTGTTAACTCCAGCACAGTTTGGTCACAACTACTGTACAGCTCTATTTTTTGATGGATTTAATTACTCCTAATTTATATCAGGCAGAGCTGCACTTAGTAGGAAGCACTTAGCACTGTCACTGTAATGTCAGGCTTAATACACATTTTTAGAGCTCTGGTCATTAACTACAGGATAGATTGGAGCCCTGGATTTACTGTTTGGGGCTCCAGGACCCCAGTGGGCTTTGGGGGATGTTGCAGCAGTTTGTCAGTGTTGCTCACACACACCTTTACTCTGTATAGATGAAATCCACCCCATTTCTCAATTTTGGAGTCACAGGGAACAGCTCTGCACCCCCAGGTGTGACACAGGGTTTATTTTTATAGAGATTCCCAGATTCAGAGGCCTGTGAATTTCCAGCCAATATAAATTGGTGTGCTAAGAAAGGAAAGCAAGTTTATACTTCTTGGGAATGTTTATTATTGCAACTGTTCAAAAATAAAATCTCGTATTTGTGAGAAAAATATGGTTGAAATTGCTCTTGCATGGATGGAAATGACCCACATTCCTACTCCTCTCTTAATTTTTTAATAAGCTGATTCATTCCCCACATGACATCACTACATGATCATACCTTTATCAAAAGCATTAATAAAATATTCACTTGTATTTGTTTACCAAAAATGCCTTTTATGAAGATGAAATATTTCTAAAATCTGCTCATTTATGTTTTCCACCGAGCAATATATTAAAAAACCAAAACATAATTTGTGTTTGTGAAACTTAAAGAATTCTGACAGCAGCAACAACTTGTTTTGTGAAAATTGCTTTTGCGGGGGAGAAAAGCAATTCTTTCAAACTCTGCCATTTAATATTATATATTTTTTAAAACAACCTGCTTCTGTGTTAGCTCCTCGCTGAACGCTGTGTGTCCTTGATGCCACCTGAAGCATCTGAACACAGCAGCACCATCAATATAAATGAACATGCTAAATGGTGATTGCCAGGCTGTCCAGCCCATCATCCTGAAATGGCCAGTTAGGACAAATTCCTTGAAACTCACGAATGCCATTCTTTTCCTTGCAAAGGTCTTGTCTACAGGGTATGTGGGGGAAAGTTGAGATAAATGGAGCCTGAGTATGAAGCTAATGTGGATGTGTCAGGGCTCTGTGGCTCGGTGGAGCTCCAGTGAACTCCAGACATGTCATTCCAAAGCAGAGCAGCCACGTGGGGCTTTGACAGCCCTGAACTTGTGTTTGTGCCCTCACACAATGAGTTACTCCCCAGCTCCACATACACACTACTCATACTACTACACACACTCCTGAGCACACTTATGGGCCACACGAGTTGCTGTCACACAGCGGAGGTGTTTCCATCCCACACAGCCCATGGGGAGCTGCTCGGGGCTGTGCCCTCACTGCTCCCACCCCATGTGGGATCCAAGGGACCCGATCCTGCTGCAGGACCTTGGGCTGGCCTTGGAGCCACAGCTGGATGGAGCTGCACGAGGTGGAACAGCAAATTGTCCAGGCTGCCTATGAAGAGCATCTGCTCCATCCCACCCTCTCTGATAGCAGTAAGTAGGACAGGGAAAGTTTTGCTACAGAAACTGCAATTACTTGTGTTGTGTGTTATTCATCTTTTGATTATTTATGAGAACATAATAACAGAACAACTGAGCAAACAAAGCCCCCCTTCCCCTACTCCTTCTCCTCCAAGCAAACTGATGTAAGCCAGGGGACTGAGCTTAGGAGCACCAGTTGGCTTTTACAAGCACAAAACCACTCCCTAAAAACCTGGGGAGAAATCATGCTCTTCCTGACTGACAGGTGCCACGCTGATCAATAAGGGCAAAGAAAACAATCTGAAATCGCAGTTTAAGTTGCTGTTACACAGTTTTGGCAAACAAAGGGAAGGCTCCCCTGTCGGCAGTGAGTGACACGGGCATTGTCACGGGGTGATCGATCCCAGCCCCTGCACACCCAGCTCTTCCCAGGGACCAGCTGGGGAACTGCTGTGGCTGGAGGGGGACGCAGCTGAGGAGGGATCGGGGAGGATCAGGCATGGGGGACTCGAATTCATCTGCGAGCAGGTGTTAAGTGAATTCCTCCAAAAGGACAAGATTCATTCTTTCGCTGGCTTTGGGATGAATTAGCATGAATTCATAATCCATAAATCCTGGTGGCAGCGGAACAGCATCCCTCCTGTTGTTATTTATTTTGAGATTTTCACTGGGGCAATAGCTTTACGTTTGACATTTATATAGGTCACAGTGAGCTAATAGCCATCTGCCATCTGGGGACTTTTATAATGAACATTGCAGAAGACTATGAAACAATCTCTGGCATTTCCGATTCGAACAGAAGCTGAAATAGGGTTGATCTTTACAATATGCTCTGCTGTCTCTCCTCAGGTTTGCATTAGTCATTTGCCTGGCCTTGCTACACACGCACACGCGCTCGCACATATGGGAAGGGGTGGGATTCAGCATTTAATACCAACAGTTAATCACCACATGCATGAAAAACACCCAACACCTTGCACAGCTCTAAAGGGCCCCGATTCACCTGAAAATTCTCAATACATCTCAGAAGCATTAATGACTCCCCAGCCCTCCTCCCGTGCAGTGCAGGCACAGGAGAGTCAGCTCTAGTGCTGGCTTAGCTGTGGTGCATCCACGTGAAATCACCCCTGCAAGGTCACACTCTCTTCCCTCTGCACAACCTCACCTGAAATACACACCGGGCTGAGCAGTGACAGGTAAGAACCTGCAGAGCTCCCAGGAAAACACCTCCAGGCAGGAGCTGTGGTGCAGCACATGACCCCAGTGCATCTCACCCGTGGGTCAGAGCACATGCCTGCACCAACCCCTTTATCAAGTTACCTGGACTCTTCAGCCAATGCACCCAGGATGGAAAACACCTCCTCAGGGAAAGGCTGGGGGTCATGTCCTCAGCTCAACACAGACCCAGCCTGCAGCTCCTGGTGGGCAGGAGGGTCACTGCCACCTCCCTGCTGCTCGCTGGCACAAGGTGTTCGGGAACACCTGTATTTCCCAGCACCTGGGAGCACCGTGCTGGTGTCATCAGCTCCTGCAGATGGGGAACTGATAGAGGGGAAGATTAACTGACTTGCTGAGTTGTGCAAGCCACCTACACCAGCTGTGAGTGAGCCCAGGTGTCCTGAATTTCGGGTCAGCACTTTAACAGCCAGGCTGTCCCTTCTCCCTGCACCTACACGCTGTTTGTTTTACAACAGGGATGTGTGAAAGGACTGAATGTGCTCAGAGGAGAAAATCCTATCTCAATTAGTCACTCTCCAAAAAGCCTCCTTGAGGGGCAGGCCTCCTTAATGCTTCATGTTCCTCCTGAGTTCCCCAAACCTCCCCAGGCCTCGGGGTAATAAATTACATTTGTCTCTGCCTTAGCAGCAACAGCCTGTCCGAATCCTCCTCTCCGTGACTCAACCCATGATGAAATGCCTATTTCCTGGTGCTGAGATCTGTGAAAATTGGTCTTTCCAGCCTCCCTCCTGAGGGCTGTGCCTCAGCCAAGGGGGCACCTTTGATCAGAGGAGCTTTCTGCCTTCCCCGTGCCCTGGTACAGACGCCTGGTCCTGGGGTGTCACTTATTTGTATTTTGTCTTCCAAGGACGACACACAGAGTGCGTTTGAAATCCAATCCCCTCTCGTGGGGCTGCGGGGGACAGGAAATCAGGGAGAAGCCTGAGCACTGACCAGGTTTTGCCCTGGTCCTACAAGGACTCAGGTTACACAAAACGCTGCGCTGGCTCCCATAGGCATAAATATTCTGGGCTGCGACTTTTGCAAAGTTCAGCTGGTGACAGCTTAAATAACTCCATGCTCAGCTGCTGCCCAGTGAAGCTGACAGGCAAGAGGGGGCATGGTAGGATGGAGGGTGGCTTGGGAAGTCCACCTTGCCTGCTTCCATCAGCATTCCCAGCAGCTGCTCTGGCTCCCCATCCAGGTACAGCAGGTACCGTGGTGTGGTGCAGCTGGCTCTGTGGGCTGTGACACCTCAGCTGGTGACACACATCCAGTGTCACTTCCCAAAGCCTTGCAGCCCCTCCTGCTCCACCACCAGCCAAGCCACGACTCTCCCTCATTGCCCTGAAATCTGATGGGGTTACTTTGCACCGGAGCTGCTGCCACAGGCAGAGCTTTGCCTCCCTTTCACGGCACACTCCGGTCCACACGAGAGCAGCTTCATTACAAGCAAAGGCACAGAAAGATAAATGCTGTAACAGCCTTATCTCCCCTTGTCCCAGCACGTGTGTGCTCCCTTCCCCACAGCACAGGGAACGCCACGACACGCTGGGGGCTGTGCTGTTAAACAGTGCTCCTTGTTCTCTGGTAACACATCCCACAGCTCAGCCCCAGGAGTGCCCCTGGGATTGTTATTAATGTCCATGTCAGAACGGCTTCCAGAGGGTTTCCATTACACCCAGGGATCAGAGCCTGCCCGCAGCTCAGCCCAGCAGGATGACAGACCCAGCTCTCCCTTTTGGGTTACAAAGAGAGCAGGAGACAGGGAAGCTTCACGTTGTTCCACTTAAGGGGGATCACCAAAGGGTAGAGAGACAAATGGAAGGGAAGGGGTCATTCCTCTTGCTGGGAATACACTTCTGCACCAGCCACATTAGGCAAATTTACTTTTGTTTCACTGCTGAGTGTTTTCCTGCATTCCTGCCCTGCTCCATTCCTGCCCTGCTCCATCCCCGCAGCCCCTCACTCAGCCTTTGTGCCCCATCCCACTCCTGGCAGCCCCCTGGACCTGCCTTGTCCCACCCCTGTTCCCAGCACTCCCTTCCAGCGCTGCTTCTGATGTCAATCACACCTATTTTAATGTGTTAACTTTCTAAATCCACTTTTGTGCTCACTTAACAATAAGCTGCTTTGATCAGGGTAATACCAGCAAAACCAACAAACCCGAGCCCCTTACCCCCCTCTCCTGGAGCAAAGCTCACCAGGCCTCAGGCTTGTAAAACCAAAGCAATTGCAGCCTTTAATTTTATTTCCTTTATTTTCAGGCTGTTAGGTGCTGGTTCTGATTAGGAACGTTCTGAGCAGGAATAGAGTTATTTAAAATAAAAAAAACATGTTGAGCTTTTGGGGGAGGGTGAAAAAAGCACAACCTTATCAGTTTAGAAGGGTCTGGCAAAGCTGATCCTGCCAGCACAGCCCTCTGACCAGTGAAAATACACTTCCCTAGACAGTGTCACTCTTAAACAAGCTGCCCAGATGTCATACACAGGAGGTTCCTGCTGCGTGCACGTGGCTTTGTGACACTGCTCAGGATTTTACAGCAGGGTCAGGGGAAAACTCAGGACCAGCCATTGAATCCTATTCAATTTGGGCATGAGAGCTGCCACCCCCAGCATCCTGCCTGTGCTTTCCCTTTCAGAGCAGCTCCTGCCTGCTCTGGTGACTCTGGGTAGCAGAACCCTATCTTTGTTTTCATCTCTCTGTCATTCTTGATTTTTCCCTCTTTGGATACGTGTGCTCTCCTTCTACCCCCGCAGATCCCATGACCTCAAGGTCCTTCACCTTTCAGTGCCAACATCGTGTCAGAGCTGAGCTCCTGCTCCTCAGGAAGGAGTTACTGGGACTGTTCCTGGGTCAGGGATCAGACTGAGGTAAAGAGACAAGGAGATAAAAGCTGGAGCAGGCTCTTGTGGAAGAGTTCATGAATGACTGCAGTGCCACAGTACACGTGGCCTGACTTGGTGTGCTGAAACCAGCAGAAACTGGTGTGAACACACCAAAGTGCCTTACGTGGGGTTGCTTTTAATCATTATTTTTACCCTGGTTAAAGATAGAGTGAAATGGCTGTATTAGGACTAAGACTAAATGCCCCATGATGAGATTTTGTATGTACCCTAAGGCTTTTTAAGGCTGAAAACACTGATCACAGTCAAAAGTCCTGCTAGCCATGGCCTCAAAAAGTGCCTCTGGCTTAACCAGTTTCAAAGCCTTTTTTCCCTCCCGGAATTTTGCAGTATGACACAATTTCATTAAGCAGATTCTGGACTGATAAAGTGACAGCTTCACAAAAGGGGTGTTTCCCAGATGTGCTTCGGAGTTTGCTGCATGACTGTGATGTCACTACAAAAAACTTTGACAGACATCAGAGGATTCTGAATGAAACCCTTTTCTTTTCTTTCCCTAAGCCACGTCTCTGTTGTAATTAATATTGTCACTGGTTGCTCTGTGCTGAGCCTGGTAGCATCTTTGCTTTGTGGGTCTGAAACACACCTTCACATGGCCCTGAGTGTGAGTCCTCCTGGACCAGGACCTTGTTGCTGCAGGTGCTGAAGCATCCCTGGCATCCAGCCTGCCCTGGAGTGCTGAGCAGCCCCAGTGCAGCAGAGCAGTGCAGTCCCACGCACTTCCAAATGCTAATTTACCTGCTCCCTATGTGAGTTCATTTTATTATGTCAGCATTTCGAAGCTGTGAGTTTCCTCCTGGCCTAGGGAAGGTCAGCATCCTCTGAAGCCAACCTGGGCTCCCCTTGGCTGCCAAACCATGGCCCCACATAGCCAAGGGCATTCAGCACCCACCTGGCCCCTTCCCAGTGCTTCCAGGTGGACAACCCCAAAAGTGAAGGCATCTCCAGACAAATCACCCCAAAATTCTTTCAGGACTGGCAAAGTCCCCTGCAAATGGGGGATGTGGAGGAGCAGTGCCTGCCCTGCTCTGGGAGGGGGCACAGCCCCACTGCCCCCAGGGCCATCACACCCCTCCTGGCAGCCCCTGCTCTGCTATGACAGCTGCGAACACCGATGAGTGAATAACCTAATCGAGCCATTAAAAGAAACAGGAGCCCTCTGCCCTGTTTGATTTCTCTCTATAATGATGTAAAGTGCACTTTAATGGAGTCAAAGTGGTCCTGGGCCATTCTTGTTAAGGCCGTTTGATGCAGTGCTATTGAGTCCCACTGCTCGCCTTCATTACCTCCCTCCGCTCTCTCCCTGCATTGTACTCCACACTTCCTCACAGTTTCTCTGCTGCTACAGCCCCTTGCCTGCATTTTGTCTACATAAATTAGACCTTGTGCAGCATATTGGCCTGTCAGGGGACTAGGAAGAAACTGTATATTGTTTCTGGCATTCCCGGGCCCTTCTGCCCCTGACATCTGCTGTGTTTGTGACAGGGAATACATTCCTGACTCATTATCCGGGCAAGCGGAATCCCTCCCTGACAGCACCATTAATCAGAATCAAGCAGTCCGGCAAATAAAAAAAAAAAAGGGAGAGAGAAGAAGAAAAAGAAAGCAAGCAAAGAAAAGAGACAGTTTCTAACTTTCACTTCTGTGTCATTCCAGTGTCTGGACAAGTAGCAATCCATCTTGCTGAGTGACAGCTCTGATGGATGGCATTATTTATGCTTTTGTGTATTAAAAGACAGTTCTGGCACTAGCTTGTCACTCACCAGAGATTTAAAAAAAGTTGAAATTTAATTTGAAGGAAAAGAGGGCAAAGATCAGAGGATTCTGGCTGGGGAGTTCTGCCTGGGAGGGACAGAGAATACAGCAGGAGGGAGCATCACAGAGGTGTAGGGATGATGCATAAATAAGTAATGGCCCTCACAGGTACAGAGACTTCTATTTTTCATGGTGTGTCTCTATCGATATCTCCTGGGCTGAGAGGTCTGTGTGTTGACACAAACAGGTTTGATGTTCCTTGGAGGGATGCATCACTGGGGGGTGAGACGGGCATATGCTTAATTTTCTGTACATAATTTGTGTGTGTTTGTGTATACAAACACGATTATACATGCACATATGTATGTGACTCCATGTGTGTCTGTAACAGGGTGGCTTTCCATGCACATGTGTATTTACACAAATTAATTTTAAATATAGGCTTTTTGTCCTAGCACACACATCTTCAAGATACAAAACACTTCTCTAAGTATCTACACACACATGAGGACAGTCACATGGATACAAGCCAAGATGAACAATACACCCATTTTTAAAAAAAAGTGTTTACTTAAACTATTTGTCAGTCAATTTAAGTACAAACCAAGGACAATATTCTTGGGGAGCTGTCTCATCCTAACCCGTTTGTAAACGCTGAATCACAAGGAATGTAAACCCATATCTTTGTTTAGCTGTGCTCATTTATGTGCTGGCAACTGAACCCACCTTAGTGGGTGTTTAGGCACTTGTACCACATCGTGAATAAACACCAGGACATGGTCAGAGGGTGTTTGGGAGGGGGTTGTTACACACAGAGGTGTAAGAGGAAATCAGCAGGTCACATTCACTCCAGAAACAGATACATCTCTCTGAAAATTGCTGATTCCATGTATTTACATTCCATGTTCAGAATGAACAGTGAAGACTTACCTGATCTGAAGACCGTGATTAATTTATTAAAGGGCACTAATTTATTAAAGGGCAACCCAAATTTAGGTGTCACCATTAATTAAAAGCAGGGATCTCACCTGGAAAACCTGAATTTGTTCGGAAAGTTTGGGTCACAGAAGGATGCACGTCTTTCCTCAGCCCCTTTGGATGTATCCTGGAGGAAATACCTGCCCTTGTTGTGCTGGCTCTGGTGCAGGATGGAGACTCACAGAGGTGCTGGTGCTTTTCACGGGGCTAAAATGGAAGGAATTTGGTCACAGGGGGAGCAAGGCCACCAAGTTCTGCCTCAGGATTGTCCCCCCTGTAAATGCCTGTCCAGCAGCTCGTGCTGCCCAGGGCTCTGTGGGGCAGGGACACAGCAGTGGTGTCACACAGGACACAGCAGTGGTGTCACACAGGACACAAGGTGTGTCACTCCACGGTATTTCCAGCACTGAACAACACATGGCTTTGACCTGAGAAAACATGAAACATATTTCCTATTATTTATCACTTTTGCTTGGAGATGACCCAGCTCTTGGCTATTTGGACAAACATCTGCTTTGGAGCCCGTTACCCAACAAACAGCATTTGCTTCTAATTAATACAAATTTGTTTCCTTCCCCGGTCTCAGCAGGTTTCATTTCCCCTCTCCTGGGCTATTGGCACCAGCAGCATCACCACACCTACCAAATCCTGACAACAGCCACTCAGGAGACTCTTAATCCAGGGCAAAATCCCAGCACTCCAAAACCTGCCAGAGTTCCTGGCTAAACCCAGGAATGGTGTTGACTTGCAGGTCCAGCTGGATCATTACTATCATCCTCTAGGACTCTCTTTTCCCCTTCCTGAGGATAGTGTGTCTATCTCCTCTTTCTACCTGTTGGGGTTTTTCAGCACTTAAGAGTAACTCTATTCCCAAGGTATGGACTGAGCAGCATGGACAGGCAGTCAGGGAGCTGCTGTTACTCAGAGCATTTGAAAAGCCACCAGCCCAGGTCACACCACTGCTGTTCTGATGGGATGGGGGTCAGAAAAAGGCCCAGGAGTGTGCACTGACTTCATCTGGAAAAGTTCCCCGATGGGATGACATCACAGCAAACCCAGGCAACGAGCTGTCCCTTCAGGGTGTGAAGTTGTGGAATAAACCTTATTCTTTCAAGATCCAGAGCTTAAATTTCAAAGTGGGATATGTGTGTGTAATCCCCTCAGGCCCCTTTGAAACCCCAGCCCGTGTTTTGAGAAGGAACTGGTCATTTTTCTACTCCCAGTCTCAGCAAGGCAGAGCCTGGGGATTGGCTTTTTAAAAATGTTGATCCCATGAAATTAAAGTTGGCTGGGATGTAGGGCAGGCTGCAGTTAGTGGAGAAATATGTGGAGGGGTTTCTCTTCCCTGGCTCACAGAGGCATCAGTCGGGCTGGTCAGTGACTGCCCCAGGAGGAAACACAATAATCATCACTCAGAATGGCCAGGCACACTCAAAAGAGAGAGTCTGTCTAATTTGCTAGTCCTCCTTTATCCATCTCCTTGGGATTGTACTGGGAAATGAAGACATCCCAGACTGTTCCTCTGCTGGGGTAAACGGTGTACATTTTCCTAGGCACGCTGAAGCCAATTTATACCTGTTAAAGATCTGCCCCTTGATCTCCAAAGCCAGAGGAACATAAGCTCCTGCGCTTTCAGCGTGGTAGTTGGAATGTTAAATTGGATTCTGTCGTCTGTCAGAACAGCAGGCGGAGGGAAGGAATGTACTGGTGTCATATGGAAACCACGGCTTGATGACGGACAAAATTAAATCCTTGCATTTGGACATAAACCATGGTAACACAAAATATGCAGCGAGTCAGGCTTGCTTTTCAGTGCTGAAAACACAAGGCCCCACTTGGCAGGCTGAGGAGGGGATATTAGTCAGATTCAGACATGGTTTTCTTTGTTTTATTGAAGGATAAATAATTATGTGCTGAGATATTCCAGACTCATGTTAACACAGCTCTGTGTGAGCCACAGCGGAGGATGCTGTGAGAACGGGAAGGACTGAAGGTTCTTTAACCTACAAACTCCCTGGGAATTCGGGAAAAGGTTTGGGATTTACTTCTAGAAAACAATCCCAAGGTTTCCTCACAATATACAGAGTCATGGAAACTTTTAGGTTGGGAAAAACCTCTAAATCATCGAGTCCAATCGTTACCCCAGCACTGCCAAGCCCACCACTAGAATATCTGACTCCATAATCTCCATAAATTAAATCTCCATAAATTAAACCTTACAAGCATTTTCTTTCTTGACATTCCTCAGTTAGCATTGATTCAGTAGATCTCTGCTCAGAATTCCTGCTGCTGCTTCAGCTGGGGACCCCTTGGAGCTGCTGGCTGGGCCCCCCACTTGCCTGGGCTCTGGATTGGGGCAGCTTTTCTCCCCTTTTCAGGCTTTATTTCCAGACAACACCTCATGGGCACCCAAGAGAAAACAAATGGAGGGTGTTCTCGTCTCCAGCCAGTGGCTGTGGCCAGTTCTGTGTCACACAGAGAGACTCTTTGGGGAAGTTTCATTGTGATGTAGTGGCGTTTCTTACTTGATTGAAACAAATGTCTGCCAGAATGACAGATAAAAAGATATTTGTAACAACACTTCTCTTTCTAAGTGCAAGAATTCTGACACAGATTTATTAAATATACCCAAATCTGCTGAATGGCTCAAAGTGACACTCAGCAAATGCATGTTCTGCATCACACTGTTCCATGAGCTCCCAAGGGCCACTGCTGCTTTCTGTCTTAAATAAAAACTGGCTCCAGGAGAGGATCAGAGATGTTACAGCCCTGTCCCATTGCCATGCTCCTCTTTTTACATGCCTTGCACACCCTGATGGCACAGAACCTGCTTTTATCCTAGTTTTTACTGTGCCAAGTGGAGTCCTGACCTGGCCTCTGCCAGTCCATGTGGCTCTGACCTGGCACTGTGTGTATGAGCCCCCCTCTCCCTCCTTTCCCAGCATCCCCACCCCAGCTGCCTCCTCCCAGAGTGATTTATGAGCTTTTGCACAGTGAAATCTGCATTTCTGGTGCCTGCCAGCACTAATGGAGCGTGTAGAGACCTGACAATATTGACTGATCTTAGTCATTCATGTTTCTCTTTCCTGGTCAGCCTCCTCTGCTGCCAAAAAATCTCAAAAGAGAAAAGTGGAAGGTGAAAACCGCAATTCACAGATGAAGATCTGGATCCACCTTTTTCTAGAAAAAAAAGGCTTTCCCAGTGCCTGCCTTCTGGAACTGAGCTCTGGGTTGCAGCACCCCCAGATTGCTGCTTCCCCTCCTGCACTGCCCTGTTGCACTCACGAGTGTAAAATGGAACTTGTAAATCACTTTTTGGAAAAAGCAAGGGACAGAAATGTCACCCAGCAGGGTGAGTTTCCCTGGAGATGAAATCAAGCTGAGCAGCACAGATAGGGCGTGGAGCTGGATTTCACATCTCTGCTCCAGAGGTTTGCTCACTAACAGGGCTCTGATTCTGTTATTGACACTCATGGTAAGTGGTTCCTTCGGCAAAGATCCAGCAAAGCACTTAGGCAGATTCATAAATTTATGTCCCATTGACTTCTGTGCAACTATTTATATGCTCAAAGTCGTGCATGTCTTAAATGCATTTCCAGACCAGGCCTTGTGCTCAACAGTCTTCCTGCAGCATCGTAAACCCCAGGCTTTCAGAATTCATGGGTTCGAGCTCCCCTTTCCCCTCAGCCACCATAAATGCAATGCAGGATGCAACTTCAGAAACTGCTTTTAGGAACCAAAAAAGTTGTCATTCTGAACTTCTGACAATTCTGGAGAGCAGCGGAGCTTTGGCACATTAAAAGGAACAAAAAGGAGTGAAAGTGATGGCTGTCAGCTAAGTCCATGTCTTCGGGAGACCATCCTTTGGCCAGTGAGTCACAACTGACTCCCACATCCCATTAAGGCAGATGAATTGAGTAGCTGAGAGCAACTTTGCATTAATCAATTTTTTTCCAGAAGTGCTAATTTCTTTCCTTATGAACTCCCAAGAGTACAAGGACATGCTGTGCTCACCCACGTGTGATTCACATTTTCCCTTTTGCCTCCCCAGCTGCAGCACCACACATTCTTTAACCCATCAAATGTTCTAAACCCCAAAGTGACATCCTGCACAAAATGATCTACAGCCAGCTTGAGCTGCTCTTAATATAAGTGGTAATTTCATCAAACTAAAAGCAGTGGTGATTTATTTTTAATTATAATTACTCTTTCGGTGCAGGAAACGGAGCTGTGAGTGGGGTTTGCATTTCCTGCTGGGTTTGTCCTGGCCCTACACAAGAGCTGGGTGTAAGCTCTGCAAGACAGACACTTGCTCTGGCTGCATTTCTGAGCAACCCTGCACTAAAATGTGTGTATTACTGGGGTGAACAAGATTGTTGGTTTGTTTTGGTGCTTTACCCTCCCCTCTTGGCACCACACTGATGTACCTGTCCTCTCATCTCTCTGGATGTTGCCTCTCTGCTCCTGGCTGAGCAGGGACTGTGTGAGCAGCAGGAACCAGCAGCACAATTTACAACACTCCCAATTTTTCTCCTACTTCCTCCCATGGGGCTTTTCAGACCCTGAGCTGCCAGGGGCTACAAGAGATGAGCACACAATTAAACTCCCAAGGAAAAGTGCCTTGAGGAAGATCTCTGGACAAAAACAATCCTAGGAATTTTGATATTTGGGGGGTTTGGGGCTTCTTGCTGCTTTCCTCTGAATAAAGCCTTTAAGGAACAGGTTAACTGTGTTCATGGCGAACTTCAGCTCTGGGAAACTCCAGTCTGTGGCAATGGCTCAGTTTCCCTTTGAGAAGCTGCTGCATCCACGAAGGGACAACCCACTTTTCCCTGCAATCCAAGGGGAACTTCACATTCCATCATCCTGGAAACAAAACCATTGCATGGCAGCAAGTGAAAGATGAGCTCACAGGCCACAGATTTACTGCCTGCACTGCTGCAGAGATGGTTTATTCCTGAATCAGGAAGAAAAAAATTGCAAAGCTTAATATCAGAGATTTGCCTCTTGCCTGGGAAGTTGTGGGGGTGAGTGTGGATGTGCCAGGAGGAATTGCCTAAAGGTACCAGCCCAGATCCTGCTGGAGTTTCAGCGTTCCAGGTGAAGCCCTGCCTGTTCCCAGGTCACCCCTTCCCATCTTCCTTGACCACATATTTCGTTTTAGTGGCCTGATTGCAAAATATCTGGTGCAAAGCTCGGGAAGGAAATGAGGCCCATAAGGTGGAGAGTGAAGCACTCAAATGCTGGATTTCATAAAGCAGAGAGATTAAACGCACGTTGACACATGACACTGAACATACCCACAGGCCACGGAATATGTTCCCAAACCTGAAAGGATGCTCAAGCAAACCCTATTTTCATCATCCCTGTCTATCAGCACCCAGCCAACACACTTCAGAGGGTCTGTGGAGACAAGGTATTAGAAAGATCATGCAGGCCAGAGAAGTACAACAGTGATTTAAAATGTTCTAATCTCATTAATCTGTTTCTTCTCCCTAAAGACATTCAAAGCCCAGGCCAGATCCTCAGCTGGCAAGTGAAGTAGAAAAGCATTTAAATAAGACCTTAAATTTAAGCTCATGTTTGAATTCTATTTACCACAAAGTTCATTTGAAGATAAATTCATGCTAAAACAATATTTCTAAGCAAAAAAACCCTCACTTGAGCCAGAGTCTTTGTAATACAAACAGAGCTAATCTGTTCTAGATGAGGCTTTTCTGCTTTGGGATTTCCCCCCCCCCCCCACTCCTGAGCCTCTCTAATCCAGCCAGGGGAAAAGAATTTGGGGCTTTGGTGACTTCTTTTAGCAAACCTACCAAATTCTACTTGGAGTTTGGATATTTGACTAACTGCTGGAAAAATTACAGTGAACCAGTTTGTCACCAAGGTGTGACACAAGCAAGACAAAAATTGCTATACTAATTAATTGAAATCTGGTACACTTGTGTACAGCCCCAAAGGACCCATTTTCTTGATCCTTTTTCTTCCCCTGCAATTACCTGGGAATTGCAAGCACTGCACTGGTTTAGGGTGTTCTGAGGATTAATCATTCAGGTAAAAATTGATGCATCCAGGGAAATTGTGCAGTGTCAATCTGTATGATGTCATCACTTACAGGTACCCCAGTCACAGTTTACTATTATTTAAGTTATTATCACAGGCTCCTAATCTAGATATTCCCTGCAGTGAAAAGACTCCTGAGGGCCAGGGGTCACTCCCAGTGGAATGGGCAGAGCTCCACACACATGATGCTCCTTCCCAACATCCCAGTGGGTGATTGTTTCTGCATTCTGGGGGAAGCCAACACTGGGTGTGTGTGAAGCAGGTCACTATGTAGACACTCATTTTATGGAGGCTGGACAATCTTTTACTTGGCCACTCCTAACTTGGTCCTGGTGTCCCTGAGCCTCCCATGTGTGAAGGAACCAGTACAGTGTCTGTGCTGGTGAGCAACACTCGGGTACAGTTGTAACTGGAGGTCCTGTGTGCACGCCAGGCACTGCATTAGTGTCATTATTGCTATTGACAGTGTAAATGGCAGCACCATAATGGGACAACAGCACCGGGGCCCAGGGAGGCAGAGGGTAAGGAGACATTAATATGTGCAGTCAACTTACATCTTGCACTCTGCAAGTGTGCTGGTATGAGTGGTTCTGACACCCTGAACATAAACCAGATGGCCCCTTTCTTACGCCATATCATGCAAAGAGAGATTTGAATTAATTCATGTAGAAATCATGACAATTCTGTTGCTGTTGGAACTCAGTATAGCGGACAGGGTGGCAGGAGATTATGCTGAATTTTTAACTTATAAAATACTAGTGACAGATGTCACTGCCTGTTCTCCTTTGTTGTTTCTCATCCTTTCCCCATCCCCTAGTGCCCTTCTGCCCTTCTCCACAGCTTTACCTCTGGACTGCATCGCTTAAAAACTTATTTAAATACAATTTTGTGTCCCAAAGAAAAACCCATCGAAGTGTGTGCCTGAAACACAAAGATGTTGGGGTAAAGGAGATCTCATTTTTCAGCGCACTCCACCTGCAGCCCTTGTTGAAATTCCATCCTGGATCAATAGCCTTTTACTGGCCATGGGGATCGATGAGCTGCGTGAGCAGCCGTGCCTTCCATGGGGTTTGCATCCTGAGCAGGTGAGGCAGGAATGCCATCACCTGCCCTGCGACCACCCTGTGGCACAGAAGGGAAGGTGCCCTGCCCAGGGTGACCCTGCAGGGTCCTGCCATCGTGCCTCTGCCCATCCAACATCCCCTGCTCCTGTTTTAGGGATGCCCTCCATGGATGCCCATCCATCGCAGGATGGACCGCCTGTCCAGCAAGGATGCTCCTGGGAGCAGGAGCACCTCTTGGCCACCCAGGCTCCGAGAGCACCATCCCCAGGGAGGCTTTGGCTGCTGCTGCCGTCAGGAGATCCCTGCTCCCTGCTCCTGCTCCCGCTCCCTGCCCTCCACACATGCCTCCCCACTCCCACGTTTCAGCGCCTTCTCGCACCGCGCGTCTGCTGCCGACACACCCCTGTCAGCCCCTCCATTGTGTGGCCAGCAGCGTCTTTCAGCACATGAGGCTCAGCCAACACGGCTTAAACACATGGATGGGGCGGGGGGACTCCCCCACCCGCGTGTCTGAGGCAGGGGGGGCCCTCCCCGCCATACAAAAGCACAAGTGGGTTTGTTCAGCTGGCACGGCCGGCGGTGTTGACGCTCCCTTTCATCAGCGGGTATTAGGCCCAAATCCTGCCTCTCTGAGCGCCTACCCGGCTCCTTCCACCTCCTGTCAGGGCTGGCAGCTCTGCCAGGCTCTCCAGGCCCTGGCACCTGGGGCGCAGCAGGAACAGCACATGCACATTTTATTCCTTACCCCCCTTCCCCTTTTATTTTTGTTCCACTGGGGAACTTTCTCCTCCGCCTTCCCCTCCATCCCACCCCCCAGCTCCCACCCCTCCCCGAACCTGAATGAACACTTCTTTCAGTAATGGGTTTTTTCCACCTGGTTGACTTGATGAAAGGTTTATGAGTTGACATTATGTGTGAGAAGAACAAAGCGAGCGCGGGATGTGTGCGTGCGCGGGGGCGGGGAGCGGGCGCGACAGAGCTGCTGAAAACTTTATTACAAACTGAGAGACGCTGCGAGCCATAAATCAGTCGGATGCTCCCTCTGCAAGCCCTGCAGAAAAGCTGCCACTGCAGAACAGCATGGGAGTACGCGAGGCTGGGCACCAGTAGGCTCCAGTGAGTTGCACTGGGCTGGGAGGAAGGAGGAGGAGGAGGAAAGAGGAGGAGGAGGAGGAGGAGGGAAGAGGAGGAGGAAGGGTGTTGTGAGCCCATCTCGCACTGGTCCTACTCCCTTGTGCCACACAGGGACCTCCTGACCTCAAATCCTAGAATAGGGTTTGTGTTGGAAGGGACCTTAAAGCTCATCTGGTCCCACTCCCTTGTGCCACACAGGGACCTCCCAACCTCAAATCCTAGAATAGGGTTTGTGCTGGAAGGGACCTTAAAGCTCATCTGGTCCCACTCCCCTGTGCCACACAGGGACCTCCCGACCTCAAATCCTAGAATAGGGTTTGTGTTGGAAGGGACCTTAAAGCTCATCTGGTCCCACTCCCTTGTGCCACACAGGGACCTCCCGACCTCAAATCCTAGAATAGGGTTTGTGTTGGAAGGGACCTTAAAGCTCATCTGGTCCCACTCCCTTGTGCCACACAGGGACCTCCCGACCTCAAATCCTAGAACAGGGTTTGTGTTGGAAGGGACCTTAAAGGTCAACCCCACTGCCATGGGCAGGGGCACCTTCCACCAGACCAGGTCGCTCCAAGCCCCATCCAAACTGGCCTTGAAATCAGAGTTACAGACTCAGCAGCCCCAAAGGAGGTTTTCCAGAGGCAGGAGCTGATTCGTAGGCACCCAGCTCAGGGGGGAAATCAGCCTTAGGGAACAAGCTGCCTTTTGGGACAGCTGCCCCTCCTGCACCCCAGAGCTCTGGGCCAGCTCCACCCAGGCTTTGCTATGATTCCAGCTCTCTCCAGGTGAAAGTCGGCAGCTCCTATTTACCAACACACAGCTGAACAACAGCTTGCTGTGAGCGTTTAAAAACAACGCACCTAAAACAAACAAACAAAAGGATTTCAGCTGGTATTTGTTAGGAAACCAGCGTTAACAGGCTCACAGTTATGAAAAGCACCTTTAGCAACACAAGTGAAATGATTTTTACTTTGCATTACAGAGAAGGGTAGAAAGAGCAGAGCTGCCACCAGCTGAGCCTGCAAAACAACCAGGAGGTGTATTGTCACATCAGCTCCCAGGCAAGGCTCGGGAGCTGAGACGTGGCACGGCACCAACACCACATGCTGCTCCCACACCCTCCCAGCTCCCCTCAGCTCCCCCCAGCCCTGCTCACACCCCTTGGGCAGGTCAGGGCTGCAGCCAGGGAAATGAGAACACCTTCCCTCCAACATCCAGCCTGCGCAGTGGGAACCAAGCAGCATCCTCCTGATTTTATGTTACAGTGGAGGCACTTCAGTTCATCCAGTTCTTTGCAGCATTAGCCTTGGTTCTGCTCTAATTTAGGCGGGTGTTAATTAGCTCTGTCTCTATTGAGGTGAACGGTTTCTGGGGGGAGCAGGTAACAGCTTTCCCTGGCTCAGCTGAACAAATTGCTGGGATGGGAGAGCAGAGAGTGGGTCCCACCTGGAAGCCCCAGAGCCCCAGAGCCACTGCAGGTCACGCAATCCAACTGCTCCCAGGGCTGTTTCTCCTTAGCAATCCCAGGCTGTACACAAAGGCAAACACGTTTCTATTTTAAACTCTAATCCAAGGCTACTGCATGCCTTTTGGAGTGCGGATGTCCTGGAAATGTCACTGCAGAGCAGTGTGCTCAAGAGATTAGAGCCGTTCCAGTTTGCAAATGACAGAGTACAGTCACAGATGTTACTCTAGCCATGGGGTCAGACACAGTTGCTCAGGCTTAACTTGTTGAATTGCATTTAAAAAAAAAAAAAAAAGGAGAAGGGGCAAATGCTGAAAGATTCTGAGCAGCTGTGACTTTGTTTGGGTTTTATCCCAGATAAATAAATTTTCTTTCCCCAGTAACAACAAGTAGCCATTGCAAGCCTTAGAGAGATGACTTTAAATGACTGAATTCCCAGGCCAGAAATATGCTAATTATCCCCAGTCTTGTTGTGTATGGACCAGCGGATGAGTTAACAGCTGTTCTGCAAGGAACTCCATGATCAAAGTGGTGGCCATGAGGCTCAGAGAAGAAAGAACTTGAGGATCCAACAGCACTGAAAATACTTCCAGATGAGACTCACACCACGGGATGCTGCTATTTTTATGTACCTAATTTGGGGGCTTCTGATTTGCAGGTAGTGAGAACTGCGTAGCTTTTACATTTTCACAAAACCAGGTGCTTATAAGAGGTACCTTTAAAATCAAAATGCATTTTAAATCACCGCTGAGAATCTTGGCTGGTGTGTAATGGTGCTTCTGGGCACTTGCACTGAGAAGCAGCCTGAGCCCTGTCCTAGATCAGCAGGCAGTGACACGCATCCTTCACACTAATGCACTGCTTCTGGCTGTGCTGGGGGAGAGGGAGAGGGGAGGGCTGGGAAAAAGTGCCGAGACGGACTGAAAAAAAAAAACCCACCCCAAAATAAAAATCAGGTGCAACTGCAGCTCCAGCCTGCATGCTTGGTGTGAATCATTCACTCCTTTTCTGGGGCTCGTACCTGCCCTGCAGTCCTGCACTCTGAGCAGTTCTGGTACTCAGGGGAAAAGCAAAGTACAGACAAGCTTGAATCTACAGCAGCACTGAGTTAGTGGGGTTTTTGTGCCCGTCTGCTGCCAGGCAGGGGGAACCCCTTGTTGCTCAGGGGCTGCAGCTGCCTGGGGAAAGCCAGGCAGAGACACAAATTGTGTGCTTATTGAAGTTTTCCTAAGCAAAAGTTTGAATCAAGCACAAGAGCCAAGCAGTGCTGTACCAAACCAGCCCCAGTGGGTGTTCTGAGGTTGACAGAACAACCTGTCTGGAAAGGCCAGGCATTTGTTCCATCTGCCCACTGCTGATTAAGGAGCAGGAGGCAGCTCTCCCTTCTCCTGTGCCAGCTGAAGACACAACACAACAGTCACAGCTCCTTCATGGAATGTTTCATGGAGCAGGGCAAGGGCCTGATGGGGGATAACCACAAACACGGGCACTGTTTGGGACACAGCAATGCCATGGACATAGGGTAGGACACGGCAGCTCTGTGCAGCCTCGGGGGCTGCAGGAGCATCTGGCAGCACAGGAGCTGCTCCTCACAGGAGGTTCTGGGCTCTGGCTGCTCCTCAGAACAGGGGAGAGACATGTACAGACCTAGAGCTGGCCTTGTGTTGGTGGCGCTTTCATCCTCCCCTTGCTTTGCTTCCACGGGTGGCTTTGTTCTATCAGATGTGGCTTTTAATTACAGGAGCTCTATGTGCCATTAGTGGTTTAACTGAAGGGAAATTGAACCATATAAATAGCACCATTTTGCTATTCTCTGTTTATATTAAGCTGGATTTCCCTTTTGATATTTATTGAGGGAGACATGGATTTGTTTGAAGATTCAGTTCAACTAGTTAAGGTTTTACTGGAGGAAGGAATTCAGCCACTGGAATTGCCATGGGCAGCAGGGCAACTAGTTGGGGAGAGAAGGAGCAGGCAGCAACCAGGGCCTGGGCAAGACAGCTTGACATCAAACAGGCATTCCAGAAGGGCTTTTAGCAGTCAGTAAATTATGCTTGTACAAAGTAATAAAGGAAGTGTAATAATGCCTTATTGTTCTATGGGCACCTTTCATCCTGAAGGATGGCAGTTTGCAAGCTGGAGAGCTCAGCACTGGGGCTGGGGCTGTGTTTTGTCTTGCAGGGCTGAAATACCATTTGCCATTTCAGTCTTAAGCTGATTAAGAAATTACAGCTTGGAGAACAGTGTCAAAGAAAAACACTACTGAAAAAATCACAGGAGAAATTACATTTGAAAAAGTCACTTTTTATATAGCCTTAGAAGGAAAGCATTTTCATGGAGATAAAGTTATATTTTCACTTGAAAATAAAGGCAACTACTTATAGTAAAGGGTGAGGGACATCTTTAATTAAATCATGAGAAACACAAATTCTGTACATTGTAGGAAGCAGTTTATGGTCAGCTGCACTAACTCTGGGTGTCCTGTGAGAACTCAGCCAAGCTGAATTTATACACTGCAGCACTGAGGACAAAAAGGGGCAGGCCAGTGGGTGAGATCCTGCACAAAATGCAAAGACAAGGAGCAGATTGGGTAAGCCCCTAACAGAGACCTCCTCAGCCTCATCACATGTGGAGCCAGTTCTCTGCAGGGACAAAATCCCAGGTCTCGACAGCTTATGGAAGCTACAGAGCAAAGTGCTTGATCCCCAAGACCTCAAGGGGAAACACCAAGTGCTGAGTCAGAGCTCTGGAGACTGCAAGTGCAGTTTGGAGGGAACCTGAATTACTTCACACCAGGACTTGGATCAAGGTCAGATGCTACAGAACCTGTTGGCTCCCAGAGTGACTCGCAGCGTACGTGTCAAGCCCAAGAAGTCAAGAAGTGCTGAGCAAGGAATTACCATTGTTTCTCAACACTTGTTATGAGTTACAAAGCACTTGTAAGGGTGTGAAATAAGAGCTGGTGGGAGCCTCTTGCCTTCAGCCTTGCCTCTTTGCCCAGCCACTGCTTTCTTCCACAGGGATGAATAATTTGGCAATACTTGTGCACCAGCAAGGTTCACCAAATTCAGCAGGAACTGCACATGCTCGATCACATCTCAGGTGATGTGGATCCGTGAGAGGTCACTGACCCTAATGCAGAAGGGGATTTTCAGGCTCTCATCTGTCTCCTGGAAAAGGCCTCCTGGCAGGGATGTGGCTTCAGTGGAAAGCAGCTGAGGGGTTTAAGTTCACTGACCCAGCCTGCAGAGTGCAAACTACAGTTAGGGTTAAATTAAAATTGTGAGACCATGAAAATGAGGGAAGGGGCTGGTGCTTTGGGGTTTGGTTAAGGCTATGCAACCACCACTGGAGCATCCTGTCTGTGTAGGGACTGCAGCCTCCCAGACTGAGCTGCATGGCAGGGACTGTGCAGGAAGGAGCAGGAAAAAAAATGGATAAAATTAGTCCCTCCTGTTTGTTGTCCAGTTTCAATGGTAACTAGCTTGGCTACAATATGTAATAAAAAGCGAGACTTGATCATTTCTAACACTCCCAAGCAGAGTGAGGTTGCAACACGAGATGAGGAACCAAAAAGTGAAGTTTAATAGAAAGCAGCAGACGCAGACAAGCAGAGATCCCCATCTAATGATGCTTGAAGAGCTTCTCCTGTTCGACTGAGTGTCTGTTTGGCCCGTAGGCATTATGAACTCTATCAGTCACATTCCCTGGGCCACCCCCTGTTCATGCAGAAAGCTGCAATTACTCATATTTGACAACTCAGTCCCACAAAGCCTGTGAAGTTCAAAGCACTCCCCACCTGGTATTTCTCTTTTACAAGCACGCAACTACAAAGTATAACTTTGGGAATGGTTTAACCTTTCTTTCCCACACGCCCAAGTGTTCTTGTTCTTCCCTCTCTCTCTTTCCAGCCTTCATTTCACTAGGCACACACTGAGCAGAGAGAATTCACATAAGGGGGGTGATGAGACAGGAAAGATCTGTTCAGGATTGATGCTTGACTGAGTTTAAAAGAAGCCACACTGAATAAATGAGGTCCCTGGGAGATTTTAAGAGTCCAAAACAGCCTGCAGGACCCGAGCTGTGTTCACCAAGGGCTGGAATGGTGTAGAGCAAAGCACTCCACAGCACAGGACTGGCCCCAGCAGAGCCACTGGAAGCAGCCCAGGCTCTGGGTACAAAGGTTCTGAGAGCTCCTCTCACTGCAGTGTTATAAAGATGTGAGCCTGGAGATGCCACGGTGATAACAGAGGGTGTTTATTCTGCCTGTAACCCAGTGGCTGCTTCGCTGTGTTTCACATCTCTTCAAGTAAATAAATGAGGGGACTCTTCTTTCCCTCCTCACTGCAGTGTGTATACATGAGTGTTATTTCCCCTATCAGATTCCTGTACAAAAACTGCTGTCAGGCTATTAATAATCTGGAAAAAACACCTTGAAACTTGACTCAATGAGGGCACATTGCAAATGGGCTCTAATGGCTTTTATTCCTCATCTCTGTCACCTCAGATCTAATCTGCCATCTTCTCATTTTTTATCCTCTCTGGTCCCCTCAAAACTCCCTCAGCAGCTCTTCCCTCAGTGCCAGGAGGTGCAGAGGGGCTGTGGGGTGGGCTCAGCAGGTATTTATGGGCAGAGGAAGGTCAGGTGTGTCATGCAGTGCCAGGCAGAGCCCTGGGCACACTCCCTTTGTTTAAAATCACCCCCCTTACACTGAGTTTGGTCTTCTTTCCCCAAACTAAAAACACCAATCCAAGGCTACTTAGATCCTTCTCCTCTGGAAACAAAGGAGAGAAGGAATGAGAGAGGACATTGAAGAGCATTCTACAGGACTTGTGGGTTATTAAAAACTTATGGTCAGACTTTTAAAAGTTGTTCAAATGCTCCAAAGTTCTTAATTAGATATCACTAGATTTTTTAATTAGACAGCATTTCTGGGCATGTGATTACCTTTAAAACAATGGACCTCAGGTACCCAGGGGAAAAGGCATGAGGCAGCTTCTGACAAAAGTTGTTCAGTGTGTGATTCTCAGAGAGAAGCTACAAGTCCTTTTTACCCCCAGCCACCTCGACACTACAATCTGTTTAGGAGTTCCTTCTGTTTTATTTGGTTATGCAAACATTAATTTAAGGAATATTTCTCAAGGCTCCTGTGGGAATCCAACCCAATTTTCAGAGACAAAGCACGTGCAGAAATGACTAACATTTCCCTTTGAGTAGGGGAGGAGATTTAAGGCTTTTGACTCAAGGGGTTTTTTTCCCCTCTTTCTTCTCTTTTCTTCTAAGTATCTCTTTATTCATCACTTTAATTACCTAATCGTAAATTTCTTTAGGGGGTTACTTAGAAGGAAAATTAGCATCAAAGCTTGGCAGTAAATTCAGGGGCTTTTGGAGCAGGTCCAAGCTGTTTCACCTGTGATTAATTAGATGATTTTTTTTCTTTAAGTGCCAGAGGGCTGCTGAGGTCTTTAAGCAGTTACATGACTGCTGGCAGCTCAGGAATTATGATTGATGCCTTAGTCTGGCATTTAGGACTTCTGCTTCTCTTTGGGAGCTGCCTGGGTAAGCGAGAACATAAGCCCAGCCACAGTGGTGGGAACAAAAGGCTCGATGCTGGCAAGGCCAGTCTGTGCTCTCACAGAGGAGAGAAGGAACTGGGTACTTTTGCTTCCCCACTTCTGACAGAGTATTCAACAGGATTAAGATGAGAGAAAGGGAGAAACAAACACCTCCTACTCAAATTATATTCTACAGAGTTGCAATATCGGGTTATAGCAGTACTTCTTTCCTTTAAAGCTTTATTTAAGGTATGGGCTTAGTCAAGAATGAAAATGAGAGGAAAACTACTGGACCTTTAAACTCAACCCTGGAAACCTGTTGAAGAAAAAAAAAAAAGGATTTTAAGGATGCATTTCTCTTTCACAAAAAGTTAATATTCCTTTTCCCTGGCCTCAAAGGGCAAAGAATGAATCTCAGTGGTTTGTTTTGTTTTAGCAAGAAACCTTACAGAGAACCAAATTCCAAGCCACAGGGACTGATCTGGCTCCTCCTCCTGGCTGAAAACAAAAGTCCTGTTGTGTCACCCAAATAAAAAGCCAAGCCCCAAGTTCTCCATCAAAGCTTTAGCAGAAGTAGAAGCATCAGCCAGTTCCAATCCTACCCCCATGAAACTCCCACCCATGTTGGCACAGAGGAGTTGGGAAAACTGGTGGAGGGAGCAAGCCCAGTGGGCTGTGTCTGCACTTTCCCTGCTCCAGCTACATCTGTTTTCTGGGAAATGGAGGCTCTTGAGTCACTACAGCCTATTAGCTGGCATGTGTGTGCTACAGACAAAGTGTCACAAGCACTAATGAAGCACTTCCAGATTGTTCGGGGAGCTCACCTCTCTCTGCCAGCAGAGCAGCTGAAACAGCTCCAGCCTCCCAAAACTGGCCACACAGAGATGGTGGGGGACAGGGCTGGGCTTTATGGCACACTGGGGGCAGCTCAGGAGAGTCAGCTCCAGTGGATGGATGGGCAGGGCCACAGAGTGCCCATTACTGACCACAGAGTGCCCATTACTGCCTGAGAGAGACCTCCTTCTGTTCTGGCACTAATTTAAACCATCAGGTGTCTGGAGTTTATCTCAGCAGAGTGAAAGCATCTTTCAGGCAAGATACCTGCTTTGCAGGAAGCTGTGTGTGCTCTCAAAAGCTGCTGCTGCTGCTGTCATGCATCCCTGCTCCCTGGTGTTCCCAGGACAACAGGACAGCCCCTCTCTTCAGGAGGCAGCTCCTGGTCCTGCTGGGAAGCAGTTCATCTCCATGGGAAGCTCCCAAGCCTCTCACCATCCCTGCTCACCCAATGATGCCACTTGCTGTTTGCAGCCACCTCTGGTTTCTGTCGCTGCCCAGCCTGCCTCATCCAACATTTATGGGTTCTCAGACCTCATTTAGGACGTGTCAGTCCCACCCTCAGCAGTGACAGCTCATCTGCTCATCTGCTGGGTTGGGTTTGACCGCAGGCAGGGGAGAGGGAAGGAGGGAGGGAGGACAACCCTAGCCTGGGTGTGTGTATCCATCTGTACATCCAGCTCCTCACGGGCTCTTTGCAGAGCCTGGGTTAGTCTGTGTGTCCTTTCCCAGCATCCAGAGCAGGGGGATGTGTGTCAGGGTTAGTGCTTTAGCACGACTGGGTCCCTCTCCCTGCACCCACCTGTGACAGCCTCTGGCTCCATTTGTCACGTACCAGCCTGAAACACGAGTGGCTCAGAGGGCAGGACACGCAGGTCACCCTCTGGGTGAGCCCAGGGAACTCACTGCCTGTTTGAAGGATGCCCACAGTGGCTGTAAAGAGGCTGCTCCGTGTGTAATAAATGGAAAACCAGCTCATCAGGGAGTGGTCCATGAAGAATATTTGAGCTGTGTCTGAAAGAGCCTGGTAAATCCCCAACCAGACTGGAGAGGGAATGATCCCATGAGCAGGAGCCCAGATCTGAGAGTGCAAATGCACAATGGCCCAGTGGAAAAGCTGCCAGCCAAGGAATCAGGAATGCTGGGGGCTGGTTCTCTCTGGTCCCCCAATCTGATCTATGCTTTTGAGCAAACTACAACTCCTCTGCTCCCCTCAGAACGCTTTTTGCATACACCACCTGAGCTCAGGAGGGTCAGGGACTGCTTCTGCTTTATCTGACACAGGTTTTAGAACTCAATCAGACACCTGGGAACGCAGCTAAAAAAGTAAAACCTACTGATATTACCACCACCCCCACACTAAGGTGACCTTTGCAGCAAAGAATGGGTGCAGATCACACACTACAGCACTGAGATCCTGTGGTTCCCACTGCAGGAGCTGGATTTTTGACCCAAACAATGAGATGCTGCTGCTGAAGACTCAAAGGTGGCAGCTTCAGAGAGCGTGTTTGCAGGCACCCACACACAGACTCTCTCCTACACCTTTGCTTTTCACAGCTTGTGACAACAGAGATTATTCCTTGCTGGAAGAATGTGGCATTGTTGACATTAAAAAAAAAGCAAAACAGGCCTTTGCTTTGCTTGAACAGCACAGGCTCTCTTGATCAGCTGTCTGAGGTGCCTCAGCTGTACAAAGCATTTAAACCTGTCTAACATCAAAAAGTAAGGTAAGACAAGTCACTTTGATGCTCCAGAGCACATGCCTAACATGATTATTGCAGCATCTTCCTGGTGATAATAGAATTATGCAAAGGAGGCCTTGACCCATTAATGCTTTTACCTTTCTTAGGATTTCTCTCCCTCTTCCCTCCTTCCCAAGCAGCAGAAGTGCTTGCTGAGACAGAGCAGCTGAACAAAGGGTGGAAGGGATCTCCTCACCCACTCAGACAAGTTACCAGTAAACAGATTTTGGTGCTTCTTGCAGTTTTCTTAATTAAAAAAAAAAAGCCTTGACATTGCACAAGACCTGCCTCATATCAGAACACAGAGGTCCAGGCTTGTGTAGTTATTTAAAAGCAATAGAACAATAAGGAAGAGAAAGGGATGTCACCCTCTCTGTGCCCTGCTCAGACTGAATTACAGCTGCAGATAAAGGAGGTTCAGAAGGTGACAATATAGAAAGCTTGCAGAAACTTGGTATGAGGATCCTTTGTAGCCAAAGGGCTGCAGAGCCTGCCCAAGCTCTTCCTTCCAACTTTTAACTCTCCTGTGTACTTAAAATAACACGTGCTAAGGAGTGGCCTGAGACACTGTTATTGAGGCTTGGTTGGCCAGAGGGTAAGCAGAATCCAGTGCACAAATTCTTATCCAAGTCTGTGCACACAGGGGGTGATTTTAGGCCAAAAAAACTCCTACCAGGACATCAGCTGACTGCCTTGGCTCAGGCTCAGGTCTGCAAAGGGCTGGCAAGGAGGAAGCTCACTTCCTATGTATTCTGTTTGCTCTGAGCATGGTTCACTGAGTCCCACTTGCAATCTGTCCTGAACTGCAAATGTATGATTAATGTGTTCCAGGAAAGATGAGTCCAACACATTAAGGCTCAGACCTGAATCCAAGCTCAAACTTCCCGAGCACAGATACGTTTCCATCCGGAGTTTGGGTCCAAGGTTTTCTCTTGGTTCTCACTCACGTTGTTTGAGGGGAGTTCCTAAATGTCCCATCCTAAATCAGTACCTAGTGCCCATTATCTGAACTGACAAGTCTGTTCTTACACTCCCTGTGTACAGCCAGCAGTGTTAAGACACAGTAAAATACCTCACCCAGGGTACTAAAGCCAGTCATTTGTCGTTTACACTCAGTGCTCTTGTCCTATTCCTCAGGAGGAAAACTGCAAGCCCAAATCTGACCATTCCCCTGGGCAGGGCAGCTTCTGGAGTATCCCCTTGAAACAAAGCCTTTCTTCCCCCCTTTTTCCTGTCTAAACCAGGAAAAGGACCAGGACTTTATTCTTGAGCTTTGGGAATCTGTTAATTGGCTCCCCAGTAAAATTACAGCGACTCGGCTGCCTGATAATGATTGTAAATGACAGGGACTATCAGGTTTACCTTGTGATGTCCCTGGGGAGCTTGCAGTTAGTTTAGTCTGAACTCTGCATCAGCTGTTTGGGTTCCTTTCTTCTCGGCATGTGGTATCTGGACTCAAGCTGCAGCCTTTCAAACCTAATTAGTGTTAGGGGAAAGAGAGAGAGAGAAAAAATACCAAACCCCATCACTCTCTTCCCTCAGCTCGCTCAGTAATGTATAGGCAGGACCTGATTTATGGTTCGTGTTCGTGGGGACTTTTTGTTTGGTTTTCTTTCTTTTCATGCTTATCAATCCAGCATCTTCAGCTTGAGCTGCAAGCAAACTGAATTTCCTTGTGCTGGAGTCTCTGAACTGTGAGAAGTTCAGCAGGGAATCTCTGGACTCAGTGGAGTCACCGTGCTCTTGTAGGGCTGGGTCTCTTCTGTGCAGTGCTCAGCAGAAACTCAACTTTTTGTCCTTTTCCTTGCAGAGAGAGCGTTTTACTCTTCAAAATGTTTGTTGTTAAAGCTTAACAATACTATTTTCAGTAATAACGTTAATATTTAGCCACATTCAAACTGCCACCCCTATGAAATAAGAACACACACAAGTTTTTGTGGGAGCCTTAATGACTTGCACAATTTTTTGACTTGCATGTCAGAGTCTCTCATCACTGGGATGAAGGTGTGTGTCCTACCTGTTCTCCACCTTGGGAACTGGCTTCCATCCCACATCCCAGGACCTCAGTTGTTGCAATGCCAACTGGAACAATCCAGAAGATCCAGAGGCAGCACCTCCACACCACTGCCAGGTCGAGCAACCACAGACCTGAAAAAGCAGTAGCACATGAGATTTCTTTTCCTTTTTTTTTTTTTTTTTCCCCAATGATTGATTACACGTGCAGAAGTCCTTGGAATGTTTTAGTTTTACTCAGGAATGGGGTACACAGATTTCAAATAAAGCTAATTAGTCTCTGGAACAGCTGCTGAAAGGTGTGATAAATCTTTTGATTGCTCAAAATCCTTAACTCAAGACTAAATGTCTCTCTAGGTGATCTGGAGCTGCACAGCCACGGAAATACTGAAATGGAAAGAATCAGTGAGTAGAACAGGTTAGATGAGAAGGTTCTCCCTGCCTGCAAACTCTCCGAAATCCCTGCCCTCTGCAGCGTGTCCAGCTTCCTGCTCCAGCAGCTCCCTAATGCAACAGGCTCATTTATAAAGATAAATCACATCCTAAGTGACCATCAGGGACTCTCATATGAGCACCAGTGAGCTCCATGCTCAGACCACACACCAGTTTGCCTCAGTGGCCTCAGCTGTCTGCAGAACATCAAAACCAAGTCAAAAATAAGTAGTTTAGGTTGCCCAAGCTTCAAAGCCACAACCACTATCTCTCGATTTACGGTACAGTTTGAGATAAAGTGCACTTGCCCGTTCTTGTAGGGATTGGACTCTTCATCAGGCAGTGGAGGTCACCAGGACCCTGCCACCTGTCCTCAGAGTTACCATAGTGTTTGGAAAACCTCTCTCTGTGCCCTTATCTCAGTCAGTGGTTCAAATTCAGATCTAAGGCAAACAAAGGCCTAGAGTGCCACTCTCTCTCTCTCTTTTTTTTTAATCTAAAATTGTTTCCTCTACCTGCAGTACATCAAATAACTTCTTTTCCACCCTTTTCTCAAGAAGCTCATTTCCTACACAGAGCCACTCTGTGGAATCTGTCACCTGCCTTTGCCTGAGCAAAGGAACCAAACAAGCCCTGGGAAGAATGGTGTTACTAAATCCACGCTGCACCCAAATCCTCTTACCAACATCTGCCCATATTGTCGGGCCCAGGGGATAATGCTGTTAGAGTAATTCCCAGTCTTTTAGAGGCAGGAGCTCTAGTCCAGGGTGATCCAGGAGTGATACGGCTTCGGGGGAATCTGCACTTTACATATTTAACAGCAGCGTGCTGAGCTCTTTAACATATCATTGCTGTACTTTTTGACATCAAAAGGATTGCATTTCCATACTTGGATGAATTAATAGGATTTGCATGTCACCCTCATTCTGTACTTTCTTTGCTGAGTTACACTGCAGGAATTTGAAAGGCGGGGAAGCTGTAGAGGTGTGCATGTGTGTGAGTGCGTCCTCAGGAAACAACACACGGCTTCAGGATGGGTTTGAAGCCGACTTTAAAGGAGCAGCACTTCTCTGATGTGCCCAGGAGATGTTCCCTTCTCCACCAGTGGGTGTCTGGTTGCAGCTGCAGACAGCAGGTCTCTGGGAACAGCTCTGCACACAAAGGCAGGACCAGTAACCTCCTCCCAACACCAAGCAGTTTCCCAGTCCCACTGGTGCCACTACAAAGCTCTTAAAGCTGGTCCTTGTAGAGCTCAGGAACCCACAGCTGGGTCAGGACAGGGATTCAGGGCTCGTTTGAGCACCTGAGCCACGATGATTGTGCTCATTGAATGGTTTCCTGCCTATTGAGATCCCATGTTGAAGCAAATGGCAGTTCTACTGCAGGTTCCAAGGGGGAACATTTCACCCACAGACCACGTTCTGCCATCCAAACTCTTCTGCTGGTCTCCTTTCAAGCTTTAACCAGCTCTTCTGCTCCGAGGGTCTGGAGAAATTTCAACAGATACTGCCAGTGACAGCAAAAGCAGGTGATACTGGGCTGCTGAAGGCTCCCAGTTCACACACCTTTCCCTTCATCCTGCCACTGGAAGAATATTGTATTCCTCTCCATCTCCACTGGGTTTAAGGAATGAGTGAGCCCAAGCCAAGGTGCCCCTCTCCTCTGAGGCAGAGTGCAGTGCTGATCACTCCTGGACAGACTCGGAATGTTACGCCTGAGTGAAATTTTATCCTTTAAGACAGGTCATGCTATGTCTCGAGTTACTTTTACACTGACACCAGCAGTCATTAATTACCATCTGGCTGATTGACATATCAGGGAGCAGCAGCAATATAATACTTTCCCTAACACTGAAGCCTTCTCAGAAAAGCGTAACTGGACTTGACACACTTATTTTGGACTGCTTATCCCTTGTTTTGTGTTTATCCAATTGCTGTAAAAGTGCCACCCAAGCACTATCCCCTTGGACACGAGCTGAGGGCGAGGGAAAGTGGGGAAGGGGAAGAAAGGGCCTTTCAGAAAGGAGAGCAGGCAGTGTTGGGAGTGCCAGCTTAGGAGCTGAGCTGCTCTTTCGCTGCCAGAATCCTGGCTGAGCTCCACCAGAGTGTGACCCACGAGTGTGTCACCACTGACAGTGCCACTCAGTTTTGACAGCAGCTCGAAGGGATTGTGTCTCCGGGGTGGCATTGCCATGTTCCCTCCGTTCTTGCAGTTTTGTTTTAAGATATCAGATCATAATTAATTTACCCACTTTGGAAAAGAAAGGAGTCATCTCATTTCTTCCCCTCATTTTCCTGACTTAACAGAACACAATCACTACTTCTTTTGGCTTAAACTGGGGTCACAGGGTCCTCTCCACAGCTGTCCTGCTGCTACAGGGATCTTCACTAGTGAGGTCTCACCTTATTGTCACTGTTTGAGAGAGTGGTGCAGAATTCCCCCTACTCTGGAAGCAATTGCTCCTTAACTTTCCTGTTTTCAGGGAACTACCTAAGCACCCCCAGGCAGAAAGGCCCTGCTGTGCTCCTGAACACGCTGGGTAAGTCCTGGCACTCCAGCACTGCTGATGAATGACAGCAGCCCAGCAGGAGACAGGAGAGGGATTGAGATCAGGAACCCATATCTTCACATTAAAAAATAGAGAGCGAGCACAACTAACTCCCTGAGTAATGACTGATTTCTGTTGTGTCCCCTTGGGTCAGGAAGCATTTGAGTGCATCATTTTTAAAGATGACTAAAAGTAGCCAGAATCACAATACTATTAATGTCTGCTGTTGTCTTGCAGTGTTGGTGCCATCCTTCAGCCATGTATTCCCAACACAGATATTTCACCCACCCTGGATCTGAGAGTTGGCCCTGCCTCTGGCATTAATCACTGTGACTCCACTGCCTAACCTGTGCAGTCTTGGCTGTGAAAAGCAGGGGCTGCAGCCACAACAAGGGGTCCACTTTACTTCTCCACGCTGTTTTCCTTCTCTTTGCAGGATTCCTATTTCTTTGCGTCACTTTGCTGTTTGTCTCCTGGATCTCCTATAGCAAGGGTTTCTTGGACTCTGATCCATTGTTTCTGAGAAATACCCATTTATGACACGCCTCTGAGCCTGCTGATCACAAATTCAGAAGATGCTTGACATGTTGAACCGTGCTCAGCTCGGTGGATCCCATGCTGAGCTTGGCAATTAATGGCCTTGCACGAGCCTGATTCATTGTGAAACCCCTACTGACCTCGGTGGTGATGGGATTTCAGTGAGGGTAGGAAGGGTCTGAGCTTCTCCTCTGGCCAGCTCAGGGCAGCAGCAGTGCCAACAGTGTGTGTGTGTCCTGCTGGGGAGTGTCAGACAAGCCAAGCCACACACACAACCCCTGGTCCACACTCCAGGTGCTGGGGAAGAACAGATTGCCTGGAATAATCCAAACCCTTACAACTTCAGGCGTGTGGGCTTTGCCCCTCTCAGCTTGCTCCTAAGATGGGCACAGCAGTGAGCATTTGTCTGCATCAAGGTCTACCAGAGGGACTTGCAGAAAGCTTACTCCATCACAGGAAAGCTCCAGCTGTTTTTGTTTAGCTGTTTGGTGCTTCCAGGTTTTAAATTCCTGGCGTTCCAGCCCATCCCTGTAAATCTGAACATATTTCTCTGCTGTTCAGGGCTACAGCAGGGCAGGCCTCCATGTGCTAAGGACTGGGCTTAATTTGTTATTTTGTCAAAGATCTGACATGACTAAAATCCAAGTCATGTCAGCACACTGCAGATGTTTTCCCTCCACTGACACCCCACATCCTGAGGGAACTCACAGTATCTGCTCAGAGTAGCTGAGAACTCTGTTTGGTGTGGGTTGAAAACTGGGCATGAAGCCTCTCTCTGTGCTTTTAAAAACCATCAGAGAGAGGAAAGCACAGCCAAAGGGCAGGCGGGATTTTGTCTGGGTAGAAGAAGTGCCTTTGGTGGTGCCTTTTTCTCCACTGAAAATAAGGGTAAGCCAGGCAAACAGGCTTCTGATTTCCCCTCTTTAGTGAGTTGTGGTGGGATAGGAGGGACGAATTCAGCCATGTGACTGGAACCCAAACCCCCTGGGACCCGGTCCAGTTGCAAAAAACCCCAAGGACGTCATGTTTGTCCTAAGGGGATGCTTGGGAGCTTTGCTATACACTGAGACCTTTGTAGCACTTTGTTATATTTATTCTCCTGATAAACCATCCTGACTCCTTCAAAGGCAGTGAATTAACATCTGAGTCAAACCTTTTAATGTTCCTTGGACATGTAGTGCTTGTCGCTCTCTGCCTGTGAATTCTAAAAGGGCCTGGGGTAAATAAATAATGCAGCATGCATATTGCTTCTGTGAAATTTGTTCCTAAAGAATAACTTACTCAGCTCTGTAGTGATGAGGATCCTTTTATAACATGGCTGTGATTGATTCCCCAGTGCTCTCACTCTGAAAACAGCATCTGTAGACACAGTCAATAACAACATGAGGGGAGAGGGAGAGAGGCAGAAAGGAAAAAAAGAGAAGACACAACCCAAGGCACAATGGCTCAGCCTGACAAACGCAGGAAATCTCTTACCTATGCCTAAAGATGTCATTGTCATGCAAAAATCCCAAAGCCTTTCCTATATTTAGAAAGTTTCTTGTCTTGGTTTGCTTTTCCAAGGGCTCCCTTTATTCACTCCGAGCTTCAAGGGATTAAAAAAGAAAAGCTCTCCTGGGAGCTGCTTATTGACATCATAACTAAAATGTAATTCGCCTTGGTGGAGCAGCAGGGCTGGATCCAGTGGTGGTTGGCACAAAGCCCCCCGAGCCCATTTGCACTCAGGGCTTTGGAGGGAGAGGGATTGTTGTTCCTTCCCCTTCATGAAGACTGGACATGAATGGGTGGGACACGTGCTGTAGGGATTAAGACAAAAGCATACACCATAATTTCTTTAAATCCTGGCAGCCAAAAAGACTTGAAAGAGAAACCCCCAAGTTTCTAGGAGCACGTGTCCTGTTTCGCCCCAGTTCTCACCAGTGAGCTGGTTTAGTCCCAGCTGAAGTCAGTTTTTTGTGGTTTGATCACATCCAATCCTGTCTCCTTTAACATAATGGCTGAATTTTGCCTTTGCTGCCTAGCACAACCTCCAGGGACCTGAGTGTTAATACCACTAATATTGCACAGGATAATATTGAAGTAAAAAAAGATGAAATCTAAACTAGAGATTCTGCTAGAAGTGGAATTTCATTTAGTTCAGACACTGTACACTGCTCAGAGGAGCACGTGGGTCTTGGAGATCAGAGACCCTAATGGGGTCTTGGACTGTTTCTCCAACCACCCATCTCTGAGGTTTGGCAATGGGCTGCCAAGAACCTTGTTAGCAATGTCAGGCATCACAATCCCCCCCAAACAACAGAAAAAGTCCTTCCCAAGCTGAGCAAGGCACCTCTGGATGTGTGCTGGTGGCAGCAGCTGAATGCCTGAGATGAATCACTGTGTTATTGTACCTTCCATGGACTGTACCAGCAGATTTGAGTGTCTGATCATTGCCTGGATACCTTTTCCTTGTGTCAATATTTTTGCTGTGAAACAGTACACAGCCTTCTACCTGAAATTTTACAAACTGGCAGGGTACTATTACAAAAGATTACTTAATTGCAGATTACTACTGTACATTTGAATTTCAGTATCTTATTAAGCTGTCAGCTTTAATTACCATTATATGTTTAGATTATGCCGCAGATTATTTAGTTGTGCGCCCAGGTTTGCCAACCTGTTTGCTTTGTGACATGACAGGGTGGTAATTACAGCATTACTGGAAAACCGAGATTTTTCCACGGGAAAGATTAGAAGTCCTTGGCACCAGCACTGACCCCAGTAAATGCTCATTCTTGCAAGTGTAAGTCATGTTTACCTCCGTGTGGGTCTGCTTCTCGGAGACCTGTCTAATTCTGTGCCCTGGGAGGAAGGAGATGTGCAGAACAGGCCTGGGTTTGTTGGGACTGAAAGGCTCACGGTGAAATCCAAACCCACGGGACTCGTGATGGATTTGGGCTTTGTTACAGCCCCCCAAACAGACTGTGCTGCTGCAGCACTCCCAGAGCCCCCACAGTGTTCCAGCACCTTCCATCCCAACAACCAGCTCCCACTGGGGGCAGGATGCAAAATGCTCTGGTTTTGTCTGCAGCATCCAGGCTGGGGATGGGAAAGGATGTGGATGGGCAGGGCTGCTCGAGATCCCATCAGCAATGCTACTGCTGAGCTAGAGAGGGAGAGCAGTTTTACACTGACAGATTTAGGGGCTGGCTCAAAGAAGTGAAACTTGTGCCTCAGCCTTATTTTGCAAATATCTCTCTGTTCATTGATGATGATATCCTGTAACTGAACACTGTTTTTCTGCCTGCAGAAAACACTGTAAATCTGAGGAACAGACTTTTCTGAATAGCCAAAGATTTATTAGACTGGAATTGTAGTCAGCTTATGGAGAGACAATTCCCTATCATCTGAGCGAGGCAAGAGGTGCCTTATAAATATGCAAAGTGAAATACCTAAAATGGATAAGCCAGGGTTGGTTTAGAAACACAGTATTTTGTCAACTAGAGTAAGACAATGCTGTGAGTAAATGGGGAGAGAATCTCTCTGCTTTGAATCAATCTTTCAAAAATAACTGATCACAGTAATGGGCAGTAAGTAGAATAATTTGCATTTGTGTATTGCTACTGCTGAACAGATCTAAATGTGCAAGATGCATTTTTCCCATGCACCTCCTCCCGTGCCCATCCTCCTGAGGGAAACCAGGGGAAATACGTGCCTGTGGATTAAGGACAAGGCTGGGGTGTGCAGGTGGTGGTGGCTGTGACAATGACACGCCTGGGGAATCACCCAACCAGCCTTGCCCCAGCTTACCCAGCTGAGCACACCAGGGCAGCAGGAGAGCCCAGGGTGGCTCTGCTGGAAGGACACACAGCCAGCCCAAAGTGCCACCTCGGAGAGAAATGGGGCAGGAGGAACTCGGAACAGATTGCTCATGTCTCTATTTTCCATCCACGCTGCAGTTCAGAGCTCTGCCCCGCAGGTATTGCAGTTCTGAGTGATAAACCAAAACCCACTGGAGGGGAAGAGGACAGTGATGGATGGATGAGGTGGAATATCCTTCCTGTTCTTTCCATATACAGGTATAAAGGTACAGTATCTATATATGTCACTATAGATGGAGGTACATAAATTATTTGTATAAAAATACAGACTGTTTACTTCCTCTCTAGATACAATCAGAAGAGTTCCATACATCTTTATATTTAGGTAGCAATAAATACATTAGATAAAGTAATCTATTCAAGTCACAATTACCTCTTACTCAAACACACCTTGTAACGAATCTGTCTTCTGTTCTGATTGTATATGCTGTATATTGATATTATTTTGTCTAGTTATTATTTAAAAAAACCTGTCTCTGCCTCACTCTAATCTTTTTGTTGGCACAGCCATTGTTTTAAAAGCCTAGAATGATAATAAAGTATAGAGAAAACACTTAGGAGAACCATCCATTTCTCAGCCCGTCCTCTGTTAATTAATACTCCACGTTCTCCAGAGGAGGACAAATCTCAGCTCCTTCGCCAAATTAAGGAAGGAAGAGATGCAATAAATATTCTGCTGGGCTGAAGTCGTTTTTGCTTCCACTGCAGTTCTGAGCTCGAGCTCTGTTTGTGTGGGAACTCAGCACCCTCCCTACCAAGCCTAAAGGGAAAGGGATTGCTCTTCTTTTTGGGGGGATGGAAGGGGCCTCCAGTCACTTGGGCCTTGGCAAATAATCCAGCAGTTACTGACCCTGGTTACCACTCACCCTCCAGCCCAGTGAGTCCTCACTGGAGAGCTCAAAGCTTCACTCAGGATTTGCAGGAGGAACTGGCACATTGCTCAGAGCAATGCTGGTTTATCACTCCTCCCTGCACTTCAGTGCTGCTCGGTCCTCCCGGGTCTAAATTTAAAACACAATTCTGCTAAACCAGCTACGAGGTGTATTTTAGATTTTTCTCTTCAGTTAGGAAGACTTAAACCATTCCTCAGCTGTGTAACATCCATAGGTTGGGTAGGACGAGGCTGTATATAAAAAGAAGCATCTCCCCTTTAAGTATTTGGATTCCAAGTGTGTCCTACAGCAGTGAAAAATTCATCTATGCGGGTTTAAAACATCAGAAGTGTAGAATAAGGCAACAATACCAGCTTAATGCCAGGAGCTTAATAATGACTTTGGCCTGCTGGTTTTTCTCCTGGCTAATTCCCTGCAACATTCACTGCTTGGCAGTTTTATTTCCCAAAGAAAAGCAGGGACTTTGTCAGGGAGAAGTTTCCTGATGAGAGATTAGAATCATAACCAAATTAAATGATTGTCTCTAACTAATTAGATTAGTTTAAATTGAATAATGAAACCTTTAGCTGTATTTAATGTAACATGCCTGAAGTCCAACGATTAGTCTGCTGAATGAAGCTAAACAATTAAAAACACAATCTATTTTATAGCTTATTTTATAGGAACAATTGGAAAAACTATTACTGCTGAAGTCTGCAGAGGAAATGCACAATTATGAGCCCAACAGGAGCAGCCAGAGCAGTGGATATGCAGCAAGGACAGGTGAACCATCCTGAAGGACTCAGGCCTTCCTTCCAACCAGGGGACAAGGAGCTGGCCAGATCTGGCATTTATTACTTTATTACTGAGGTCAAGAGAAAAAAAACCAAACAAACATTAATTCCTAAACGTTTAGGTTGTATTAGATCAACAGCTGAAATAAAAAAAAAAAAGGAAGTTATTTAATAGTGTATGGCTCGTGTAAAAGTCAGAGGAGCAGATTCTGACACGTGTTTTCATGCCCTGTGCTTTGCATGGAGGAACTTCCATAAAATTCATCCACCCATCCTTGGTTTCCCAAGAGAATGAAATGCTGGAGTGTTATGGTGAATCCCATGCACCTTCAAGCACCCAAACTGCTTTAAAAATGTGACTTTCAAGCACCCAAAGCACAGCTTGGGACCTCATCAAGTACCCAACTCACTCCAAAAACTGCATCTTGGACTCCCAGGCCTTTGAGGGTTTGGCTGAACCAGAACTGTGGTTTGTAAAGGAAGGTGCTGCAGGAACATGAAGTGCCACAGCCCTGATTTCCTTTGTGGACATTCCCAATCCTCACACGGAGCTCCTTGCACAGCCTGACTCAGCCACACAAAAAACACTCAGCACAGAAGAGAAGTGGCACATGGGGAGTTGGGACACACCAGCACTTGGAAGCTTTTCCCTCATGTACAGCCGCCTGTAAGATCTTTTCCAAACATTACCCTTGAATTCCCAGAGCTGAGCTTCCAGTCCTGTTGGGATATTTGCCCATTGGTAATGACTAATCCTATTTTGGAGGTTGCTGGGCAATAGGGCCCTTTTATTTGCTTGGGAGGAAGCTGCAGCATTTCAAGCAGCATGAATTCCAGCCTGCTACAAGTCTCCCAGCTGGCAGAACAGCTTGAACATTCTGTATTTTTGATGAAATCTTTGATCACCTCATTGCAAGATCTGGTTGCCTACTCTCAGCTCTCTGGCAGCTCTGAGCACAACCTGCCATTTCTAGATGGGATTTGTTCTTTTACGGATTAGGCGCATTAAATAAATAAACCAAACTGTCTCAAAGATATCCTGATCAATAATGTCACAGGCACAGGGGTCTGGGAACAGAACACACAATATTGCAAAGTGAAACAAATGTCAATCAGGCCTTCCTTTGTCCACCTGCTGAGACCCTTTCCCAGGGGAGGGTGCCTGCCCTGCTTTAGTTGAACACGGAAGGCATTACTGATCCCTCGTTACCTTGGAGATCTTTCTGTTCCCAGGTTACCACCTAAACTACAAAGAAATATGGCCATGGAATGAGCCTTCAGCTTCCACCATTGTGACAGGGTCTCCGTGTGACCCTGGTCAAGACACTTGATCTCCAGCTCGCTCCTGGAAAGGGGGGTAGTGACAACCCCTCGGTCCCTCCCCTCCAGGGCAGAGCACGAGACCAGAGTTAGGAACTGGCTGAGGGAACAGTGCTAGATGACCAGCAGTGAGCTAAATAGTGCTCTGCTCTCCACCCAAGCAATGCACGGAAGCTCCAGCTTATTCCTAGGAGAATGAGGAGGAAGACACGTGAGGACCCCAAAAGCAAACCCCCCCCACCTACCAGAAGAGCATCCTGCAGCAGAGCAGCATCACACCAGTGCAACATTCCTGCTGGATCCAGCATGACTCTGCTGTCCTCTCCTTGGCCATCAAACCCCAGAAGCAGAGAGGAGCTGCTGAGCTCAGAACAACCTCCCAGCAGTGGCAGCTGCAGTTCACCCAAGTTGAGATCACATCTCAGCTGCTGCTGAGGTGCCCTCCTTATCTACATCACAGCTCTCATGTCTCATAGTAGCAAGGAAAAATGAGGATGTATGAGTCACACATTATCCATGCCAGGATGGGGGAAAGGGTTGTGTGGTGGAGGAATTCCCATGTCAATGTCAAAACATGAGGGGAAATACACTGCAAATTGTTTCCTTGAATTGTTGTATTAGTTGTGATGTTTATTGCTGTTTGGACATGTTCCTGAGAGTTATTTTAAATAATGAGTTCTTCAGTGGGGACCTTCATTGAAGCAATATTTATATAAACATGGGCTTGATTAAGCACAAAGAGAAGTCAGAGGGAATTTTCCCCTTGTCTTCAGAGACTTTAAACTCCCTCCATGTTGCTGGATATCCTTAGAGATGAATTCCATGTTCATAGCTGTGTTTGTGAGCATCAGGGTAGTTCAGAGGCAGCAACAAGAGCAGGTGAAACAAAAGCCAATCCATCAGATGCTGCTCTGATCATCAAACTGTTTGAGAGGACTGGTACGGAACCGACTTCTTGGGGAAGGCCCGTGGTGGCCAAAGCCACCACGACACCAGTCCCTGCTGCTCCCTCCTGCTGCTTGCACAGTTCTTGGAAAAGCTTCACGGGCAAACAGCACGTTGCATGAAGCAGTTTTTGGAAGAGCTTTGAATCTCCCACCCTTCAGCACAGCAAAAAGTAATTTTCTATCTCGGAGGAGGAGCAGGGAGAGGCTTCAAAGTGGAATTTAGCAAGCTTGGACAAAACTGGAGGGCAAGGGGACCATGTGCCCCATGAGATCTCTGCAGGGGCCTCCACCTGAGCCTCCTCCTCAGACAGTGAATCCTCAGGCCACGGATTCCATGGTATTTTGGCAAGTTAAAGACTGTCTTCTCTCGAGCTCCCTTCCTTGACTCAGATTTACCAATCAATCAATGGATGCATCTCGATCACAATAAAGCCATCATCTCTATACACAACCTGTCAGAAATGACAACTCCTCATTCTAATATTATGGGAAATATATACGCCTTGGAGGAAACACCTGTTGGATCCCTAAAGTGGGAGATGGAGGGAAAAGACAGCAGGAAACTCACTTCATAAATGGCATCACCCTGCCAAAGCCAAGCACGCTGTGATTTAACAGCCATTCTTTAGTTAAGGGTTCCTTCTGCCACAGACTCTGCAAATTACATTTGTTTTTTGCCTGTTTCCACAGCCATGACCTAATATCCACCAGTCACTCATGTTTCCATGAATCAAAGGAGATAATGTAGCTCTCAGCTACACTAAAAGATGGTCAGACACATCCAAGATGTTTCAAACTTCATTTGAGGACTAACATAAGTGATTAGCAGTTGTCTATAGCATTAGGAGGCAGGGAGTGGAAGTCCTTTTATCAAATTGTTAGCTGCCAACAACTTCCCGCTGACAAGCTATCTTTAAATTCTTCATAATTCCTCTGCAAAGCCGCAAAGCTTTGTTGAATGCCTCGCCTGCAGTCTTCCAACGTCAGCTCTTCCACTCCTTGTCGTGGGAAAACGTGGCCACAGCGAGCCCTTAATGTCACGTGTGCACATCGGGGTCTGTGGCACTTGGTCCCCTCCTGTGCTCCAGCTACAGAGCAGCAGCAAATCCCTGGGAATCAAAGCCTATTGCTGTGTCCCAAATTCCACCCAGAGAGGGAAAGCCTGACTCGCAAAGCCCCTCAGAGCAAGCAAGGCGTGGGGGGGATGCACTCAGAATCCCACCCAGGTGGGGAATCCAACACCTGGGGGTCTCCACAGGTCTCACCAGCACAAACCCCAACTCCTGCCCCTGCCCTGGGGATGGTTTAACACTTGCCCCGTGGGCTGGTCATTCACATCCCAGCTGGGAACCCTCTTGACTCGCTCCTAGATCCGCACACATCTGAACCTTTTCCTCTGGGAGGGAGTGGAGTCCCACACACACAGTGAAAGTTGTCTGTGCCTCTGAGGGCATCACAAAGCCCCTTTCCTCACTGCCAGGCCTGTGCTCTGAGGGTATGGTGCTTGTCTGGACTTGGCTTGTTCATCATCCTGGATTATATCACTGCACTCACAATGCATCAAAGTGCTTTCCCTGCCTCACGAGGAACTACGAGCCTTAATTACTTGACACGGAGGTATTACGTGTTGTTGCAAAATATTATAATTTAGAGTATTCCATCCAATAATTAACAAATACATCAGGCAACAAGTAAAACCAATCTTAAAAATGAGTAGTTAAATTTTTCTTAATTACATCCACTGAACCGAATCTGCCCCTGAGCAACGCACATGTAATCCCAGTGAAGTCAGTGCGGTTGTACAGAAAACACTAAAATAAAAATAGTCTGTGCTTATCATCTCTATTGCAGCAATACTTGCAGCCCCCCACTAAGTTTAGGGACTCCAGCTTTATTTAGAGTTGTAAACAAGAACAATAAAGGTAAACTAAGTTGAACTGAGAAAAGAGCATGAAAAGAGCCATGTAGGGTTGGGACTTACACAACACACAAATAGAAAAGTTGAATCTTTGAGTAAGAGGTGTTGTTTAATACCACATTTTAGAGGGGAGCCAAGCTTCTCCAGTAGCAGGACTCCAGGTGACGATACCTTCAGAAGAATTCTTGATACCTGCATGGCAAAGCCTGGAGAGTTGGCAACACTGGAGAAATTCTGACTGCATAAAGATAACTGGACTGAACAGCCTGAACAAGGATCTTGGTGCTTCAGGGCCTGTTTCCCTATAGAAATCTCAGGTGAGAGAAGACACCTCCTGCCTTTGTTATCTGCTCTCCATCTCTGCATCCAACCTCCACCCAAACCTCCTGTTGTTCAGCCATGGATACGAACCAGGAGCAACAACTCCAACCCTTGTGCAGATGGACACAGCCTGGCTATGGTGGGGGAGTGAGATCCTCCTTCTGCAGGCAGCTCTGCTGTGTCAGAGCCACGAGCTGTTGTTTCTGACAGAAAACAACAGCTCATTATTCATAATATCCCTCGGGAAATCTTTCCTTCCCTTCTGAGGTCATGGGTGGGCTGGATGAAGTGCAGCTTCTCTTCCCCAACATGGCCAGGTGCATGTGCATCCTCCTGCTCTTCCATTGCTTCTGGGGCTGCATTTCTTTCTTCCTGCTCTTCCACGGCTCCTTGGGCTGGGCACAGGTTGCCTTTCAAAAACTAAAGCCTAATCCTGCTACCCACACAGAGAACAGAGGCTGCTTTGATTCCAGGAAGGCTGTTCTGAGAGTCAGACAGCAGACAGCTTGAAGAAGGGTGGCAAAATTCAGTTCCTAATTATTAGATTAAAACCTTGAAACAGTTGTCATGTATGAAGGGACAAAGCAGAATTTGGCAAACAGGAAGGGGAAAAAAACAAGTCTTCTCATAATGATAAAAAATCCCTGAAGACAACCTTGTCATTTTTGAGAGCGTCTCAACAGTTCCCTGCTTTTATTTTTTTGGTCACTGCTTATCAAAATTTGCATGGCTAGTTAGTGGGTTAATTTAATTATGAGCAGCATTTATGAGCAGCCTGATGGGGGATCTGCAGATCTGCAGAGGGCAATAGAATCTGTTCCTGAATGATGGAATTGCACACACTCGCACATCTGGAAGCCGTCATGGGACGGGTCGCTGTCTTGTAAATGCGTGTTGAGTGTTACAATATTTTACTAAGCACTCCCAATCTGTCAAGGTTTACAGGAGAGCAGAGACTGGGAACATTTGGGATCATTTGTGGCTTAGAGCCATTAGCTACTTCCACCCACTTATTGTGACGTTATTAATAGCAAAATAATCTAAAGAGCAGAACTTGGCTTGCTCAAGACCTTAGATAAGAGAAGTGATTTGCACCGAGGGCCCAAACCAGGGAGGCAGGACTCTGATAACCACACACAGCCTTATTTTGGGTGGACTGGTGGTACCTTTGTGCAGACTGTTCCTCAGAGGACTCATGTGCAGGCTGAGCCCAGCCCTGTTGTTTCAGGTCTAAGAGGTGCCACAGGAGCAGAAAACCAGAGGAGAAAAGTGGTGCTGACCATGCCTCACTAACTCCCCTCAGAGCAGTCCATGGTGAGAAGGAGATACATTCAAGGAGATAAATCTACACAAATTAAACCATGGACAGTGCAGCAGGAGCTCTGCCAGAACAGGAAGACGTGAGCTGTGGATCGATGGTGCTTCTACTAAACCTCAAGTTAACTGGCTAAAAACCAGTGTCATTATGCCCGTGTGACATCTGGAGGTGCTTGTGAGCACCAGGCTGGCACTGCCAAGAGTAAGAAACATCCTAAATTCAACTGGACTGCAAGACAGAGACCAGAATGGCCAATTAAGACTCAAATCGTGTAGAAGTCCAGTTCTAGCCTCGGACACAGGAATGGATTTCATCCCATGAAAAGGAAATCGGGACTTGGAAACTTTGCATGAAGCTTTTTCACCTTCTGGAGCCATGGCTCAACAAAAAGATTTGGAAGACTTCAAAACTCCGTGGAGCTTTTGGCTTCTTGTTAAGCCATTGCGTGTCTGTTTAATTTAAATCCCCATCCAGTCATTAAATATGGGTATTTCTTTTAATGGGTCATTATGATGTGATTTATGACATTGGTGTAATTGTCAGAATTACTGTGGGTAATTAAAATATGAAACCCATGATGCCAGAGGCTTCAGTCCCTCTCAGCACCCTCATTAAAAACCAGGAGCTGACCAAATTATAAATAGACTGGTTTGCACAAGTTCACAGGGAAAGCTAATTATGAAACTTATCCTTATGCACTCAGAACTCACACCATCAGTCATGCAAATTCTTTAAGTGATTATACTATTGTATAACGTGGAATCGGATTAGCAGGTACAGGTGGGTGCAACTCCAGGTACAATGTGCAGTACAACTGTTCTTTGCATGGTAAATGGGAATCCCTAAAAGTGTTGATGATAGATATGGGACAAGGGCCTGGAGCAGAGGGAGGTGCTGTATTTTCACATGAAGTAGGGGAAAAAGAGTGAGGAATACAAGGAGAGGCTCTCTGGTCTATAATGGGGAGTCTCAGAGGAGCAGGAGAGGCATGTGAACACAGGGGAAGGAGCTTCAGAAAGCAGCTGGAATGAACTCTGGATTAGCTGACTAAATCTGTCAGGAATGGTGGCTAGCTAAAGTCACAGGGAGTTTGGGTGCCAAATGCAGCAAGTGTGATACAAAGTGAAGTTAAAAAACCTCTATAAGTAAGGGCGGGCAAGGGCTGAGTGTTTTTCTTTCTAGTATTCTAAATTTTTTCCTCTTCAGAAGTGAAGGAAAGGAAAAATGAATAACTGGAGGCCCATACACAAAATACAACCAAAGCTGAATCAAGGTGTAAATCCCTGAGGGAAGAAGAGTCTTGTTAGAGTTATGAGTCATATCCCCTTTGGAGCCCGCATGGAGTGAATTTCTGCTTACTGTGGGCCTTCAAAAAAAGGAGAGTAAACTCTTCCTTTCAATGCCAGCAAACAGGCTTGGCTTTCATGGCAAGCAACAATGCAGCCTGTACAAAACAAGTCTGGGCAGCTTTTGCACCCCATGGAAGCTGGTTTGGGTGTCAGGAATCCACTAAAATATCTGCTCCATCCCAAGGGCTCATCAGGCTCATTGGCTGTGCTTGTTCCAAAAATAAGGCTGATCTATATTCTGTCCCTATACAAGGTTCTGGGGGCTGGAGATCTGAGCAGAGAAGGCTTGGGGGAAGGTGTGTGTGGACCATGAATGCTTTTAACTCAGACAAACCTAATTAACTGCCTGTGTATGATCAGCTTATCCATCACTCCATCCAGCCTGGCACCCTCACTCTGAGGAGAAGGCCTCAAAAACACACAGCAAGAATAATGGGACTTCTCAACCCATCAAAAAAGCAGAACGTAAAATATTATCACCACTTCCTTGAGGATCTTCCTGACTAACATCCATTCGTAAACCTCCAGCACCCAAAATAACTGCTCATCTGCCTCCTCACGCTTCCCAAACTCCAGAAATGCCATTTGTGTGGTTCAGGGGGGCCTTTTTTTAGAACTCCACCCCTGAAGTGTCTGAGGTACCTACAGGCAGCCACACTTGCCCATGTTTGCACAAACCCTCTGAGGTCTGGCTGTCACTAACCAGCCCTTGCACGTCTCGCTGCCGCTCTGTGACAAAAGCAGAGCTGCAGGGAACGTGGAGCTCGCCTGCCTTGGGAGGGTTTTGCTGTGCCAACCCTCTGCTCCATCCTCCCAGACCCCCAGCACATCCCAGGTACTGATCAAAAGCACAATGTGCCGCTGACAAAAGGGATCTCGCCCGCTGCAACAACACTTTCTGCACCTCTATCCATCTCCTTTTTCTCGAGAACACAGTTTTACACTTGTCCTTCATACAAATAACCCGAGGGTGGGAATTATTCAGAAGGCTCGTGTTTGACACCCCATCTGTTCATTTCTGACAGCGATATATAATGTAAGGCTATAAAAACTTGAAAAATAATGCAACATAAAAAGGGATTGACTCGGCTCCAAGAGGCCATAAACGGTAACAAATACCATTGTATGATTTATTTCATGCTGTAATCTTTACAGTAAGTCATCTTTCAGACATTTCCTTGTGACAGGTTTTAATAATATTAATGCCCAGAGCAATCCAAATCATCGCCAATAGACATATTTATCAAGCTGCCAATCCAAGTAAATGAAATTCTATAAGCAATAATGTAACATGTTTAAAGGAAGCTAATAAAACAAGTCAGGAGAGAAATATTACTGCAAAGTATGCTCTCTCTAATCCAGCCCTGGATTTTATACAGCCAAAATGCAAATCTTTCCCTCCATGATTTATTGCTCCAAAAATACCAATGACCTTTGCAGGAGCTCTCGCAGAGCCCTTCTCCCACATTCAGCCACACTGGTGCATTCTGCCAGATGAGCTGAGCTGGAGTGCTCAGCTCTGCTGCCTTGCTCTGCCCTCCCTTCACACTGGGGAGACATGGGCAGCATCAAAGAGCAGCATCTTAAATCTCCAAGATTTATGAAAGACTGACAAGCCTTAACACAGGCTTGGCAACTCAGCAGGTATTTATGAGCAATTACCCAAGCACTAGATAAGTTACAATTAACAGGGAGCTAAAACCTAGTTCTTCAACCTGGTTTCCCTTTTAATCTAATTCAGTTTCTACTAATCCATTGCTTGGCTGGAGTGACTCTACGCCAGGGCCAAGGGGAAGGAGCCATGGCAGAGCTGTGTACACAAGGAGCCCTGCTCACAAACACTCTTTTATGCCTCACTAGAAACTTAGCAGGAATGAAAAACAAGAGTCAACAATTCAGCAAAACATACACCATTAAATTTGTCACGCCTTAGGCAAGAATGTGTGGAAAAGCCATGACTAGTAAAGCAAGTGTATCGATGCAGGGGCTCAGCAGTGCTTGAGGAATCCTAAAGGCCTTTATGTATTCACTTCTGGATGAGTTTTGTAGGTCTGAGGGATTTTTGTATTGGTTTGTGATGACTTTTTTTTATTTCAATGACATTAATTAAGTTCTTCTCCTGGGTATAAAGATCTGCTTATTGTCAGTGGGGGAAACAAAAAGAGAAAGGGAGGGATGTGCAAGACTCAACACGTGCAATATGATGGGAGGGCTCTTTCATGACAACAGTTCAGAACACCAGCAATATCAGCAAGACCTGAACCAAGGATGTTTTGAGTCTTATAACAGGTCAGGCCTAATTCTTTCCCCCTACACTTCATGGAATAGCCCTGAACTGTGGTTTGATTACATGTTTCATTGATTAGCCCATGTGCAAATCTTGTCTCAATCTCAGATGGAAATTTCTGCTCAGAGAAGATACTGCCATTTAAGTATTTAGATGGTTAAATGTCCCAGTAGTCACAGATATTTCCAAAGAACCCTGTAAAGGGGTAAGAGGGGAGCTATCCAAGTAATTTTAAAAGCACTGCCTGCTGGACACATCCCTACTGGATATCCAGAAACCCCTTTGCCTTCCCACCTTTGTCTGCTCTTTCTATTTACACTGAGAGCTCTTTGAGGCACAAACTGCCTTTCCCCATGCACATACACAACATCCACCTAATGGGATCCCAGTCCCAGTAGAAGCCTCCAGGCACTGCTATAATACAAATAATAAATACTGCAACTAATAATAACAGCACAATAAAATGTCCTCCCCAGGGAAGTGCTGGAAGACCAGTCCCTGGTGTCATTTAAAACTAAACACCAGAAAACATACCTATGTGACTGAGAGTCTTTAAGATATGGTGATGAGGGAGAATATTGATGGGGATAGGAACAATTATTTATTTGCATATTTGGCTATTTCTTTAGGGGAATTAAAAAATATCTCTCAGTGCCATTTTTGTTCCTCACTGCTGAGCAGCAGTAGAGATCTCATGGAAACTAATAAATAAATAAATAAATGAGAAAGAAATATATAATCCCCAAGGTGTAATCCCAGAGTATGGAAACTCACTTCACTTAAATACCTCCCTCTGGCATAATTGACTTTTCATGTGCATGTTAATAATGATATTTCAGCAGGTTGTGAGGGCTTGTTCTTCTCCCCCCACCTGCTTTGGTAAATTATGTGATTGGGATGAGGAGGGGGAGGGACACATAATAAATCTAATTATGTTTTCCTTAATATTTAACAAGTCAGCACAATGTGGAGGGTTTGTGTGTGAGTATTTACTGTGCAGCCCCAATATTTACAGCTGCCCTGCCCAGCTGTACGACAGGAGCCCTTCACTGCCCAGTGCCCTGGCTGTGCTGGGACAACTGGGAGGATGCAGAACTCTCTGGAAGACACCTCGGAGTCCTCCCCACACTGACATTTGCCTTCACTGCTAAAGCACACGAGGGGCTTTGGGAGGGAGGGGAGACATCATTTATGAAGCCTCTTCAGCTCTACAGCAGCTGCAAACTGCTCACAAGGAGAAAGGAAGGAAGAAATGGGTGTTTGTGCATCGCTCTTCCCCTGCTGGGGTCCTGTTTGCTCCCTGTGAATCCTGCTGTGTGAATCCACCGTGTGCTGGTGTGTCCCATCACCCTGTCCTGTGGATGCTCTGGAGGAGGGAGCAGCTCCCTGTCCCTGACAGCTCAGTGTCCCCCCTCCCTGTGCCAAACACAGCTCAGGGCAGGAGGGCTCCCAGTGCAGGAAGAGCTGGCCTTAGAGGTGTGGAGGGGGAAACCCTTGGTCCTGCACTGGAGAAAGTGTGCTCCAAATGCTCTGTGAAAACACGGTCCTCCACACAGGGGAAAAAGAGAGCAGGAGGACAGGAAGAGTTCACACTCTGTCCTTGTGCCATCCTCGTGCTTGTCCTGGCTGATGTGCAGCTATTCACGACAATATTCTCAAACCATTTTTAACTCCCCCAATTTCCCGTCAGGAAATCAAAGCCCAGCAAGGCTAAGTGGCCTAAAGCCACTGCTTCAATCTAAGGAAGCAGATCAAGAAAATGAGCTCAAGTTTCCCAAATCCTAAAATAGCCATTTAACAGCTGGAACATCTTTTCTCTGACACTTGATCTAGTCCTTTCTGGGCCATAATCCGAGGTCATGGGCTGTTAATCCCAGCACTGGAACACCAGGCAGCAATTTGAGGATGTACAGCAGCACCCTCTGAGATTTTTTTAAGAGCACCAGAGCCTACCGACCTGTCCTGCCTTTCCCAGGGATGTGGCTGGTTTGGATGCAGGATGTTACTCCTCACACTCCCCTGGTCTGTATCTTTGGTGCTGATCTACATTCCTCTGAGCCCTGTCAGCGTGTGACAGGAGGCGCAGCAAAGCTCTCCGTGTCACATGTGTCTAAACATGTCCAAGGCATACAGATGGGAAGGGGAAGGTTGGACCGAGGGAACATTCAGGCACTCATATCTCTTTATCTCACAGACTGACAGATGAACCCTCTCACATACCCTCAACTTGTGATGTCGTAACCATTGCCAGATCAAACAGGCAGCGATTCCAAACATCGCCCTGGCAGGAGCAGGGACCTCTCTCTGAAGAGGTGATTTGTGAGCCTTCAGCTCTGGTCGTGCTCCACAGGTGTGCTGAGGGCAGGTGCATTTAGGAGATCAGTGTCTACAGCCCTGTCTTCAGGGAGGGTGGGACTTGGTGGGCAGAGAGAGCTCTCTGAGGGTGCTGCACATCATTTGATCCCTCTGTGTCAAGCCTGATGGGATATATCATAACTCCAGCCAGGGAAGGGGAATTCAGAACAGCCTGGTTTACACAGGCACCAATAACCACCTGAGAGAACTCCCTGTGGTCTTCCAAACAGAGCTACCTGGCCAACTCCTCAGCACTGGGCTCAGTCCCAGCCCCTACCACAGACCCTGGTTTCTGTGGACAACCTTTTGGACACCCTGTCTCAAGAAGCCTTTTTGCCTCAATACATAACTGATGACTTTAAAAAAAGCCAAACAAACAAGAAAAAGAAACCCCAACAACAGCAACAATCATCATCTGGTAATAGTTTTAGATTAAGTATGGATGATAAGGGGAAAAACAGCCTTGGGTTTCTGTTCTGCCTGGTGCTCCATTTACACCATTTACACTCCTGTTGCACTGACAGCAGGGGCTCCTTTGACTAAAGCCGTGAGGCTCCTGCATCGTTTTTCAGATTTTGTGACAAAAAACTCTCTTGTCACCAGCCAAATCTCCCTATTTCCATGGCAGGAGCTGCAGGGAGACTCATCTGCACTGGGTGGGGTCATTCCCATCCAACCTGCCCTCTCCCTCACTCGTGGTGAGTTTGGAGGAACCCACACCACCACACACACTCACACCACGTCATATGGAGAGTGGGAGAATGAACCAAAGTGCTTCCAATTAAGCTCTGTTTTGCTCTGATACATCCAGAATCCGTGGGGAAGGCAATGGCAAGGTCTTACACCTGGCAAAGCTCCTGAGCCACCTCAGGCAGCTCCTCTCTCTGCACTGTAACTGGTGCAGAACTGCACGTTTGCAAACAACTGCTTTTTATTAATACACATTTATACCGAAATGTCATCTTGTCCTTTTAAGATCTAAGATTGCCTGGGAAATGAGGAGAAACCCAACCAGGTGGAGAGCTCCTGCAGTGTCAGTGCCTCTCTGCTTATTTGCCAGTGACTTTTATTGGGATGTCTTTGCAGTTTATGGGAATCTTTTTTTGGGAGGGAGCTGGGAGCTGCCTTTCAGGGACCTCAGTTCCATCCGTGCTGAGAAGCTGAGCTGAAAATGGGCTCCAGGTTCTCCTCCTACACGACATTACTGCTTGGAGCCCTCCAGGTGTCAGCACGGCTGTGCTGGTTCACTCTGAGCACAGTGAGAGGGAGTTTTCCCTCTCTCCCAGCCTTCTGCAGCTCAGGGACAGGTTCTGGAATGGGGTTCGCCTGCCATCTGCTGCTGAAGGGATTTCTGTCCTGCTCTTCTTTAGCTGAGCTTTAATTCCCAAAGAAAACCATACATTCAAAGCATTTAAAGTATAATCATAAACTGAAAGACTAAATGTATCATCAGAAAACCCACTGTTTTATCAGGGAAGTAAAGGGCTGCATATTCCAACCTGTCCTTTTAGAGAAATAGGTAATAAAAATAAAACTAACAGATACTCATTCAGCTATTTGAGATTTTTTTTCTTTTGGCTTGGAAGACAAACAAGACATGAGTGACTGTAATTATTACTACAGATATTGTAGCAGCATCTGGAGGTCCCACTGCCAGAACAGGCATCTCCTCTGTGCCAACTGCTGCATAAAGAAAGTAAAAATAGAGTTTCTCTCTCTGAAAGGGCACAATGCTGCCACTCCCCTCTTGCTCCCTCTCTCCATCATTCTATATTCAGCCAGACAAGGTAGGAACCCAAGGAAGATTGATTGAGTTTTCCATTGATTGCCTGGTTTCCATTAGTACCGAGCAACTCCATCCACTGACTCCCTTCAGCACAGAGTTCATTCACCATTTCTGGGAGAGTTCCTCCATGAATTTCTCACTGCAGTGTTTCCCCACAGCCCTCTGGATCCAGGGCTTCTATTCTACAGTTTGGTTAAAACAGCCATTTCCTTTACAAAAGTGGGAAAAGAAATAATTGGATTCAATAGTCTGAATTTTCTGGGCAAATTTTCAAGTTTTTTAAAGATCTATGGCTCTTATTTATTCCCCTTCCTGAACCAGTTCCAGCTTCCCCATTAGGGTGTCTTGTGTTTCATCATTACAAAGACAGAGTTATCTGGCCCAGGACCAGATCAGCTTCAGAGAGCAAAAGCTCTGCTGCCAACACAGACAAATTATCCCTTTATGACAATGTTTTAGAGCCTTTAGGAGCCTCTGTAAATTCATGTGGCTAAAAAAATATGGAGGTGTTTCCTTTACCAGTGAAAATAATTATGCCTGAGACATCAAAGGGAGACTTACAGCTTCAATTTGCCAGCCCCACCATGTCTGTGAGATATCTGGACCTGAATGAAACAGAAGGTGCCAATGAAATAAAAACTCTAAAAAGCAGCCCAGTTCTGCACTCAACTCTACACTGATAAAGGCTGCATTAATTTCTTCATAGAACCATGGTTTGGGTTGGAAGGGACCTTAAAGACCATCCAGTTCCAACCCTTTGCATCTTCCACTAGAATATCACCTGATACCTGCTTGGTCTAAATTAATTCTGAGTGAAAAGTGTCTGAGAAGAGGAAAAACAGTCCAATTCTTTTGAGCAGGAGAAGGATGTGAAGTCTCACACACAGCCACTAGATGATAGCAAAAGCCTGTCTGCTGCAGGAGTACAAACCTGAGACCGTCCAGGCAACTTCATGCCTAATAATTCTCCCTTTTCTTTAATTAAATCTTCTGGTATCACCTTGGAAATATCTGAGAAACTTGTGTAGTGTAAAGCAGAAATGTAGGTTATCAATTTTGTGTTGTAGCAGGTACTGGTGAGGAAAGACAAAAAAACGAAGAAGGAAAAATTGGGACCACCTTCCTTGCAGGGAGGTGACAGGTTTTTCAGTTGTCAGCGTTCATGTGTAAATTGCCTCATAAGACCCAGCCAAAGAAATAAATAAGCCTAAAGGGACACTGAAGAAAAGCCCCAAAGAAAAGCAGGCTGTTAACTGGAAAGGGTCCACTGGACAGATTTCCAGCCCATTTTTGGGGTTGTCAAGCAGGAGCAGTTCTGTTGTTTTGCTTTAAGCATAGACTCAAATAATGAATGCCAGACAGGATGGAATTGTACCTGCATCCCACTCGCTTTGCCAATTCCACCTGTAAATTTTATTCATAAACTAATACCTTCACCTCCGTGAATGCTCTACAAATAGAAAATAAAGGTAACCCAATTTGAAACCTGGACTTGTGGAGTAGTTTGGGGAGATGCTAATTATGCCATCAGATTCCCAAATGCAGGGGAGTCCCCATTTCCAGTCTGCCCAGTACAGAGATGAGGAGAATGATGAGAGCTGACAGCAGAGCTGCACCAGACAGCAACATGCAGCTCTCCAGTGTAAAGGAGTCAGACTCCTCAGCTGCTGGTATTCAGGATCCTGAGGAAGGTAATTACACCATATTTAGGAATATTATATTCTGTATGGGGCTGAGAGGCTGCACAGCTGCTACCTGTCTGAATCCTTCAACACAGCTGATGGAATCACAGAAGAAAGCAGTCAGGTGGCTTTCAGAGCTCTCCAGGCAGAAAAAGCTGTGACAGGACAAATATGTTCCCCTGCCAGCAGCACTATCTGTGTCACTGTTAATATCAATCAGACAGAGAAGGAAAGCATTGGAGTGTCTCATCCTACCTCGTGGCTCTGGAAGTATCTTCAGTATGAGGTTGTGGAGAGTGAACATCTGCTGGGCTGAGACAGGCATTCCATCCATGTCCCAGGAGGGAAGAGTTCCATCAAGTTTTAACCCCATATGAAGAACAACAATCCTGATTTCCTGGCACGTGCCTTCAGCTACAAACTGGTGTAAAATCCTCATGATCCTGTTACCTGCAGTGGTGCAGCTGCAGGCACACAAAACATTTCTGCTTTCAAGGTGTTGGGACACAGGAAACTCAAGCAGGAGCCACAATGAAGCTAAAGCCAGGGGTGTTTGTTGGCAGTGTTGGGTTGGTTTGTGTTTTTTCCTTTAATCCAGGTCCATTTCCTTCTGTTTCTCTTGGAATATTTTACTAAGTCTTTAGTATTTCAAAACACAAGGTCTCCTCTGGACATCCATGAATGAGGCTCAATTAAATGCACACTCTAAACACAAACTGACTAAGGGCTGTTCCCATTATTTAAACAAAATTTCCAGAGCTGCTGCATTTCATAATATTCCCCTTTCAAAACCAGGTGATCAGACTTTGCCTTTCCCCTTTATTTTCCCAGTTTCAGTGCTTGAAAAATGTACAGCCTGCAAAGTGAGTTCTGCCTGACTCTTGTGCTCTCAGTTCCCGGGAGGGATGTGTTGGTGTGCAAAAAGGTACCACTAAAATATGTGCAACTGCCTGAAGTGTGAACCTCAGCACGAATTGAGTGAATGCAGCTCAAGCATCCCTTTAAAAGAGACCTCTCACAGTGCTGGCTGTCCACAAGAAAGGGCAGATGATGATGTTCTTACCCCAAACTCTCCTCAGATCCTCGGAGTTCAGTGCAGAGCCAGAAAGAAAGTCACATTTGCTGAGCAGCCTTTGAACACAGCTTCCAGCTCCAGACTGGGAAGGGACCTGTGCAGTAGAAACAACAGTGGGGGGAAAAGAATCCATCAATCTCTCATAATTACATTCTCTGCAAGTCTCCATTTCCAGAGAAGCCATTTGCCATAACTACTTGCTGTTTAAAAAAAGCTACAGGGATTTTGGCAGCTCAGTTCGAGTACATAGTTTAGATTCTAATGAAAACAAGCTTTTATAAAACTTAACAGTCATGGAAATGTTTTCTGGATTTTTCCTGTCCTCTGCTATTGTCATTAATTTTTCATGAGTATCATTCCACAGCCATCCATGCAACTCTAATTTTACAGCTCACTGTTACTCCACAAGAGTCAGGAAATGACACTTCCCAGGGCTTGATGCTGCATTCTCTTTTCAAATGAAACTGCTGAACTTCACTTTCTCTCCAACTCAAGCATTATTTTCCTTTTCAATTTATGCAAAATGTGTCTCATCCAGGGACTTCTGTATCATTCTCTCCTCCGTGAGCTGTGCAATACGTTGCTGAGATATTCCCACACTGATCCCAGCAAGGAAGCATTCCCTGGAGGAGGGTATCCAGTCTGGAGTCAAAGACAGGAGCTGGAAGATCCACCCATTCTCCAAGCAGTTTGTTGCAGTGATCATTCACCACTTCTCACTTTGAAAATGCAAGTCTTGCTTCTCTTGAGTCTGCTCAGCTTTGAATCCGAGCTCTTTGCTTTTGCCATGCCCATCTGTCCCAGACCAAAGAAGGTTTTTATCCTGTTTGTGAAGCTACTTGGGCACTTTAATTGACCCAAACTCCCCGTCCTCTGCCTGTTCCTCTGAACAGCCTGAACTCAACAGCTCCACAAAACCCAGGGGCAGGCAAGACCCCAACTTCACTACATCATCTACAACAGGGAATACCCCCTTTTCTACTGACTTAGACCCAAGTTCTAATGTCAAAAGCTACAATCAGACTGTATTTCACACCAGTGCAGCTAATGCCATTTAACAACAGGTGGCAAACAGCCCTGTGCTTTGTTGAGGAGAGACCCGACTAATTCAGTCAGAGGTTTAAAGACACAGATAAAGACAGACAAGGCTCACACGTGAGCTGGGAAGTGTTGCAGAAATGCTGGAAATACCCAGATTCCAAAGGGATAAATAAAGTAATTACAAGAAAAGATGAAAAACCAGGACGGCTCTGAGTTAAGCTAAGGCAATCCAACATCCTACTCCAGAGCACCTGCTTTCCACACTGGTAAACTGCTCTCAAAAATGGTTCAATAGAGGGGCTATAAAGTGACATTTGCTTTGGGGTTTTATTGTGAAATAATCATTAAACCCAAAGCTAAATGCGTTCACAGTTCTGTGCCATTTCAGTCCCTAGTTCCTCAGTGAGCTGGGCTGTTAACCTGTCTGTTAGCAGCAGGTTTGCATTGGCATTTGCAATCATGTTAAAATTCGATGTTATTTATCTATCATGCAAATAGGCTGAAATGATTTGGATTCATGTGTTTATAGAGTGCTTATGCAAATCCTTTAGCTGTCACCCTGTGGACCAGGCTGATGTTCTGTGCTCTGCTCAGCCAGCAGAGGAGAGAGAGCTCCTGCAGCTCTTTCTCGTGGAACTCCTCTGAACGTGGCCTTGGAGCAGCCTGGGAGCAGTGGGAGCTCTGAGCAGTTTCCATCAAAGTCTGCTGGGTTCACTTACAACACCAATTTAGATCTTCCAGGGCAGCCTCCCTGACCTTGCAGGAGAGAGGCTCGGGGAGTGCTCAGAGTGGCGCAGAGGGATGTGAGTGGTAAAACCTGGCAGCAGAAAGCTGTGGGAATGAGCTTTTCCCTCTGGCACTGCCTGCTCCAACAATGGTGTTTGACAGTGCCTGAAGAGATTGCAGGGCATGTCCTCCTGCTCCTGCTGAGACCCTCCTGGACCCCACAGCAAAGCAGGCACAGCAGGATGAGCCCCCCGAGGCATCTCCTCCTGTGCACGGGATGTTTGGAGAGCAGAGACACCACAGAGCAAACCCACAGGTCAGCCCAGGTGAACATCGACTCTCACCAATAGGTGTAATGCTATTCATGGAAAGAAATCTGTGTAAATAGGATTAACTGCCTGTTTATTCCTTGAAAACTCCACCTTTCTGTTCCAAAGCTCTTCCTAGATGTTTGTCAGATTTATAATGCCTTGGGATTAAACACAATATTGGATTGCTCTTGATGTATAATTCTGCTCCTCTGATGATTGAATTCACTTCAGTGTGTGCTGCACAGCTTTTATATTTTATTTATTTCATTTTATGATTCCATTTTATTTTTCCACTGTTATGCACCAGTACAAGCAAAGAACTGAGAACAAAGCTCCATCATATTAAATCAATCAGAGGGGTTTACTTATTAATATCTTTTTAATCCGAGCACATTCTACAGAATATATGTATTCAGGTGCAGACTGGTAGAGGCTACAGTGTGCTTTGCTACTCAGTCTCCTTGTTTTATTCCCATAAAATTGTTTTCTGAAGGCTGGAGTTTCAGGAGAGCTCACACTTAGGAATTATCCCCCACTCTGCTCAGCAGCCTGAAGAACAGCAGAGGCTGAGGTGGACGTACCATGTTGGCACACAGGTTTGTCACCAGCACAGGTGTCCCTTCCATCCTCTGCCCAGGTGGGCCAGGGGAGGATGAGGATGGGGAGCCCTTCCTGATGGAGGGAACTGGCCTGTGACACTTGTTGGAGTGTCCCCTTCACCCCTTCAGCCCTGCAAATTCCCACGTAGGCAGGTACAAAAGTGACCTGGCTGTGGCTCGTGACCCATCCCTGTGGTATCCCCAGAGCTACCAATACCCTCTCCAGAACTCCCCAGGGAGGACCAGGGTCACAGCTCACAGACCTTCTGGTGGTGGCTTTGTTTCCAGCACAGTTAGCCCCATCCTTGCCCAGACTGTTTGGACCGTGGGGAAAAGGCTGTTCTACAACCCTGAAAAACAACCCCAGACAACTTTCGGCTCTAATTTCCCCCTTGTCAGTGGTGAAGCCCTGCGTGGCCTTTCCCTGCTGTCTCCATTTCACTGGGTTACCCTCTTCCTAGTTTAATAAACTTTCTCATCAGCAGGGCTCTAACAAGCTAAGGCAGAGTGTGTGAGGCTGACAGGGCTGGGACACCTGAGCCTCATGCCCGCAGGTGGCAGCATTTCCCTGGAGTTTGGCTGCCTTTGTGTACCAGGGTGTGAGCTCAATTTGCTGCTCAGCATCTCAGCAGCCTTGGACAAAGGGAAAAACAAGATAGCACAGCACAGCAAGGCCTTTCCCTGGCTCTGCCCTGTCAAAGCAACACTTCATCGTGCCCCACGCTGGTCCTGCCACAGCTGGGGGGGTGGCAGTGCCACCAGATGCCACTGGTTCAGACAGTATCTTCCTCCTTTCTACTGAAACAGAATGTCATCAAAAGCTTTAGGTCTAGTTGAGAGTTTTGAAGCCTTTTATGAGCACTGCAGATGAATAATGCAATCAGACTCTTCTTCAGGCAATCAGGCCAGCTGAGTATGGAAGCAGTGATTTTGCCTCAATTTGGAAAAACATTGGCCCAGAAAAAAAAAAAAAAAAGAAAAAACAAGAAAAAACAGAAGAATGGTGAAATAATAGCCCAACAAATAGCTGGCAGGGAGGCACAGGATATGTTATTGCAGCCTCTAAATACAAAATATTTGATGTCTGACCTTCCCTTTCCTCCCTTGCTGAGCAGCAGAGGGGACTGGGAGTGACTGGGACCAGTAGGGTGTTTGGAATGGTGAGGTCACAGCTGACAAGAGGCATCACTGGTGTTTTCCTGGAGACCAAGATGACAGAATTGCAGTCAGCTCATCTAAGGCTCCAGAATGCCGAGGGCAGACAACTTAAAATAAGTTCCCTGAGGGAGAAGGGGTGGAGAGGAGCGGGATGGCTGTGCCTGTGGGGCAGGGGTGGCAGCATTCCCAAATTTCCACAGCTCAGCAGGAGCCCAGAGCTGCAAACACACAGTGATGTGTCAGCATGCAGCAGGACACTGCCCTGCCTTTGCAGGGGCAGACAAGTGGACCAGGGACAGAGAGGGCAACAGGGAGTGGACATTCATTTTCCTTAACTCGACTAAACTGTAGTTTAGGCTGCACTGATTTCATAATTCTCTGGCACAGAAGTGTGGTTGAAGCTGCTCCCCTCCTGCAGCCACCCTGCTCAGGTGCTGTCCCCAAGAGGAGAGTGCCCACTGTGACACACCATTAGCCCAGTCTCTAATGAGTAGAATAAAAGGAACCCTTTCATCAGAGCCTTACAGATCTCCTAAATTAGGCTCATGCTCAGGATTTTCCTCATTTGTTACTCTGATGGTGCATTCCTCCGACAGCTAATTATCTTACCCTGAAAACATATCTACTTTTCCCAGCTCTTGTGCCAGCTCCAGCTTCAAATGAAAGCTGAATCCTGACCTTCCAGCCACATTTCACTGTATATTTTCCTGCTGGCTAGTGGAGCCATCCTTCTAAGAAGTCATCTTCCCTGTGTTTGTGCTTGCACACTGTGATGGAGCCTCCTCTTTATTTCCTCTTTGATAGCCTAAATGGCTCAAGCTCACTTTCACTAGAAAGATGTTTCCCAGACTCTGAATCATTTATATGGCTCTTTTATGAACCCTTCCAATTTTTCAGCATCCTCTTTGATCTGCAGACACCAGACCCAGAACCACTATCCCAGAGAAGATCTGGCTAATGGGGGTGGATGGAGTGGTGAGCTTATTACATTAGATCTGTGAAAGGAAAGATTTGATTTTAAAGTGCACCAGTTTGACTGAGAGGAAAGGAGGATAACAGATGCATTGAATTGGGAAGACATTTCCTGAAAGGATTAAACTTCTCTCTGGGTAATGAGAACATCCACAGTCACATTAGCCTGGATTAAAGAGAAAGATAAATTCTGCTGCTTCAGAGCATAAACCAATAGCTGGTGGGGACTCCACAGATAAATGTCTCCTTTGGGTAGATTCTCCTGTAATTGCTCATTCTGGAGAGAGCTTACCTCTCCCACTGAAGCAGCTGGCTACCAGCAGTCCCAGAGCACTGGGATAAATGGGTCTGGAGGAAATTGCCCATCTTTCTATTATGTGGAGACACACACAGAGATGGAAGAGACAAAGGGTTTGCACTTGAAGATTAAATCCTTAAGTTCTCTCTCTGCTTCAAAGCCTATCTAGGTGAGAAGATAAGGAATTAAACCAAGAAGCACATATTACAGCTCCCAGCCTCCTTCCCCTGGGGGGGAAGTGAACACGTGTGCTACTGTGCTCTGAACCTTCCAGGTGCAAATAAAACAGATGACTCTGGAATTTGGAAGCCAATGAGCCAGGCTGCTTGCTCCAGGCTTCCAATTTCATAAACAGGCATCTATAGCTAATGGACAGCCTGTCAATTCCCTTCAAGAGAATCACCTGCTCCTCTAATAATCATTAAACAAATTGACAGCGCCATAGCCAAGGTCTCTCATCTTGATGCCATCTGCAGCAGGAGTGAAATAATCCACGAATATCTTCCCAGAAAGGCCATTATTCTGCCTGGTATGAGTGCACACACACACCCTCCTAAGGCCCAGGCTGGGAAATTTGCATAAAAGCAAGAAAATACCTCAGGGTTCACCAAAGAAAACAACAGAAAGTGATCTCCAGTATGCCAAAATTCAGACCCACTGGTGATGGAGCAATTACAGGGGACAAGAGCTTGCTCTTGGACTTGCTCCTCCCTTTGACCCCTGCATTTTGTCAGCATTCTCAGATGATTTTCTCAAGCACTTGTTTGTCTCTCTGGCCTGGTTCTTGTTCTCCCTCCCCACACTGATTCCAGATACAGCCTATCAGTCTCCAAGCTCTGCTTGCTGTTGGCCTTCAAAAACTCTTATCCCACAGCGTTCATCACCGAGGGATACTTGAGATTAATGAAGAATTCTCTTAACAGCCTTATGCAACCAGCCTGATTGTCTCAATCACGCTGATTTGGAAGTCATGTTGTACCTTATGGGGCCTCTCCTGCCTGATGAGAGCACAAAACCCATATGCTGGGAGAAAAGAGTGTGTGCCAAAGGGATTGTTCCGTGATTCCTGTCCAGAGGTAAATCCAGCACTGAGCTGGGACTATAATCTGGCAGGTGGGCACAAAAGCTTTGCAGTGAATTAGTCTCAGTTTAAAGCAGAGTTGACTGTCCTTAACTGAACACACACACACACACAGGTCTTCTAGAGAAATCCAGGACATGGCAGCACTGGGATCTACTCCAAGGCAATTCCTGTATTTAACAAACCTCTGATCATGCAATGCATGACCTGGGAGGGAGGAAGAGGAGGAGGATGCGAGTGAGGGCTCTGAAATGGGCTGCACAGGGATGAGCTGGCCCCTTGCTGTTTGCCTGGTCAGTCCTTTGCAGAGCTCTCCTCACATCCCCCTTTAGCCAGACAGGGAGGTGAAACAAAAGGAGTAGCTCAGGATTCTTCTGTTCCTCCCCTAAGTCCAGCAGGAGCTCTGCAGGTGGGTGGGATTTAAATCTACATGTCCCAAGGCTCCCCATCCCTCAGCTCTGCCCTCCACCAGCAGTGACACTGCTCTGCCATCCAACCTCCCTCACAAAACCCTGTCCAGGCTGAGGGAAATCCACGTAGCTCTTTTTGCCATTCGTTGTTTCAGGGGGTTCCTACTTCTATCATCATCTCAAGGTTTCATCCTTGCCCACCTCCCTGCTGTGCCACTCCTTGCAAGGCACCAAGCAGGGTTTTGCTCCATTTGAGCTCTAGCAAAGAAAGCTCCAGTTCAAGCCACAACTGAAACGAGGCAAGTCCTTCTTCAGGTGCAATTTGTGTCCCTTCTGGGAGACAGGGAGAAAGGGGAGCTTCAAGTGGGAACAAGAAGGGTAAGGGATGCAGAGCCATCAGTTCCTTTGTGTTTAAAACAATCTCCCACAGATGAAGATGAGTCTGTGCTTAAGTATCTCCAGTTTAGAGTAAATTACTCCATTGAAACCTCTCAGCAATCAAAATTAACACAATGAGTATCATCATCACCGAGCTGGAGTGGGAGAGGGCAGGAGGGCAGTCACATTAAGAATCAGATTTCAATCCACAAGTACATAAAAGTATGAAAAATAGTGCCACAGAACATCTTGTAACCCCTTATTATTAGTCCTGTGTTCCACTTTGATCCCACTTTGCCAAAAAACAGCTTGTTAACGAACAATACTGCACAATCCTCGGGATTGCACAATGCACCAGGAACTGCAGATGCCACTGCCAGCCCTGCTGCTTCTCCTGTGCTGCCAGACCCTCCTGTTGCCTGTGCAGAGGGATCAGGAGCAGCACAGTGGCTTTCAGGGACTCTGGCTCTGATGCACATTCACCAAGACTTGCTGGAGCAGAATCCCACCTGGTCACTGCACAGGACACGTCCAAGGGACAGTAAAGTACCACTGATAATTATTTTTGTTTGTATGCTTTGTTTTGTTTTTGGTCAGGGCTCTCAAATACTTCAGCCTTGGAACCAAAATCCACGTCCCAGATCCTCAGCCCTCACAAAGAGATACAACTCAGTTAATTTGGGGAGTCACAGCCATGGAGACACACTGACCCTGCAGCTGGGATTGCAGCTGTAGGACTTCTTTCTTAGATTTTTGATTTTTTTCCCCATCCAGAATGGCACAGAGCAGGTGTTTGACACCAAGCTCACTGCTGGGGGCAGTCTTTATTTCACACAGCCCTTCTCTGCCTCTGAGATGCTGCTGCAAACACTCAAGGGGGTCCAAACCAGCAAGGTGAGCCATGGTGGGAACTGGGCTCTTGGTGCACTCAGGTGCATCTGCAAAGGTGAGCCCCAGTGCTATGTGGAGCTCCAGAGTTTGCTTGGGAGGCTCCAAACACATGGAATGTTCTTCCTGCTCCGTGTGCTGATGCAATGATCAAAGCAGCTTGCAGTGGATATAGGTTAGTCTTACCAAAGTGCCTTAGACAGACAAAGATTAACATGCCTAAATGATACATGTGCTCTAATTAGAGAATGTAATCACCTCGGGCTTGATCATTATTGCTGCCTTTATGTTTAGCATTTCACTGCATTAAGGTCCCTGGCAGTTCTTTCATCTAACTTATAGTCAAGGACATCAGGTTTTTAATCATTAAACACCTTAAACACTATTTTTCAGGAATCTTTGAAGAATAATTATTTTACCAGTATAAACTGTATATCTCTGAAGGTTGATTTAAAAACCTCTCATCTCCAGCTGCTGCACTTGTGTCAACAGAGCTCTTTGGAAATCAGACTGTGGGAAAGCAGCTCAGAAAATAAAGAAAAAAATGTTTTGTCAGTCTTACTCCATTTTTTCATCCGTTTTGTTCTGTTGGAAGATTTTCAGCTCAACTCCAGAATCTGTCAAGGTTTCAACACTGTCAGAGCTCAGAGGACTTTCATTTGAGATGTATTGCCCCAGACTTGGGGCTGCCCAACACCCAGAACTCATTCCTTCTGCTTTACTTGAATGTTTTTCCTTACACCTTTCTGCACACACTCAAGTTTACCCCTCCATGTAGACCAACCACTCACAAGGAAAATAAAAAGAGAAAAAAATTAAAATTGCCACATTATTTGCCTTCCCAAAGTTCTCTTTGCATTGTCAGTGACGTGCAGGGAGACGTTCAGGAAGAGTTGGTATAACTTCTTGCACATCCCCTTACGCACACATTTGTGATGTGGTTACATTCACAGGACTCTACAGAATGCAGGAATCTGGCTTGGAATATAAACCCAGCCTGTTATCAAGGCTCTCTGGAGTGGGAGATGCAGATTCCTTGGTGCAAGCAGAGGGAGCACTGGCAGAACTTTCCAGCTGCCTCCATAAAGCTGCGAGCAGCGAGAACAGGCTGGGGTTAACCCAGGCAATGAAGAGCACAGCGAGTCTTCCAGCAGGAATGCTGGTGGGATTCCATGGCCAGATGGGACAGGGATACCCAGAGCAATGAGCCCCACACCTCTGAGACTCCAGCAAGCTCTTAGGAGTGAGTGCAGCTGCTCTGGAGGCACCTGAAAAGAAGGATGTTCCCACAGAAGAACAGTCAGAGCCCACAGAGCTGGTCTGTCTGCAGGACTGGGAACCAGAAGTTCCCATTTTGAGCCAAATGACCTCCTCGTGAGTAAACACTGGATCAAATTGCCCAGACTGTATTTTGTAATTAGAAGCTCAAAATAACTACAGGGCACTATTACCATATGCTTTTTTTTCTCCCTTTTAGTCCTCAGAGACACGGTGTGATAACTCTGCACAGCGAAATGAGCAGTACCTGGGCATCCTCAGGCTTCAAACTGACAGCAAAGTGACAGGGAATGAGCAAAAATTCAGGATAAACATTATGAAAAATTGTAAACATTACTGACCCAAGCTGCATTTTTGATGCAGTTCACAGGAGAGCAGCTCCAAAGCCCTTTGAAATTCAGATGAGGCCCTTTCCCAATCTGTTTGAACACTGTCGGGCTGTGGTTCCTTCTGGCACGTGCCATGTATACCTTCCATGCATGAATACCAATAATTCAGAATAAAAGCAGAAACACACCTTTTGAGACTGTGGCCCAGCCACAGAAACCAGCCAGTCAAAGGCAGAAGGCTCCTTCTCCTGCCTGGCAGCTTTGGCCAAGACAAGGAATGTCTCTGAAGGACAGGAACTGTTTGTGTCTGTGAAGATAAAGCCCCCACAAGGCAGTGCCCAGTGTTCCAGCCAAAGCTGCAGGGAACAGGGATGTGTTTTCAAGGAGTGGAGTGTCTGGAGAGCCCCAGGATGGTGTATGAGCTGCAGTGATCCTGCTGGGCAGCCTCTCTGTGCACAGCAGTGACTCCTGATGGGGGAAATCACATCAGCCAGACGGGCTAAAGCACAACACTGCACCTCCAGCCTAGAATTTCCTCTGGTATTAGAAAATCAATTACTTCTTCCAGTCTGGACTGGAAATATTGGAGGTGACTAAGTATCCTGTGATCTTTTTCACTCATAAACATCTCTCTTTACAGTGGGAGCACCACAGAGGTGGTAATAAAATTTGTGTCTGGTGGTTCCTGCGCATTTCAATATCATTCTCCTGCAATTGAGCCCGGTGAATGGGAAACAAACTTAAATCAAGATAAAAGCCCAGGCAGATGCTATCCATATTGTTAACTGCTTGTCATGTGTAAAGATATATTTTGTGTCCTCTGGGAATGGCACTTGTCACTTTTTCTCAGCTATAACATTTCTTGTCTCTGAGCAGGAGTGGGAGGGGTTCCACTTGGATGGGGTGTGAGGGAATAGAGGCTGGGCTTTAGAGTTGGTTTGCTTGGACTCCTTCCTCCTTTGCTCCTCAGCAACACACAAAGTCTCTGCCCTTATTTTTTCCGTCTTCATCATTTTAATTAAAGGGTCTGACTCAAAATCTGCTGCAGTCAGCACAGATCTTTCCACTGGCTTCAGAATGATTTGGACCAGGGGCAAAGAGTCTTGTCAAATCCCAATGACAGGCTGGAGACTTTCAAAGGCAGCAATACATAAACCCATACATTTCCTTTTGCAACAGGTTGGGGGTGGTCCTGCAAGGACCACAGGTACAGGACATCTCTTGCAGTGTATCTCAGAGCCTTTCAGTGACAGCAGTCCACTGTTTTATTAATGCTCTTCAGCAGCCAGGGATATTGAAGAACGTGGTTTGTCATGAAAGCTCAAAACAAATAAAATACACTTTTATCTCCATTACATGGCTACACACCCACAACTCTACTAATCCATTAAATCAATACTTTTTTTCTTGATAATTATTTGAATGTAGGGGGGGAAAAAAACCCCCCACGTGCATTTCCTACAAAACTCTTGGCAGAAACCTGCACCCAGAGAGACTAAACACTAATTCCATCGAAGTTTACACCAACTCACCCTTTCTTTTCCCTTGTTTTCACATGCAGACACACATGTGACCACAGAGCCAACAGTCTGATTGAGCTGTGTAAACCAAACCCCACGCATGGACTCGTGCAAAGCCCCAAATTCCTGGCACCAGCTCAGCATCCAGAGGTGGTGCCGAGGCTTCCTCGCCCTTCTCTGACTGTTCTGGAAAGAGCTGGTGCATTTTTGGGATCTGATACCAAGTGAGTCAAGTCCTGCATATGCTGACATGATTATGTGATCGAGGGCATAATGACCACCAATTATTCTAACTTTCTAAACTGAGCAATTGCTTACATTATATATATAATTTTTTTTAAAAAAAAGAGCACCCTGCAGTCTCAAGAACAAAACAATTGCAAGTCATTCTTTGCTTTCCTGGAACTAGACTCCAACTTCTCCCTCCTGCTGGGACCATAGATCATTAACATTGTTAATGTTCTCACTAAAACTGTTTGGAGACTGTGACAAGTCTAATTTGTTACTGACAAACCAGTTGGGAGTGTGTTTAAAATGCGTCAGTCTTGCTGCTGTGCCCTTTGAATGGATGGGGGTTCCTGCCAGGTAGACTTGCCATTCTGTTAAAGTATCTGTTATTTCATCAATCTTTTTAGCTGGTTCCAGAAGGCAAAACCCTCCATTGCACTTACTTTCATTTCTGCTTTTAGATTTAAGAAAAACTGCTTTTAAAATACAACGATCAAGCCCCTGGAGGGAAGGAGACAGCTCTTCGAGGCAAAGCTTAGGAGCCAGAGGCACTTGATTCCTCAAAGAGAGCTGTTTTTAATGAAGATGGATAAGTAGTTACCACGAAATTAGACACCACATCTACCTTTCCACCTTTATTTCAGTGGCACCACTCCACACTAAAGCCACAGGAGGAGGGTATGGAATAAATCCCTGAATATTAATTCAGGAGCAGCTGGATCCTGTCTGGGATGCAGGATGGTGGGAACACCAGCCAGGGGATGAGTGGCATGTCAGGTGGGGGAGAAGCCCAGCAGAATGAAGGGTCATGGTGCCTGTGCAAACAGCTGGTCATGAAAAACCACCTAAAGGGGAGATCTGGGACTTCTTGTCTTTTAAATCCTCCCAGAATCATAAGGATGCCAAGAGGTGATCAGAAAAGATTCATGTCTCCTTTGGTGAAACATCCTGGTAATTACTCAGGGAGAGTTTGACTGTCAGAAACACCTTGAGATTCCCCTGTGGTTGATTCTGGGGGGGGAAAGGAGAAAGTGAATATTAAACTGACTGCAGTCGATATGTTTTCATCATACCATCAGCGCTGCAGAGCCTGAGCCCGTTTGCCATTTAGCAGTGCTGAGTCTTTCCACCTCAGCTGAGCAATCCCTGCCTGGTGCTGCCGAACCCACCAAAAAGTCACACCTGTTCTCACATTAGAGTACAGAAGATGCACTTTTCATTTCATGCAGTAAAGGAAACTGCAGCTCCATTGGAGATTTAGTTGCCCTCAAAGCTCATTTGGACCTAAAAGCCCTGTGAGAAATCCATAACAAGAAAGATCTGATAGTTTAATTCCTTCCTGCAAAAAACTGTAATTTACTAGGAAATGGATGGGATAATACAATTCCTGGGCTCAACTGGAGGTCGGTGTGTTAAATTTCAGCTGTAAGTGTCGGTGCTGAGGGATTCAATCAGGAATGGGTGACGCAGCTCAGAGCCAGGCACAGACTGTGTGACACCTCCAGGGGAACTCAGGTCAGCTCTTCATCAAAACTTGAACACTCAGGTTTATTTTTGAGTTTTGATTCCTGCTTCTGGTCAGCATGACTCAGTCCAGTGCTGCATCTTGGAAACGTTTGGATGTATCCTCAAAACAAACCTCCAAATGTATTTATTGCAGCAAGATTCACAGAACTCAGACAATACCCCATGGCAAGAACGTGGTAAAGAGCATTGTAAAACACAGTGCCTGAACCACAGAACTTCCAAGCTGTTTGGGGAATCCAGGCAAACAGTGTTAGCAGGGGGAGAATCAGGTGAGAATGAACCTACAGCTTCTCAGCAATTCTGTTCTCCTTTAGACAACTAAGCAAGGAAAGTTTCACAATGTCATTGCCAGCTAAAACCAGAGCCTTGACAGTCACCCAGCCAGTCTGTTCCTCTCCCCCTGGTCTGAGAGGGGACAATATCAGGGTTTGACTCATGACTGGGTGACTCAGTGCTCTTGCAACCAACATAATATCTAAGAAATTACTCAATGAGCTTTTTTAAATTGTTATTTGCTGTGCAAAAATAAGACACCTTCCTAATACAGGGTCTGTTGTACAGGAGGTTCAAGTTCTTAATTGTAATATGAGTTTTCTGCAAGTGAAGGACTCTTTTTAGCTCTAGATCTCAACATACCCAAGAAGGGCAGCCTGTCACTGTGACCCAATATTTGTAATAGAGTTACAAAGCTACCAGAAAATTGAGAGTCACCCCAGGTAAGCAAATAACCAGAGCTGGAGCACGACAGGGAGAGGACTCCTGGGTGCACATTGAACCTGGCAAGGGTCAGTAATTTCACAGAAAGTCTGTAATTTCAGTCAGTAATTTCACAGAAACAATCCCCACAGGCACTACCTGGTGGTGTACATGTGGAAAAGTGCCAAATGATTTTAAGGCAAGATTGACTAGGAAGTAAGATACAACAGGAAGAGGAGAACCATCATTACCTTCTAAGGATGTTACTGCTGCGGTGGGATTTGGAGGCAAACTAAGTCTGGAAAGACCAGAACTAGTGAACTAAAAGGAAAATGCTGAAAATACCTCCAACTGATCACCTTGGAGCTAATAAGAAACCAGTGCAGAACAAATCCACTGCATCAAGATGACAGGAGAGGGGTAGAGAGCTGAACTCCCGAAAAATATGTAAAGGCAGAGGTGGGATTAATGCATCTTTAGAATTAATGCACTCTTAATGCAACACTGCCAAGAGAGCTGGTCATAAATTGCTGCAGGGGAAGGAGATGACAGTGGGGTGTCTGTGTGGACTTACTGAATCACAGAATCACAGCATCTGCTATACAATATGGTTTGAACTTTGCAAAGCCCTGCTGTATAACTCACTTGTCATTTAGGCTGAGGAACAGACGACAGATCTGCCAGGAGTGCTCAAACCCAGCCCTATTTTAACTTTATTTTTCCAAAGAGAAGTTTCTAAGCCAGCTGTTCTCACTGAGATGGTGCTGCAGCAAATAGATCAGTCCTCATTTAAAAAATAAAGTGTAGTAGAATCTAGTAAAGGTTCTGAAAAGGTTCAAAACAAGAACTGTGGCAGCTTCAGTTCACCTACAGCAGGAAAATATCTCCAAAACAACAGAGAAACATTACACTGGAAGGGACCAACTGGGCCAGCAAGTCCAGGCTTTCCCAGTGTGATGACAAGAGTAGTGACACCACCTCCCAAACAGCCAACTGGAGATGATCTTCCCCTTCTCCAGCAATAACCCAAGACTATCCTGAGAGAGCAGAACAAGCCAGAGAGGGCTCTGCCTCTCTTCCAGTCAAAGTGTGCAAGTGAACTCGACATCTATTTGAAAAAACTCTGCCCAGGGGGTTGGAACAAGATGATCTTTGAGGTCCTTTCCAACCCAAGCCATTCTGTGATTCTACAATTTGCACCACATGAATATACAAGAATCTTAATAGGAATAGAGTGTGTTTGAAGTCTATTCAAAACCTCATTGAAGCTATGAATTAAGGCAAATTAACTGGATTTCACTCTATTATTGTGCCTATGCATCACCTCATGGCACGTCCAAAGTCAGGTCTCCACACATTACTCAGCAAGCTGTAGCAGAAACAAGCCCTTTATCTTATTTAACTCCTCAAACTAGAAGGAAAAGCTCCAGCCTTATGCTGTTTTCCCTCAGAGAGGCATTTCCCCCAGCTGCACAGTTTGCTCTACATGGCACACAGTTGGAGTTGCTTTAGAGCACTGTGCTTTCCTCCAGGTGCTCCCACAACCACCAGTTTCCTCATCCCTCTCTCCCTGTGCTCCCCCAGGGCAGAGCAGGCAGCCCATGTGCTTGCCCAGGTGTTTTCCTTTCTCTCTCCCATATTTGGAAAAATATGATCACATCAAGTTCTACCTCCCTGGTCTGTTGAACTTGGAGCCAACCCCTGTGTCATAGATTATCTCCTCAGCAGATGGAATTCCTAAATCTCTGCTGGACTGGGTGTTTTTGAGGGACTTAAGGCCAGTGGTTTATGTTGTTTTCCAAAGTCATTGGGGCCCTCCAGCTCTCCCTGAGCTTTAGGCACGTGAATACACCCCAGGATGTCAGCCCAAGTGGTGGTTTCTCCTGACAGATGGGCTGGGCAGACACATCTGACAAACACCACGTTGCCCAGGCACCTGAGTCACCACCAGCCACTTCTCCAGGAAAAGGGACCAGCTCCTGTTTAGATCTTTCCTGAGTTGTCACACACTGATTCATCAAGAACTCGAGAACAAAGTGTTTCGATCGTTTAAAAAATAAAATACAAGCAAAGCAAAGATGCTTGCAATGACATCTTTGATGTTTTATAGATTAAGAAAGAGTCTCACAAGTAACAGTCATTTCTTGTGTCACCTCTTTTCTGGCTTGGAGAATTTTCATTAACTGAGATTAACAGTAACTGGAAAATAATTAAACTAGCTTATAGAGCCTGGCCTTCCCATCAGCCCTAGCAATAATTAATCAACACAATCAATAGATTTTAATAGCATTAAAATTCTGATTTACTGCCTCATTCCTCAACCTCACACCTCCCACTTCTATTCTTAGCCTCACCGTGTGCAGGAACAGTATTCCTTAAGACAATAGTAAAGGGACAAATATAGGAACTAAAACTGATCTTCATTTTCACCATTCCTGCAAGAAAATATCCTACTTTTTTTTCTTCATAATTACCCAGCATCAGTCACCCCTGATCTGTGGGTCTGAGCCCGTCATTCAGGTTCCCTGTTATGGCCACAGAGAGGCTTCTGTGAGGAAGCCAAAATAAGGAGAAAAGAGTATATAAAAAGAAAGGTTCTCCAACTGGCACAACCCCATCTCTCCTTTTGGTCTTTAGCATTTCATTCACTGACAACCAGCTCAGCCCAAACTTTGTTAATCACCTCAGAAAGGGAGTTTTTCTAATCTTTTCATGTTTTACTTCCTGAAAAGAAAAAAGCCAAGGGAAACCCAAAATCAATAGTCCTGCTGGCACTAATACATACATGACTTTCAGAAATGGAACATGCACCTGGGCAATTTTTCTTCATTCTTTGTGACCACAGAAGATTAGAGATGTAACATCAGCTCGTGTTCAGAGCAAATGGCTCACAATTATCTCAGACACCACTCCATTCCTACCTGAGGACAGAGAATTCCTTGTCAGCAGCCAGGCAGGGGTGCAGTCTGGGCTTGCTGAAAAATGAGTGGAAGGTCAAAGTAATCCTAAGGACCTTCCCTTCTTAAAACTTATGTTGAAATACAGGCATATTTTATAGATATATCAGTGAGAATCCATCATATTCTGAAACAGAGCTTGGCTCTGGTAAATGCTGATGGAGAAAAACTCCAGCTAAATCGCCTACTCTGGGATTTCTCCAGAGCCAGGTATTCTATGTGCAGAGAAAATGAGCTGTATCTCCCTTTTCCTGTGGCAGAGTTTGTGATTTCAGGGCTTTATCTGAATGAGACAGCTTTAATTCGGTATTTCTTTACGTCCGCGGTGCTCTTTTAATTAACTTTTCGGTTGCTCAGTAAGCTGAGTATTACATGGTCTTTGTTAGAGATGGATTAACCATTTCCTTATCACCAGGAGCCACATTTCACCAAGGCAGCCTCTGGTCCCAGGAATACCTGCACTTGAGATCAAGCAGCACATGCTGGAACCCTCAAGCCCTGGATGACCGAGTTTTACAACCTGAAGATGCAGGAGAAGTGAAATTCCTTGTACTTCATAAGCCTCTGAATGCAATGCCTAATCCCAGTAATCCAAAAGCAATCTTGTTGGCAATCTAATTGTGTGTTCTAAGGAGGAGGCTGCAATCACAGTTTGTTTACATATAATTGGATCCCTTTATATGTTTGTATTGTGCTTATTTCTGAAACCTTTCAAAATTGAAAGGTCTCCTGTAATATTTGGCTTGGCTTTTCACTCCAACCTGAGGGATTACCCATTATTTTGCACATAATAGCCCAGACAAATATGAATTTTGTATTAGTGCAGATCAGAAAATACAGCTATCCCTCGAGGACCAGAAACCAGGACACACAAGAAAAATTGGGGGAATTGCACTTATTTTTAAATTGCTTTTTATTGTGATTTGTTTTCCTTAGGAAGCTCTTACTTCTACAACAGTTTCTCTGTTGAAAATGCAATTCCATGGGGAAAACAAGGGGGGGGAGAGACTTTACATTTGAGACAAGATTTAAAGTCCCCACAACTTTCACACAGATATTTATTTGCCTCTGCACTCCGAAGTGTTCGATCCATAGGCAGGTTTCAGAGTGTGCACCGATACTGGTAGAGAACTTAACTGGAAACACTTCAATTGCCTCTCAACCTCCACGAAGGGTTTCCAGGGGAAGCAGAAGACCAGAAGGTTCTTGTGACTGCAGAGAGAGCACAGACCTGGCAGAGCTCCTGGTGTGGACCACAGCTCATGTCACGTTCATTCCAAGAAGACAGGCTCGCTGGCTGTTCCTTCCCCCTTAGCCTTGTGGCAGATTTCCAGCCCCAGCTTCCCCCACACTCCAGTAACCAGCTCTGACACACAAGCCTTGTTGCCTCGGGGTGGTTGGGATATGAATTTCAGGACATGGGATTTTGCCAAGATGCATCAACTCAACAGCCCATGAGGACGTCGTGCTGGCTCCAGCCTTGGCTTGATGCTGGAGGAGAAGCTACAGCCCCATCAAGCTGAAGCAACTGGGATTTGTGTGCCAGGGTCTGGTTCCCAGCTTTCCCTTTCTCATGCATCTGGAGAACATGGTAAGGAGCCCTGGGACAGGAGTCTGAGTGGAATAGAGAGCAGTCAGCTCCTTGTAAGTCCAGAGATCTGCTTGCCCAGAGAGGTGTAAGATGGACAGGAAGCCAAAGCAAAGCATGGTCAGGTGGGGTGCACCTGAGGCAGGAAGAACACCATTAAAAGCCTGTGGCCCAGTTGAATCCCATCATTCTGGGTTGCTGCAAAACAGTCCTCCCTAGACTTGACTTTGGGAAAATCCTGATGTACAGGAACAACATGAAATTTGCAGTGCCAGTTCAAAATCCTGCCATCCTACCCCAAAAATCTCTCATGCTTGCTGTCCTGGGAGACAAAAGATGCAGTCTGCAGCACTATTTCTGACACTTGTAAAGCTATTCAAACCAGGCACACAAGATTTGTCAGAACAAAGCTGACATTTTAAACGGAGAATAATGATGAAATGTCTAAAGATGTGCTGCAGAAACACTCTCACACAGAGAGTGCTGGCAATTTGAATACAACAGCAACATGTCATCGTGTAAAAATCCAACCAGAAATTCTTTCACGTGGCTAAATGTGTGGTTAAAAGATGGAAAAACTGTAAAGCACAAGGGAGAATTCACAAGTCCTTGTTTTGTGGCTCAAGGTGCATGGACATTTTGCATTGAGAATTACACTTGTTTCACTCCTGACAGAAGTACAGATATTCCATGAACAAAGAGTAGATGGAATGTAAAGGTTCCTAAAAGCCAAAGGAAATGAGGTCTCTTCCCTTCTATTCAGCTGAATTAGGATGAGTCCTCCTTAAGCGTTTTAGCTGTGTGCAGTGCTCTAATAGCACTAATAAGGGTGAATTTCTTTCAAACAGCTGAAGCTCAGGAAAAAGCTGTAATGTGTGGACAAGCCAGTTGAGCAAATAACACGCAGTACAGTGGGATCCTGGGGGGGTTTGCACTAATGCCTGGACCTGGAACATTCACATCAGGGAATTTCAGTGAGAATGTAAAAGGTTTCATTCTGCTTCCCTCATCCTCCTTCCCAGTGGAAGCTAAGCATGCCTAATGCTGTAACATGGGCCCGGATAAAGAGATTTTAATCCAATTTTCAGCCATACTGGATGCAAAGAAAAATTCGTGAAGCATATCTAAAGTAACTGATGGCCAAGCTGAAGACTGACCATTTTCCATTTCAAAAGCCAGAATTTATGGGGAAGCTCCAAAGGTAGAACCACTTTCAGGACAAGTAAAGAGGAGTGGGAAGGTCTGACTGTGCACTCATGCTTATCCTCTGCTGAGTTGTCAGGGTAGATGTGCCTCTTTCAGGGCTGCTTTATTGCTCAAAGGCAGCTCAAACTGAGCACTCTCTCCCTCATTTGGTTTATCATCTCATTAACCCATAATTAAAAATTAGATAATTAAGTACAAGAAATCCATAAATTCTTTAAACAATTACAGTAGAGAGTCAGTCAAACATGATGGGCCATTAAGTCATTATTGAATGAGGTGTTTGCACAGGAATAACCTCCCCTCTCCAAAGTGTGCAGTGCTCAATAATCTGCCCCCATGGAAGGGCTGGTAAACAGATATAATTCCATCCCACAGCCCAAGGAAAGCAGCGTATCCCAATCCCTGTTTTCCCTGGCTCTAGAGCTCTCTGCCCTGCGGTTTGAGGCGATGTAGCACAGCCCATTGCTGCCCAGATCAAACCCCAGAGCAGAGGTGGTGGCAGCCAGCAGAGGTGGTGGCAGCCAGCAGATGGTGGTGCAGGCCAGGCAGCTCCCAATGCCATGGAGTCAAGTGCTCAGGTAGCCAAGGGCACCTGGGCAGGGAATAATCCACCTAAACCATGGATATTGGGAAGCACCGTCCATGTGCCCACCTTTACAGCTGGCAAAGCTTAACTTCACGCTATGCATGACCTGCTTCAGGACCTTGGGGGATCTTTTAGGACATGTAGATGTCTCTGCAGGTCCAAAAAGCTACGACAGGCACTTTGGGGCACTTTCTTTGCACCTCAGCCTGTTGCAGGACTCTGATTCTCTTGCCGCACCCTCCCTCCTCCCCCAAGACACGCCGCACTGCTTGGGAAGCATGAAGAGTTTTGTTTAACAAGACAGGTGCTGACCCACTTTAGCATTGCATGATTGGCATCTGAAGGGGGAAAGATGTGCTTTAATTACTTGTCTCTCCAGGGAAGGTTTTAAATAGTTGAGCTGGTTCTAATATGACAGCACTTAGCAGGTTTTGTTTTCTTCTCTCGTTTTGGAGCTCCGAGTTTACAGGTCCATTTGGGACTGCTCCTGGAGCCTTTCCCAGAAAAAGTGTCCCTCCTGGGGACCCATTCCCAATCCCTTGAGAATGTACATACCATATCCTAGCTGAGCAACAATCCACTCTTCCTTAATGACTAGCACTGTTTCCCCTAATTAACTGAGCTAATTGGGAGAGTCGGGATACCTTGGGTTTGGACCTGTCTGCAGCACTGATCTTCTGACAAATGAAGTCACACGTTCTCAGAAGTGGCACTGAGGTGTCAACCCATGGACTCTGAGGTGTCATTGTCCCTGTCAGAGTCAGAAGTGAAGGAGCTCTTTGGAAAACTGTACAGCTGGATCTGTAGAACTTAAATTCTGCTTCCCCCTCCCTCAATTTAATCATCTGCAGTTTGCCAGTAACCTCCTGGTTCCTCAGACTATCAAAGAGCAAAGAGAATTTCAGTGGATGATGACTAAATAAGATTAAGAATAGATCTTGCTTTTCCAAGAAGTTCTAACAAAACAAGGCCACTTTCACCCCACAATGGTAACATCTCTTACCTCAGGACCTCGTGTTCTGTCACAGCACCACAACCTGAGACATTCAGTCCCAAAGTCCTCCAGCACACTGGGTCACCTTTAATGTATTGGGTGTTCCCCAGTGAACCAGGATCTCCTCCCAACCTGATGCACAGCTCCACTGCACTGCAGGCTAAGGAAGTTACTGTCTCATAGCTCAGGTGTAACAAAATTTAGATGGAGCCACAGATACCCAAGGGGAAGCCAAGAACTGCAGGTGGGTCTGTCTGCAGCCTCCCTTTATCACATTAACCACTGGGCCATTCCTCTGTCCTTCTGAACTCCAGTTCACAGCTGTCCTCCAGGCTGCTTTGTTAGGTGGCTCACATGCGTTAAACTGTGCACAGCATTTAACTACCTGGTTTTTCTTTGTCTTCCCTTTGTGCATTAAAGTTTTAAAAGACTGAAAAATGAGCACCGAAAAAATTTCCTCAGTCAGCAACCTGCAATCTATTATGGCAATTAATCAAAGACATACTTTGTCAACTTCTCCTTGTTCTCTTATGCTTTATGATCATGTTGTTATTTCATCAACACAATAAAAAGGGATTAATCTTCGTTGCTGGGAAAATTGTTTTCAGGGCTAAGGGAAGCAGCCTTTGCTACGCTACTGATCTCGAAGTCCAGATCAATCCCTGAGAGCAGAATTAATTTTAAGCTGGGATGCATTCATTAAGCCCTAGTGAGTGTGTTTTCATGTTCTGCACATTATCATAATGCAAAGCTGTCATTCAGGGAGGCACACTCACAGTCACTGCATGTCCAGCCAGCAGAGTGTGAGGGCTGCATGCAGCTGAGCACTTTGGGGAGGGTGGCCACGGTGCTGTAACACCCCCCAAAGCCACATCAGTATGCACTGCAGTGCTGTGGCACTGAGCAGAACAACTGCAATCATTACACTGTTATGATGAATATGCTACAGAGCAGGAACCATAATTTTATCTGTCGAACATCACAAATTGTTGTTTCTAATCTGGAGACTGATTGCACAGCAGATCCTTCCTGGGGCAGGTTGGCATTCTCTGGCATTTTGATGCCCATTACCAGCACTGGTTCACACAACTCTGTCATGAAGCTTTCAGAATTTAGGGCAGTCCAACTAGGAGAGGACACCCAGGATCTCTTGCAGCCACAGGACTCTCCTGTTGCCCCATTCCCCTGCAGTTTCCTCCAGAATATCAGCTCAGTTTAGGCTTTTGTCATCCTTTGAGGCTTGGCTGATTGTCCTGGCTGGGACTTGTGCTAAGTTTTCTGAAGAACTGGCAAAGTGACATCCCAAATCTTGCCATGGCCACTGTAATCTCTACAAATATCCAGTAACTCAACAGAACATGGTGTTTCATCACTCATACCATCTGCAACATCCCAGCCACTGCCCCACGTTACCTGGTGCCAGTATCCCACTTCAGTGGTCAAAGATTTGTCCTTTCCTGTGCTCACCCTGTTCCTACCAAGGCATCTCAAGATTATCCAGACTGTAATGCTGTAAATGTCTGAACTATTCACAGCTTAATTGCAGCCCCCTAAATCTTCACACTCACAGTGGAGCTTCAGAGCATCAAGTCTGTGTGTTCTTTGCTCTTCTCATCACTCAGTTTGGCCTTATCATTGGCTCACTGCCCACGAAATATTGATCAGCCACAGAATCTCCATAGCCAGCACTGTAAAACCAGCCACAGATTTACATACTGAAAAGAAGTTCTGACAGGGCCAATAACAGCCTGAACACCTCGTAGGCTCTTTTATTACCAAGTGGATAGAGGGCTCATTTCACCAACTCAGGAAATAATTGGTTTGAGCTTAGTGTTCTTGTAGTTAAAAGGTTGACTAACAAGACTCAGTCAAGAAAAAAACCCCCAACACTAGCCTCGGGTACATGTACTAAAGTCTAAAGTGTGTAATAACACTAGCAAGATGTTTAGCCCAAAAATAGGTGCATAATGTGAGATTCTGTCCTGTGGATACACCCAGTACTTGGATCTCTTCCTGTGATGTTTGGAGGGAAGACAGTCCAGGTGCAGGTGGCACTCACTCCTGCAGCATCCAGTCATTTCCCAGGTCACAGCCAAGTCCTGCTCCCTGCTCTTTGGGGGTAATTTCAGAGCAGCTTCTCCAGCACTGCAAACATTGTGCTCTGTGGTTGAGTGTTCACCCCTCTGGCCTCTGTGGGCAGTGGGTCAGACATTCACCTGGGCAAACACCCAGCTGAGCACTGACCCTCCTGAGCCCCAGCTCAGTGTCCCAAACCTTGCTGCAGAAAGAAAGCTCTTCTCTGGGGCAGGGATGGGGAAGCTTTTCTGTGGTTTCAGTTTGTGGAAACCTGATTTTTCCTTTCTAAACACAAGCACTCCTGCAGCACAGCCCACCCTGCCCTGCCTGAAGCTCCCAATAAACACCTCCTTTGGTGGCCAGCAGAGGAAAACTCCTTTTTCCACCACCTTGCCTCCTGCTCCTGACATTTCCTTTAGAAACCTACTCAAAAAATGATGATTTATCAGCTTAATATCTGCCCTAGCAGCACAAAACTGCTGCTTGAACAGCCTGGAGTTCAGGCACTGCCAGAGCTGGGGCTGCTACAGCTGATTTCCCTGATCAGACTGGACACTCTTCCCACTCCTACTGATTGGGGAGGGTGTGGGCAGGGAAAGGAGTTTCTATTTAATGGCTTTGTTGCTATAGAAATTTTAAGTGTTATAAAAATCAAGCAAAGTGCTATTTTTCCCCCAATATCCAAGCAGCATAAAGGTTAGAGGCATTTCCTTACTTAAATTGCAAGGAAAATTCATGGCAGAAAGTTTTGATCAAGGCTGTGAGAAAGCAGGACCATTCTGTGCTCTCCTGGTCTCCAACTATATCCTACCAGGATAAAACAATGCAGGAACATGAGATGCTGCAAGAATAGCAAGAGTGACTTCCTTTCATTCTCACTAACAGCCATCCTACTCAAAGGGAATGAATTTCAAGTCTCCAGGCGAGTTTAACTCGTGCAGCAGAACCCCCTTTTTGCAGAACTGCTGGCCAGCAAACAGCAATTTCAACAGTTTGCCTTGCACTGTCCAAATAACAAAAATGAGGTCTCTGAGTTTAAGGCATTTCCAGAAATCAGGCTTCCTCTGGATGCATCAAGCAAGTGCATGAACCAGCATGAGAGTACAATAATTGTTGTTAGGGACAAACAAGGAACTCAAATGCCCAGGCTGCTGGCACCAGCCTCATTCATCATTGATTTAAGAACATCAAGGCATGAGAAGTAAAAATTCCTACAGCTCAATAACTGTAATCACCTCCCACAACATCCAGTTTCTTCAGCCCTTGCAGTTTCTGTAAACTTTTCCAATTGCTCCTGAATTAGAAAAACCATGCCTTGAGATATAACTCCTCTGTATTAAAGTGATCATAACAGATTAGTGATAAATACAAAGTAATTGATTTTTTTTCATTTCCTCCCTCCCCCAAACAAGCTTAAACTAATAACAATAATTATCTGAAAGTATTGCCATTGGGAAGTTTGTACATTTCTGGCAGTAAAATCAATTGTTCCGAGGACAAATTTTATCACAAGAATTAATCATTGCTCTCTTCAATTACTGTATCACACAATCATCAATGTTATCCATGATGTAAAGATGCAGGAGAGCATCTTAATTAGGAAATCAGGCTGTACAGCAACTACCAAGCCTTATGAAGGCAAATGAGTGGGAAAACATCCCTGACAGAGCACAGTGACACCTGCATTGTCATGCCAAGGTTTCCCAGGAAGCTGCTGCAAGGATTTCTTGACTCAGCATGGAAACTACACTCTACAGACTCAGTGTTGGAAGACAACCTGCCCAGCCTGAATTGTTTGAGAGATGAGAGCACCTAGAGTTTGCCTAATTATTAGGCTTTTCAAAAATATAATTGGCCTCACTGCTGTCCCCCTGGGTGGGAGGAAATAAATAAGTCACTGGATGGCACCAAGGTGGTTTCTTTGAGGCCACTGCCCAAACAGAGGGGCAGTTCCACTTTGCTGTCTCACTGCTCCATCATTTACACCTCACCTTGAATCCCTGACTGCTGAGGGAACCACCCAAACCAGAACTAGTAGAGGTATCAGGCCAAAGCCTCTGCTGAGGTTTCCTCTTGTTTGTAAGGGCACATTCAGAATATCTGGCTCAAATGCTTAGCTACCATAAACTGCAATTGCTCAGCTGATTTATATCTGCAAGGGATTTAGTCCTTGAGCTTGAATTTCTAATTCCTTTTCTTAGTGGTGAAGTATAATGTGTGTGTTGGTAAGAATAGCAGACAATGACTGTGCTGCTGTTACACAGTGCCATGAGATAAATCATATTTATCATGTGGTTCTAACCATGTCACTTCCACAGTGCCCAGTAATTAATCTCCCCTAACCCTTATTTCACTCTCAACCTTTGAGTGGATCCCAAGGGATGCTGTTGGCATCTCTGTCAGGCAAGTGCATCCCCCTTCTTTCCAAACAAGCAGCATTTTATCTCCTCTGAAACCTGCAGTGAGACCCTGCAGTGGGTGAGGGAACAGAAAGAGTGGCCACGAGCTGCCACTCCACGTGCTGGGCACACAGCTGGCACTGCCCTGGGCTGGTGGGTTTCATTTGTGTCACTCAAGAGCCACGACAAGACAGTGGGGAACAAAGTCTGCTTAAACTCACTGCACAGGCCACGGAAAAAAGTATAGACCAAAAAGTCAGGCTCTGAGAGGAACAAAATTAATGGCCTGGCAGGCAATCCCAGCTGTTCCAAAATGAAAGGGGAATTCTAAGATGAGCAAGAACTCGAGTCTTGTCCCAAATTAGCACAGCCTGTTGCAAACCTGCTTTTGCTTTAAAGCAAAACCCTTATTTGCTACAAAGGAGTCCACATGTGAGTGCCTGTCCTCTCCACACATCTCTAGCACTGGGCAGTCCTCAAACAGAAGAAGTAAATCTGGGCTTCCTTCTGGGATAACAAACTTTTCTTTGTGGAGTTCCCAAAGGTCATTTCAACTCATGAGCTGACAGGAGGTGGCACAGGTGAAGAGCAATTCCCTCTGGAAGGAGAGGAGGACCTTTCTCTGGCCACTGCTGGAGCTTTCCACGTGGTCCTCACAGCACACAAGATGGAAATGAAGCTGAACTGCAAATTTCCACTTTTAAGTGATAGAGATTTCCTTTTGTGTCCCCTGCTGTGGCCAGGTCACCACAGCTGAGCAGGCACAGCAGCTCAGGTGCCCCCTCTGGGGGTTCTGGGCTGGGGAAAAGCTTTCCCACAGTCATTCTTCTAAAGAATCCTTTGGGGAACAAAGAAAACCATGTATTTTAAACATTTAAGTATTATTAGAAGTAAGCAATAGAAATGATTGTTCTGGAATAGAAAAACATTTCCTGAAAGAATCTGTGCCAGCCTTAATTACACTCCCATTGTATTTTATCTTCCTGCTCCCCACACTGAGACGAAGGGTGGGTGGAAAATAATTGGAACAAGGTGAAAATGAGTGCTCATTAAATTGCAGACTACACAAGTACTCATTCCATGTGAGAGGGCTGTAAATATGACTTTTAATGAAGTTATGACATGCTTGCCAATAAAAGTCATTTACTTCACAGTATTAGAGTTAATTATACACAGCTGGAGCCATTTATTGCCCATCCCTTGTTAACTTTGCCTGGGCTCATTAACCCTTTCACAGCTCTGTGCTTATGGCACCTTCCATGCAAGAAGAGTAGGCCAAAGAGGCTGCAGGAATTTTTAGGAAGGAGCTGGAGTGCAGATACTGCAGAGAAGCCTTGCAAAAGTACAAATATTCCAGCTGGAAACCGAACTGTGCACTCAGGTCTAGGAAAGTACCAACCTGTAGAGACCCATTTAAGGTATAAATGGGGAATGGAGAAGTGCAGGGGCACCAGCAGGGACAGGGTGGTGGCAGCTTGGCCAGCACAGTGGTCAAGGTGATCAGGGCTGCAGAGAACATGCAAAAAAACTTCACTGAAGAGGTTTTCTGCAGTTTTCTCTCCAGTGCTGTGCCCACAAGAGAGGGACAGGCTGACACTGCAGACTCAAAACATCCCTTTACATCCCATTTGCTTCTCTGTTATTCAGGAGAAAACTTCCTGCCTAAGCCATGAGCTCTACACTGTAGTCCCAGCAAGCAGAATATCCTGTTTTCCAGGAGGAATCCTCATTTGAATATAGGTATCAATTATCAGTTCCTTTAGTGCTTCTTTGCAATTTGCAGCTGGAATGAGTTATCCACTGCTTTCCCAAATAAAGAATCAAATGAAGAAGCCACAACTTAATTCAATGACAAGACTGGAAGGCTCTTTTGCAATGCCAGGTCACTGGTGGCTGCCCAGACTGTGATGAACAGAGCAGGTTAAGGCTACAGCATGTTTGTCCTTAAGAATTCCTGCTGCAGAAATAGAACTGCAGCCTTCACACCCCCGGGGAAGGTGGAATTGGTGTTTCATGCTCCTTGTTTTACAAAATCTCCAGCTCTGGCTCCCTGGGACTGTAAATCATGTTTAGGATGCCTGGCACTAGGTTAGGCTGAGAGACACCGGGCTGAACTAGGACAAATGACATCTGCTACTGTAAATCAGCTGAAAAAATTGTGAAGGGGCAACTCTCCCTGCAGATCAGATGCTGCTTGATCAGGCCCATCCCTTCCACAGCCAGGATAAAGCCAGTGAGCCAAAGCAAGTACCACATTATGCACACACTAATTTTTGTGAGCTTGTCCTACCTGCATCAACCTTACACTGCCAACTCATCCAGTAATGCAGAGACTTGGCATTGCTGAAAACAGAACCATCACCTGTCATTTACTGATAGTCACAATTGTACAGCAGTAGAATTTTAAGAGTCTGGGGTGAAAAGATACAGAAAATTAGTTCATCAATGGAAAGGCTCAACAGGCTAAAATCACCACTCTTATTTCCCACCATTTGAAGGGCAGCATGGCCAGGTGAGGGGTACAGGAAGCTGTTCACAGAACTCGTGCCAGCAGTTTTACTGCAGGTAAACCACGCTAGGCCATTTCTTTTTATGATTTGTTGCAAGTACAAAAGCCTCCCAATTTGCATTGATTGTACACGTTGCTTTTCCTTCCCAAGAGCTCCTTATCTCCCACGGTTCCAAACAGTGCAGCTCTTCAGCTGCAGCCAGGATATGTTAACTGAGCACTTCTGCTAGACAAGAGCAACCCTGATCAATCCTTCTCCCCCCCAAAAATCTTCCCTTAAGAGAATAAACAAAATACAGGATTTAACAAGTGTTGCTGGGCAGATTAAAAACCCCTGCAATCAGGAACCTCCACAGCAATCTGGCTCACAGTCGCTCAGGGATTTGTTCTCCTCTGTCAGAAGACTTGCCAGCACAAACTTTTATGGTGGCAATAAAAAGCATTAAAGTGCCCCAAAAGCACTGGGGACAAGCAGCAATCCCCCAGCACTGCTCCTGATCAGCTTCCAGCCTGCTGGCTGGTGGGGTGTTTGCCTCTGTTCCTTTCACCTGCTAATGAAGTCTGGAAAACAGAACTTTTCCTTGATTTTACTGGTTGGATACAGTTAATGACAGGCCCTTTGTGCACTTCATAAGGATTGTTTAGCTCCCACACCATATACTGCTCTTTTCCTGTAGCATTCATCTCGTTTGAAAGTTATCTCATGGAAAGGATGTGTCGTGATCCAACCTGCTGGCAACACGTTCAAACCCAAGACTTGTATTATTCTAAACTTGGTAACACCCAGATTAAAAAATCAAAGGATTCAAACTGTCCATCCAGCATGTTAATCAACCTTGGCACTACAACGTAATTTGCTTCAATTTGATAATGAAGACTAATTATCCAAATAATTCGGCATGACTATCTGTTCCTGACCACTGCAAACCATCCTGCTGCTCCTCAAAATCCTGCTTGTTCCTTCTCCCTTCTCTTCTTTTAAGCTCCTGGCTGTTCCAAGTGCCTTTTATTTAAAGAGAAATTGGTTACCTGCTGCGTGAATTTCTGCAGGGAGCCTTTTAATGTAGACTCTTGCAATTTTCTCCAGGAATACTCTAATAATTACAATGACTGGGGACTTGCACTTTGTTGTCTAAGGGGAAGCAACAAAAACATGGTGAAAACTTATTTGTTAAACTCCACACGGGAGGGAAAAAAATAAGTGGGATGAAGCCACGGGGTCTTCTCAAGCAGAAATGGGCTGGAGAAGAACTGAGACCATTGGGATTTAGTGGTGGTGTTTCAACAGCTGGGACAAGAGTGGTGCAGGTTGGCAAGTGACAACACACAAGGAGGAAGAAATGGAAGAAGCTGAAAAGTAGGAGGAAAGAATGGTATGTGGCTTGCAGGGCTAAGAAAGAAGCACCTTGGTCTGCCCAAGCCATCAAGTGTATAGATCCCAAATTTAAAAGAGAGAAGTGTTATTTTTAATTCAGACTGTCAGCTTTACAGGTCACGTTTTCAAGGTGATTTCTGGTCAGCAATCTGAGATTTTGAAGGGAATTAAAAGGCCTCTCCAGGCATGGGATCCAGCAGCTGCATTCACATTCATGCTGCACGTAAAGCCAGCACGAGCTCCCACCACCACCAATAAAGCCATGGCTGGAGCAGCCAACTCAGACTGCAGGAGGGGAGATGACTGAGCACACCTACATGCCAAGAGCTTTTCATCTCCTGACTCAGAGCTGCTCAAAGCATGAACTGGACCACTGCTGCCACCACATCCCTCTGCCAGCCTGTCTCTGCAGCCCAAGGGCATCGCTGTTCCTGTTCAGAGCCCTTTGTCTTCCCTCTCCTTGATGTAGGTAAGTAGATAAAAGTTAAGTTTTAAGCTTCGTCCCCCTGGCTGGTCTGACTTTGGGCTTTTGGAACATGTCTTTGGACTTCAATATTTTCTGTGCTGACAGCTCACACCAGCACATTGCCCACAGCAGGCTGGAGTCCTGAGGCATCACCACAAACTATTAGATAGATAGATCACCAAGGAAAGGGCCTGTGTTCCAATTGCTGTGTCCCAGAAGCAGATACAAGAATCCCCATTCCTGGTGTAAGAACAGCTGAGGAGGGCACACATGGGGATAGGGGAAGGGTTTGTTGGGGAGCCAGGGAGGTACTGCTGGGATTAAACCACATCCACCACACCTCAGGGAGCAGTTACATCACTGGTGCCACCTCCTTCTTCATGGAGGAGCTTTAAATTCTGTTTAACTTCATATCCTGTCACCATCAAAGCTTTGTTTGCTGCAGAAGAACATGATTAGCAAAGAAAGCAAATACAGCATCACTCAGCACCCCAGTCATCAGAGAAACCACGAGACAGAACCAGCTATTTCTGCTCAAACACTGAGAGGCCAATGGTGAAATATTAATTAGAGAAGGAGCTAAAACTTGTAAAGACAAAAACTTTTGGAATCACGTTCTAATGGCTGGAGTAGTTATAAAGCAGAATACAATATGTAGGAAGCAATGCTTAATCTGTTGGATCTGTCTCCCATTGGAGATTTTTAAGGAGAGATTAGAGAAACACGTGAGGAGTGCTAAGTCTTGCTGATGCTGCCTTTGAACACTTGACCTCAAGAGATTCCCTTCAGCTCTGTTTTTCTGTAATTGCATGTTGTGAAAGGCTGTGAAATTCAGCCTTTATTGAAAGACAAATGTAAAGCTTGAGAGAGTGCCTGAATATGAATATACCATTCCACTCCACCCCAGAATCTGGGGAGAGTGATTAGGAGGTCTCAGGAGCATAGTCAAGTCTCTTACTGGCTTCCCACAAAGCCTCGAGTCTCACTGGTGTTGTAATGCCTTGGTTTAACTATTTGAGCCATCTTACTTTCAAATTGAAGCAAGGTCTCCTCAGAAGATGTTACTTTATGTTATAAGAACAGCCAATACAGCAGGTGCTGGGCAGTGGAGCTTCCCTTCCCTCAAGCAGTCAGAATATTCAGGCAGAGAAAGGGGAAAAGAGGCAGAGAGAAAATAACCCTCCTGAACCCAAAAGAGTCCAAATGCTGGAGCTGGAAACAGAACCCAGGGATTTTCGTTCTGCTCTCCAGCAGAATTCTAGCTCCAAAGTAAACAGGGGTGACAGGCTCATACCACTAATAACTTGGGAGATCATTTTTTCTTCTTTCCCTCCTTCCATTACAAAACACCAGACTATGCAAAACAAACCCTTTTTTAACGAGAAATCCCCACCAAAATGTTCAGTCAACACAAGGGAGGATTAGAAAGAGAGAAGCCCTGTCAGTAAGTCGGGTTTCTGTCCTGCATGGCAGCCTTCAGACCTGACCCCTGCTTTTGCAAGCTAATGAAGCAATTACTTTGGCTAAACAAGGATTGTAGGCTTTAATCCCCCGACACTGGAGCCCCTGTTTGTGTGACAGGAGCACTTGTTTGCAATTCAGCACCTTCCTGGGCTCTGCTGGAATGATGTCTGGCTGACAGAGCACACACTTTGCTGGTCCCGGGCACTCACAAGTTCTGTGAGTCACTTTTTTTCATGTGATTCATTTTTTTTTTTATTTCCATGTATTCTCTCAGGCTGCAGAAGAATTGCCTGTTGGTGGCAAAGGCTTATCTTGCTGTGGCAGTTTGGAAATCAGGGGAAGGGAAACGTGTCACGCTGCAGCCGAGCAGGGAACAAAAGGAGGGGGGCAAACCAAAATCTCCTTCAGGAACCTTTTAGTCAGTCTGTGTGGGTGAATGTGGGCAGGGAATGTAATGGAAAAGCAAAGATGCTGTTTAAAGAAGATTTAACAAGTTTCTTTTTCACTTAGGGATGACAGCCTCATACTCCTAACCCTCTGTGAGGAGCAGCTCAGGAGATACTCCCCAAAAAACTTATCTTTGGTCCCTCTTTACTTAAAAAAAAACTACTTTCTTATCTATTCTGTGAGCTCTCACCTGATTTGTTTGGTTTTTTTTTTCATTATGGTAATAGGTCTCTTATTATTATTCTCTTACATTTTATTCAAGCCTTTTCACTTAATGCTTATTAAAAAACCCCAAAAGAGGCCAAGTCTCCATTGCATCATGTATAAAGGAGTAAAACCAGCAGAGCTGACAGCTGGGGCTTCCAAGGCTTTATCTTTTTCAGTTACCACAGTTTGGAATGACAGAATTGTATTCATGATGAAATGCTTCAGGTAGAGCCAAGATGCATGTTAATAAGTGAATATTTGTGCTCCTGTGCACTGTCCCCCCCACATTGCTGCTCCATCAGGCTCCCTCCAGCTGCCACACTCACACTGCCTTTAGCTCACTTTGGAGGAGCACGAGACTCACCTCCCTCTGTGCTTTCTTATTGAATACTGGGGAAGATTTGCTGCCCCCACGTGAGCCTGGAAATGGGGCACTTGGGGTAATTCACCCATCACCTTCGTGGTCCTCCCAGGGTCTCTCACTCCTGTTCATTAGCACAGCACTGGAGGATGGTCTTGGGGTTTTTAAATCATAGGAGGATTTGGACAGCCTGGCAAGAAAATAAATTTGGATCTGCCTGGGATTGTAATTTCAGAGGGACTCCCATGAGAGCTGCTGCATGGCTGCTTCATGCAATTAAGAGGAGATATTGATCCTATGAACACATCAGAACGATTTCAGAAGTACTTCACGATGTCTTCCCATGAGGTGAGAGGATTATTGGGGCAGAGGAGCCCTAGTGGGATCCCCCAGGGGGAATACAGGCAGGTTGGGAGTGGCATTTGAGGGATGGGAAAGAGATGGGATCAGCTATTGCTGGTGAGGTCCATTTCTCTCTCTCCTACATTGGTGGCCTGTGGGAGGCAAAAGGGAGCCAGGATTTCAGCATCACCTGGCTCAGGATGCTGAAGGGCACACAACACTGCTGAGCACAGCTCGAAGCCACTCCCAAGTCCAGAAAAACTCACTCTGACAGACTAATTTGTGTCCTTCTGTAACACACAGGGAAGAAAAGAATGCTTTTTCACCTTAAAATAGCTCTTGGATAAAACAGTATTTTTAAATATTCACACTGTGTCACTATAAGAATGATAAGGAAAAAAAAAGAGGTTTGTGGTGAGTTATTGTGACCTCTGTGGAATTCTCTGGGGCCACGGGAAGCAGGAGAGAGAAATAAGATTTTGTGGTTACTGACAATTTAATTTCTTTCATTCCTAGTCCACCTGCAGATTGTGTTATTTTTGATGCTGAGCCTTATCAGGCTCCCTAATCCTTCCTCAGAAGAGTTCAAGGAGGGGGCTTTTCAAATAGGTGTTTGGGAAATAAGGAGGGAACACGGATTACCGAGGAAGGGCTGATCCAAACCACATCTAAGCGGGGAGATCCAGAGGAGCAGGGAGCAGAGCAGAGCCCCTCTCCTGGTGCCAGAGTTGAATTTGGAGAGTGCTGTGCTTAATTTGGCACTCAGCAGGCCCAGCCAGGGAGCAGGGGCTGTGCAGGGAACATCTGCTGAGCCTCAGCTGCTGCGAAGGGAAAGGCAAAGGAGGCAGGAAGGGAACAGCAGCACTGCTGCATCTCCAAATGGGCTTTGCTTTTAGTTTATAGCTAATGCTTTGTAAGTCCCTCCCAGTTGAGAGGGGTTTTTTTGGTTTAGAGATGTCGACTCCACATTCAAATGCATGGAGATGGTACTTACACTGTTTGTGAGAGCCTGCAAGCTGAGATGGGAGGATGGCTGTGATGGCATTTCAAAAGGCTACAGGAGTTTTCTTAGCAATCTAATTTTACCAGAAAAAAATTAAATTCAGGGCATGCTCACACCCCAAACCTGCAGGCTGACTTAGTCAAAACAGGGCACAGTGGCCCACAGGAGTGTGGCACAGCCAGAACTTTAGGCACACAGTCTATGGGCTGTGGCTGAAGATTTCCTTGGGTGTTCCATCAGTGTTACTGACACTGCAGAGGAGGTTTCAGAGACACAAACCTGCCTTTGGGGTGCTCATGGCCTGTTGGAGATTGCAGTGTGTGAACACCTCAAAGAGCCACTGTGGTGGAACATCAGAGATGATGCAGGCACTGGGAGTGTATAATTTGATTTATCTTCACAGCAGTAGCACTTCTTCTTGAATTTTAAGTGCAGAGTGTTGTGGGGGACAGAGCACTACTGGAAATGTGGTCCCTGCACTGAATGCTTATTAATAAACACTAGAGACATGCAAACAATCTTCAATTAACAGCAGAGTCACCTGCAAGAGCTGCCTTTGTTCAGGGTAAGAGCTCAAGCCTTAAAATGCGTATTGCTACAGCTCTTTGAGTGAAATGAGTTTGGTTTGGGTTTGAACTACAACATTAAACCTCTCCCCTCCCAGTTACAGAAGACCAAAAGGGAGTTTATGCCAGCCTGTGTCTGTTCCTGCTCAGAGGAAGGGCAGAGCACAGACCCCCCTTTATTCTGCTCCACCTTTATCTTTTCAGACAGAGCAGTGCAGTGGAGTGAAGGATCAGATGAATTCTGACTCAAAGGGGCCCAGAGAGAAGCTGGAAAACCTTTCAGCTCTGCTAATTTCCCAGGGAATGATCAACTCCGGGTTGTAGCAGCTGTGATAAGAGGAGTCCTGTTTACAGCAACAGCCCAGATAACCTGCTTTTGTTTTAATGACACCTTTTTCATGCTCAGTCTGGGAGTCTGTCATAGCAAGGGGCTATAAATTACTGCCACAGCATGCTCCTTACCACCTCCAGCCCTTCTGTGGCGATATGTGACCCATAAATCACACTGACACTTTGCCACGGCTCTTTTAATGCTCTTTCCTCTCTCCCCTGCCTTGCTCTCTCCCTTTCTGCCTCTCTTTGCTGGGAAGCCCAGCAGCTCCACCAGGGAGAAAGGATTTAAAAAAAAAAAAGGCATCATGAAGCAGAATGTGATCAGGTTTTGGGGGGAAACCTGGAGGTGAACACCGTGAGAATTCATAGACTCTGGACACAGAGTCCAAGCTCTGAAATGTAGGAGTTGCTAGAGGGTTTGGCAATGGCAATAAACTCTTTTCCATGCATTATCAGCAATAGACTTGGCCCTGGGAATCAGTTCATTGCAGATTTCTTTCCAGAGATCACTCAGGGTTCTGAGTAGCCACATGTTCTAAAGGAAAGGGAATTACATTAACTTTTTGGAATAACTCTGTGGCACTGGAGCAAACTTGGTCAAGTGGTGGACCTTTGGAGGTCCCTTTTGGTTTCACAGTAATTCACAGACACAAAAGACTGTAAATTCACTTCAGTGCATTTAGATTTAAGACACTCCCCTGAACCACCAGAATTCTCTTAGCAAAGAAATTGCTTAAATGATTTATATAATAATTTCCCCCCGGATCTCCTCATTGGCTCACTGGACAATGTGACAATATCACAGATATCTGTTTCTGTTATTTCTTATTTCATTCTTCATCTTGCTTTTTGTTCTGTTACATTTATTCTATTTAGCCAATAACATCTCTGTCAAGTGCAGTTTAATTGGTATCTAAGGCCTAGTCTGCATTTTCATTTTACTGGAATAATAATGTTGCTAAGGGGCATGATTTTTTTAGAAAAGAGTTATGCTGCTATGAACTCCTGGGTGGATGCAATGAGGTTAGTATAAAAGTGATTTATACTGGTTTACTTCTTCCCCTACTCTCTGGTAATAGCAATCTAATTATAAAGTATGTTTATGCTGACACAATCGTATCCACAATCTGGGTTTATTTTTTTTGCATTCTTCATTTGTCTTAATGTAAATTCTGCTGGAGGAAAATGACATATGCACACACAGACACCCACCAGCAGGATCATCAAAGCCCCGAAAATCCATTTGGTCGAATTCATCAGAAGATAATTCTGTCCCTGGGGCTTTAATCTCTGAAGAGCAAGATCAGTTTGTGGTGATCGTAAGGGCTTGATTTGCATTACAGCAGTAATAAAAGACTCCCACGGTGCTTAAAAAAATGCCATTTATGGAACTTCCTTTTAGGAAATAGGATCAACAGCACAGCAAAGTGCTAAACTGCTGTTACTTAAACTGTGTACCAGATTAATTTAACCCTTGAAGCTCTGCATGCAGCAGATCAATAATGCACAATTAGATGCAAGAGGAAACAACTGTGTTTGTTGATGCTCAGCCTTCGGGTTCCCACGTGGGGTGTGTTTGGTTGATTGCGGGGTGTGTTTGGCTTTGGTGCTTGTTTGTTTGATTTTGGTGCTTGTTTGTTTGATTTTGGGGTGTGTTTGTTTGATTTTGGGGTGTGTTTGGCTTTGGTGCTTGTTTGTTTGATTTTGGGGTGTGTTTGTTTGCCTTGGGGGCCTGTTTCTGGTGTCTGTTTCAACCCTTGTGCTGGATATGGTGACTTTCAGTGCCCCTCTGCGAGGCTGGATCCAACCCCACATACTCAGACAATCCTGGTTTTGTTTGGTTCAATCTGATTAAGTTTCTCAGCACCACTCGAGATTAAAACCCATGACCAACAAATGCTTGACTAGAGACAAAATGCAAGTAGTGTTTCCTGTACCCCTGTGGAAGAGTTTCTAATAGTGCTCTAATATTGTGGCAGCCTGGCATTAAGACTGAAGAAGGTGAGCTGTGAAGATGAAGAGCTGCAGTAGCTTTTCATCTCCTGGAATAAAGATGAAATGAAAGGATTCTATTAAAAGTTGCTTGAATTGCCCCTAAGCCATACAGCACAATCTGATTCTGAGATCATAACAAGCATCCTCCTTGAGGCATGCCCACAGTAGGGAACGGGGAGATGAGGAATCCTCCTAGACCCTGCCACAGGGATATAAATGAGGATGGGAGGGGATGGCAATGGGGAGAACCTTGGTTGGCTGCACTGATGTGCCACCTGGTTCCCTGGGCTGCTTTTCCTGGGCTTGCTGGGGATGGAAATCAGCTGGGACCTGATCAGCTGAGGCTGAGTGGCAGCAGCACAAGGAGGGAGCTCAGGCCTTTCCCAGGTGCCACAGGACAGCAAATCAATATCCTGCTTGTTCAAAGAGCAGCCCGAGCAGGGAGTTCAGCCTGAAACTAATGGGAGGGCCAGGAGAGAACAGCCCCAGCGCCGTTGCTGTGACAAATAATGACAGAAAATGACTGAAGCATTTTACAGGTAATGTTGCAATAAAAAAATATCCCTTGGGTTGCTTGGTTATAATTGGGCTGAGCCTGGCAGGGCTGAGGGCCAGAGCTCTGTGGGATGCACGAGCAGTGGCTGCACAGAGAGGAAGGGAAAGCTTGCACATAAGGAAGGGTCCAAGGAGGGTTTTAATGTGGGTCTGCATGGCTTTAGAACTAAGTTGTTTTGGCCACTCCAGCTTTGTTAAATTCCTGTCACTGATCACCTTTGTAACCTGCTTCCCCCCAGGACAGTGTTTGCAGAACAGAAAGTGAATGTCTCTCTGTGCTGGGTTGTTTAAAAATTTAAAATAGTCAGTGCTCTCTTCAGCATGACAAAGGCATGAATGCCAAGTTTCTCTCAGTATTCAAATGTTCCTGTGTATTTTGGGGATTTTTCTCTTCTTCAGTCATTCTAAGTAGATTGTGAGAGATCTGAAGGTGCCCCACATCACCAGGCTTGGGTTTGGGCATTGTACAAATATGAATAGCTGGTAGTTTCTTCTGCAGTTTCAAAGACCATACTTGTTATCTCTGAGGGACGTGCTGAATGAGTTAGCACCGATTTCAATGCAAAGAAATAACCCAGGAGTGTGGGAAGTGCATCATTTTCCTGCTTGTGCTGCTCCCCTTGCCCTGTAATGACCACAGGCTGTCGGAATGTCATAATTCCAACACGGAGTGAAGTTACAGCAGTAACTGTGTGCAAAGGCATCAAACATTCATGACCATATCTGAGGCTTTCTAGTCCATAAACCTTCTCTGAACTCAAGTAATAGAGTTATCAAAAAGATAGAGCAGCTGTTCATCATGACTGGGTGATACTCATGGGCTTCCCTGGAATGTTCTGATGTATTAAGTACATTGGTATGATCTGGGCTATTCTATAATATATTAACCAGTACCCAACAGACCTAAACTTTTGGCTTTTTCCAGTGTTTTCTCCCCTAGCTTCCAGGATAAACACATTACTTTGTGCAAACCTCTTTTCTGATTTGTGATATGCCTAGAACAGACAGAATAGATATAAATTTATAGGGTTGCTTCTTTTCTGTTTTAATTGAAAACCAAAACATGCTTGTTCTGACATTTCCTTTAATTTCCAGACTCTTTCAGAGGGCATTTTTGTGTCTGTGGTGAGATTTAGTCAATCCTAAACTTTCAGGTGTTATTGTCTTGCAAATAACACCTGGCCTGGAGCTGTTGGCAGAGTTACTTAATGTGTGACATGGTTTAGATGGAGCATTCCATGACCTGAAGTTTTCTGCACAGCCACTTACACAACTCCACACCCAGTCAGTGAGAATTGTGTAACCCACGTCCTGCTGGTCTTTCACACTGTGCAGTGGAGCTGGTGTGCTGGAGTAACCCAGGGGAGAACATTCCCTACAGCAGCTTGTGCTGGGCTTCCCTCTGCCTGGTGAGTGGCTATTGCAGGGGCCAGGAAAACATATGGACAGTGCTATTTATAAACATGGGGTTGATAGAGTCCTATAAAGTGAGCTTTTGCGTCAAGTTTTGCCACTAGAAAGCCCAGAGGAATAACAGAATCTGGAAGGGATCCAGTTCTATGTGAACTCTGCACCTCTGAGCTCAGTAGCTCTTACACACAGATTGTCAATACAATTAATTTGTCTCTTAATAGTTTTTTCTTGGAAACAAACCACTCCTGGTAGGTACCAGCGTAAGATCTGGGCTGTTCTTCACTTACAATGCTCCTTCCAATTGCTGTTCCCTCGTGGGAGTGTGATGAAATATGATAAAAGCAGGTTCCAACAGCTGGAGCAGAGTGTGGGTATCTGTTCACTCTGGTGAATGAAAGTCATGGTTTCCTAATTAGACCAGCTCAAGGGGCTGTTAGTACCACACTGGTTCTGCCTGAATGCTTTTTAGAGGTGTGAGTTAAAGGGCTTCACCACCACAATTGGAGTCAAACCTTTGCTGTTTCGAGTAAGTGTTAAATTTAATGGCCCATTCCGTGGCTCTGTTCTGTCCTTGAACCACAGCTCAGGCCTGAAGTGACACTGCTGTGCAAAGGGCAGGCTGGGCAGGAGTTCATGCTCTGATGTGGAATAGGAACTGTGAGAAGCCTTAGTTGTGTTCTTGAGGCTCTGTTTCTAAGGCCAGGTGTGCTTTTCCTGGTTCAGCTTTGTCTTGGGCAGGGAAGGGGGTCTCCTCTTGGCAGCGTGTGGTGTCCTGATAACCAAGAGCTCTGCAGTGAGTGCAGAGGGACAGCGATGGCTTTGATGGATTCAGCAGCAAAGCAGTGACTGTGATGTGACTGGTGACCCTGACACTGTGCACGTTTCCTGTTGGGGACACTTCAGCAGTGCTTTAATTGGAGCGACACGTTCCTTGGAGGAACAGGGGAGGCAATCTAAGGAGAAAGGGGGTTTGATGTTGTAAAGACCTCTTTGTGTGCTTAGTACCCAGCTGATAGCAGGGATTCCTGAAATGCAGCCCATACCAGGATTTAATTGCATTCAGAGCCAGCAGTGCATTTACATTTTCCACATCCTAGCAGTGCAATAGGATTTGAAAGCATTTTGAGGGACAGGTCTTGCTCAGAGCCTTGTTGCCTTGCCAGAGGACTGAGAACCTTCTGTTTCTGTCTCATCTGCAGAGCAGGGGCTCCTGTGTGTTTCCTTGCAGCCAAATTGTGGTGCTGTCTGTGGATTACGTTGAATATTTCACCCTGTGCCTGTCTAAACTTCTGAGTGTTGCAGTTGTAGACCGTGCGTGTAAATAATTTGTGGAAAACATTATATGGATTTTAAATCTTACCCTTTTGGCATCTGCATTTTCATCCCCGAGTGTTACTCGTGTGTTGCAGGGCTGTGATAAATGAGCTTTTCAGTGAATTGGTTATGGTGGATTTTAGGAGAAAGCAGAAGTAGCTGTTACTCACGTAAATATGCAAAACTTTGCTGGTAACAAACTAGAAAAAAAAGGCTAATTAGTGTAATTACTGTCATTATAATTCTAATTTAACTGCATAGACTTGTATTGCAGCAACATCAGAGCTGTCACATTTGCAAACTGCATAATTATATGTATTAAGTACTGTCTCTCTTGCATCCAATATATGAAATAGGCTGTTACCTTAGAGTGCTCCAAAAGAGAAGTCAAAATGTCATTAAAGGGCTGACTTGATCTCCTTGATTTTTCTGATTACCAGTGAAAGGTGAAACAAAAAGGTTGTCTAAATAAACGTCTTTTAAAAATGTACTTGATAAAATCCATAAATACATGGTGAGCTGGAAATGCTAAATGAAATAATTCCAAGCTTGTCAAAGAACTTCCAGACCTGGTACTGCTGCTGCTCTTCAGAAGAGCACATGGCAGCGTAGCAAGGTTTTAGTCGTGTGTGTGATGTGCAATTCCTGGAGAAGTGCAGGTTTAGGTGAAGTAGGAATTTAAAAATAGCCAGAAAAGGTCTCCTACCTCAGTCAGAACCTGCTGTAAACTACGAGAGTGGTTTGAACCTCAGGCAACATCACATTCTTCTCATCTCAGTGTCTGGAAATTAGGTTTGGGCTGGTCACAAGTGTGGGGACAGAGATGGTGACACTTCTTCCTTTGCTGGCCTGGCTGGGAACAGGCACAACCCAGGACCTCAGACCAAACCCCTCCTGAGCTTTGGAGCTGCAAGACCTGAGCTAAAGACTGCAGCTCTCCTAAGGATGAACAGAAAACTTCAGTAGGAACAGATATAAGTTTTGACATGACCCAAATCAAACTTTGATTCTGAGTTTTTTAACTTGGTTTCGTTCCCTGAGACCATGACATGTTGCACACCCTCTTTGAGCCCCCAACCCTCTTCCAACAGACTGAGGAAGTACATCCTGTGAGACTTCCTTACTTAATATGTATTTATGCTTCTGGAGCACTCTTGACAGTTTGTTTTCTCCCCCTTTCTACATAAAAAATGAGTTGCTTTTGTACCGCTCAGCATTGTGTTATGAATATTAATCCAGAGGGTTTATTTTTGTTATTCTAAATCTGCCTGTATCCTTTGTAAGAAGAAAAATGGGACATAATTAATCTCTCTGTTAATCTTGATATTTGCATGGAACAAGTGAAACAAGCTCTTCAAACCACTTGCTTGACTCTTAAGAAGTATTTACACTGCAGTTCAGAGGGAAACTCGAGGGCTTATTTATTTATTTATTTTCATCATCTAAGATTCAATACACACAGTGGGAGGCAAATTTTCTAATTCCCAGTGAGTTTTATCTGGTTCACTGTAGCTGCTGGAAGATGATTTCGACAGTGTCTGCAGGAGGAGGAGTGGGAAGTTACCAGGTTTGGGGAGGCAGCTCATTGAACAAACCCTGTGGCTCAGGGACACAGCAGTTCAAGGGATGCTCTGCAGTCCAGGCTTCAATGTGGACCTGCTGGTTGGGAATCTGCTTTGGCATCAGGGGCAGGAGGGGCTCAGTGCTCTTGGAAATGATCTTCCTGCCAACATTCCTGTCTCTGTGCTGCAGGATAAAGCCTGTCATTCCCTGGAGGTTGGGCTGTGGGATCCAGTTTGCAATAGAAGCACCGTGTGCTGGGGGATGTGGTGTTAAATTGAGCTCTGCCACACACACTTGTAGAGAAGGACTTCAGCTCCTCTGGGGTTTGTTCTGTTGCTAAGCTGGTTTTAATGCCAACAGCACAAATTCCATGTGCCTTACCAGGCCTTATGTTTCCTCTGGGTTTGTGGAAACACCCCCAGCATCATCCTGTTGTTGCAGTCCAAGGGCTGTGGCAGCCTTGAAGTACCATGAGCAGCACGTTTTGTAGTATCTGCAAAGTGAAGGGTTTCATTCTGTGAGTTCTACAGTCTTCAAGTGTCATGGGAAACGCAACAGTCCAAAGCACTTAAACTGTTTGAGGTGCACAGCAACTTGTGTCTTAGCTTTTGTACATGTTCTGCATACCTTGAACCTTGGTCTTGAGGCAAAAGCCCCTCATTTTGGGCACTCTGTTCTGGTGGCTGTAATGGGCACAGCAGAGTAGCACAAGAAACTTTAGAGATTATTTTTGAAATTTTAATAAGCATCACTTGGTGTGAAGGGGTTGAAATTTGTTTGATCTCTTGTGGCTGTTGTTGTTAACAAAAGATTGACAGAGGAAAAAAAGCCAATTAAAAGAGGGGAAGGATCTGTGCTCTCTGTAAGTTAATAGGATTGGTATGACCATGAGAACAGATTCAGGGTTTGGGTTTTTTAACTCTTGTTGGTCAGAGAATTTCTGCAGGTTGAGCTTTAATTTCCTCAGGATTCTGAGCCTCATTCCCTCAGAGGGAGGTCACTGACTGCTCAGAAATTCATCTCATAGCCCCCAGATGGGCCAGCTCACTGAGAGAATACAGGTTTATGCTGTCTAGTTTACTCACCAATATCCCCTGTCCCCTCCTCACCCTTCATGCTCTTCAGAAAGGTCATTAAAAGAGGACTCAGGAGAGGAACCAGAAGGTGGATATGTGGGAGCTGAGGTGGGTGGAAGAGCAATGTTTGTGTTCTGTGTGAGCACCAGGGCTTGGTTCTCTTGCACTGCTGGCCCTCTCTGCCTCTGAAACCAGAAGTTGTGCCTGGGTCTGAGAAAGCTGCCTGTGTTGAAGCCTCCTCAAAGGTGGGATGCTGGGCCATGAGTTTATTTAGACAAGTGGCATTCTCTAAACTGAAACCCCCAGTGTTTTGTAGTGAAATTCAAAGACATTGTATGTGTCCAAAGAGGAGGTAGAAAACTGAGTTAAATTTAGCAGTGACTTCAGTGGGTAAAATCTGTGTGTGTTTTGCTGGTTTGGAAAGCTGCTTTCCAAGGAGGCATTTTTACTGTCTAGCTGGAGGAAAAGAGCCTGTAAATGTGTTTTCCCTGCATTCTGCTGGTGCAGCCTGCTCACCAGAGATGGGTTATTGCAGAGCCCTGCTCAGAGGTTCCCAGTTCACAATCACAGCTCCAGATACTGGGGGAAGCCACAGTTTGGAGAGCACGTAGATGAAAAGTCTCTGCATTCAGGAGGTGGTTGCAGTGGCTGCTGCTGTGACATCTCTGCTTTAGCTTGCTGTGACATTGACTTGGTGCTGTCACCTGGGTGTTCCCCACTGGGACAAAAGTGGTGACTTTGGCAAGGTGTGGGAAATATTTTAAGGTGAATCCTGTGATTCAACCAAAGTTGTGACCTTTCTATGAACACATGCTGACAGTTGTTCTGCTGGGAAATCCACCTGCTCCTTGGTGAGGACTAAAGGGGCTTTTGACTTCCAGAGACCCACAAATCCACCTGAGCAGAGCCCAGGGAAGTACCAGGTTAAGCCCCTGGGCTGACAGCAATAGGGCTGGGCTCTGCCATGCAATGCAGTGCCATTAGTAGGTGCAGTAACAATTGTTTTTGGAGGCAAACACTGTATATTAAAATTTTTGAGCCAAACTTAGCTGTGGTGTCTCACTTCAAAGGACTGTGATGAGGATGAGGTTGGCCCTCCATCTGAAAAGTAAATTGGAGCAATATTGAATCTTTGGAAATGGTAACCCCTGCTTTGAAGGCTCCTGTTTTATGAAAGGTGCTTTGAAGGTATTCATTTACTCTGAAATGCATTCATGCTATTCATTCTGCCACTCACAGAATGAGATATAATAGCAGTCACTCACGATTGCTGTCATCTATCAACAGTTCATTACAGACCAGTTAGACTGAGGATACATAGCATTTGTGAAAAGTATTACTGGGTGCAGCTTGAAAAGGAAAAGGCAGCAACTTTATCTATGGAGAGCTGAGCCCGTTTCTCTCCAAGCCTCTGCACTGATATTTGGAATGGGTTTTATCAGGGGGAGCTGCTGATGCACTGAACAGATGAACTGGTAGAAAATGGTGCTGCTCTAAGGAGTCACTTCATCCCAGCTGGGGATTAAACCTGTTCTGGCCCATCTTATCCCACACAGGGCTGTACTGGATGGAATGACTCCTACCAGTCCAGGGGAGCTGTGAAACTGGGAAGGAAAACGGGTTTATTCCCACTCTCACTAACCAGATGGGAATGAATCCCTGCATAATTGAATAATTTTCCTTAGAAACTCACCTCTTTGGACCAAATCTGCCAAATTATTGGTGTGTGTCTTCTGCTTTGGCCTCAGGAGTCCAGCCAAATACCCTTTGACTAAGTAAGGAGATGGGAGCTGCCAGTTTGATGGGTCTGGGATTTATTTCCCAAAGAAGTTGGGTTCCTCTGGTTACTGAAATGACTTTTTAGGAGTGTGAATAGAGAGGAGCAGTGGAGCCCTCAGTTAACATCCTGTAACATGCTTGTAGCAGTATTTCTCTGTGTAACTTACCCCACCTAAGCAGTGGTTTTAATATGGTTTTAATCCTTTCAACAACTTCTCTGTAGATAGAAGAACATGGAAAATAATAATATACAGGCTACAGTGGACACCTTAGCTGGGAATATAGTTCCTCCCAAATCTCTGAAGAGTAATTGAGTTAATAACTGGTTAACTACTTGCTAAAGTGTAATTTTCTCATTTAGACAAGGAAGTTGTAATTAACACATATGGCCTACAGATACATGCAGGGTGGGGCGGAGGGGAGATATATCTAATATTCCTCCCTCTTTTTCCACGTATGGGTAGATTAGAATGTCCTGTTCTGTGGGAATTACATTTTAATGAACTCTAATACATACAGATCCCTTTAACGAAGCCTTTTTTATCAGCTCTTTTAATTACAAGGATCAGCTTGAAGCAAAAGGACTTGGAAAGCTTTGCATTTAGAAGAAGGAGAGAAAAAAAGGTGGTGAAGGGGAACTCTCCCCAACCAGGGGAGTGTCCTTGCACTGGTGTTGCATCACTGTAATGTGGTCCAGCATCGTGTCCTAATTCAGTGTGGGGAGGGCTCCAAAGATGCTCCTGTCGATCCTGTTCTTTCCTTTTTGTCCCAATCCTCCGAGGTGCTCACGATGCTTCGAGCTTGCAGTGTCGCCGTCTGTCAGCAGGTGTCCCTTCAAGCTCGCCTATATTCTGCATTCATACATACATATGGACATCTGAGGGATATCACAGGGATGATCTTGAATGAATTACCTCATGGGAACGTCCCGTATTTGATGTTTATTTTACATCGGTCTCGCTCGAGGAGTTGACTGGGGGTTTTGTTAATAATAATCTCTAAAAAGGAGAAAAGAAAAAGAAGGAAGAAAAATAATAAAGCTGTTGATGACCCGTGATCCAGAAATAATATAAATGTCGAAACCCAAACTCGTGTGTTTGCTGGGAGGGGGGATGAAGGTGTCACCTTTGGCCAGCTCTAGCTCCCTGGTGTGCTCTCTTATATGAGACACAACCTGGCTTTGAAGGGGAGGGCAAAAAGCTCCAAAAACTGCCTTGTGAGAGTTGCCAATTCAAGAAAGGATGTTTCTGTAGCTTGCACTCAGTGATGTCTGAATCAAACTACTAGTCTTGAACGTTTCTGGTGTGTGGGAGGTTGTTTAGCTGGTTTGGGTGTTTTTGCATGGTATCTTTTAGTAAGTACTGCTACTATACTGGTCCACAGCCAGTGGTGTGGAGGAGGGTTCCTGTCTCCACTCTACAGGATGGTGCAAAAGGAACTGCAGGTTGAGTCCCTGTTCCTCCTTAGGTTTGTCATCCTGAATCAACTTGTCTGTTGCACTGAAGGACCCCAAGGGTGGGAGATGCCCCAGAGCAGGTTTTGATTCATGGTGACTAAGAAATGACAGAGACAAGCTGGAAGTTCCTTCCCCAGCTGAGACGACTGGCAGAGCTGTGAGGAACAGCCCCTGTGATTTCTGGAAGGGGGTGTGTGACAGTTCAGCTGGTTCTGATGGGGAAGGGACTGACAGCTGGACTTGTAGATTCCCTGGATTTGGGGTTTTTTTACTGGAGCTGAGTCTGATCAGAGTCACCCTGTGAGCGTTTCCTTGCATCAGATAAAATATTCCTCCTGTATGTGCTAATGTACACTGTCTTCACACACAAAAAAAGACTGCAAGATCTTCAGGGCTTAGATGCCATTTGGATCTTGCTCTCATCAGCATAATTATTCTCATTTTAGAAAAATAAAAATGTCATTAGGAACATAACCTTCATTTTTCCCTCTCAAATGCAGGCTGTGGATTTTTGGTGCCTTTAGATAACCCTGCCTCTTCAGCTGTGTGGGTGGAAGCTGCCCTGGGTTAATGGAGCTGCAGGTTTTCTTGAGGTCCTTTGGAGCTTGGATATAGGCAGCTTTAAGTTTGGTCCCAAAGCAACAAATTCTACCATATGGATTATCCTGACCAGATTTTGCAGAGCAAATTGGTCCTATCCTGAACCACCAGCTGAGGCTCTACAGGGTGTTGTCTGGGTTTAGTTTTGCACTGCTTGTCCTCATCCTCCAGACCTGATCCCTCTTCACGTTCTGCATCTCTCCTCGCTGCTCACACCTGTTGGAGCCCATGGCATTTAGGGGGTTATTGAGGAGCTGATTCCTAATTAACTGCAGATGGTTAGCAACGCTCAGAAATATAAATAACAAACACCTACCCTGGTAAGAAGCAATAAAGTGCGTCAGATTCTCCTGTGAGATGTTCTCTCCTCCTGCGCCTCCCCCCTCCCACCGCTCTTTAGGAGTTACTGCTCTGAAAGCAGTGACAGCCATTTCCCAGAATGTTCCTCTCCGTGTAGGTATCTCTGTGCCACTCTGTGCTCCCAGATTTGTAAATAAATGCCTCGTTGTCAAGGTGACAGGCATTTTATGGTAGTCAGTTGAATAAATAAATATGCTGGGAAATTAAAGCTCCCAAGTTTGCCAATCACTGTGAGTGCTGCTAACATGGGGGACAGCTGAAAAGCCTCCTTATTGCTCTTTACATCCAGCAGGAGAACATGCAAATCTTACCTTGAGCAAAATTCCACCTTGGCACCAACAGCAGAGGCTTTGGCATTGACCCTGCAGAGGTCTGTGCCAGCCCAGGGCTGTGCCAGCACCAAGTGTTTTGGGGAGAGAATTAAGAAATCTGTATGGAAATGGGATCAAATTATTCAGTGCTTACAAATGGACGGTTCTTCATCATTTTGTCAGAGCTGAGGTGTCTGAATGCACCAGAACACCTGGCTCGTGGGTCATCACCTGCTTCCCCACCATCCCCAGTGAATTTTATGGGTCGAATTACCCTTGTGGCAGTTTATCAATTTCCAATTATATTCTTTCTTGCAGGCAAAGTATCTTCATGTTAATTTATTATTGTAAGTGGGGATAAAAATCAGCAGTGTTTGAGGACAGACTCAGTGTTATAAACACCTCACAAACGAGAATTCTTTCCCCATGCTTTGCTCTGCTGGAGTTTGAACATGCCAAGGAAATGAGAGTGAGCTTCAGCTTTTTCTTGTATTTTTGCTAATTTGCTAGGTTGGGAGAGTTCTATTTCTTCTCTATTTCGTGTTTATGCTCCTCAGTGTTTTTAGCCTGCCTTCCATTCCCACCAGTGAACTCATCCATATGATGCTGTCACCATCAGGCTCGTAATGAATTCCTGCCCAGATGGACTCTGTTCCTTCTCTCCAACCCAGAAGCTGGTGGAACCTTCCCCCACTGTTTGCAGCACCATGTACAGAAAGCAAAAATTAAAAACATATGATCAGTTGTTACCCTTGCAGACAACTTGTGACCGCCTCTGTCACAAGAGCAATCTGGTCATCTATTCATGTTGCATTAACAGTTGGTGTTTTGATATCCCGTTCGTTATTTCTGTTTAAATCCTGACTGCTCCTGACTGCAGAAAATATAGCAAGGGGTTATCTCAAATAATTTGTTAAAAGTTTTTACAAGAGCTAATTAACTACAAAGTTAATATCTTGGAAAGACCTGACAAAACCCAACCACAAGAAGTAAGAGGCACATTAACACACTGGTGTTTGTGCTCGGTGGGTGTTGGAGACACACACAGCCCATATTCCCTACTGCGTTCATACCATGGGGAAAAAAATGCCTAGAACTTTGAGTTTGGATGTTTTTTGACAAATTAGCAACTCACATCTTTTCTTTCTTTTCACACTGCGTCACACAGTGCTGAACCACGCTCTGGGAAATGTTTCCTACCCTGGAGAGGTCACAGTCTGAACAGCCAAGGCAGTACAAAATGAGGCACATACATCTCTCACAGGAGCCCACAATGGGTCACTGACAGAGCCAGAAATGGAATATGCTTCCAATTTCTTTAGGAATCTGGACCGCTGTTCCTCATGCACTCCAAACCTCCTTCATCCCTGCTGTTTTACCACTACCCTAAAGCATCACCATGATGCACATTGTGCTTCTGCTTCGCATCTCACCTTCTGCTTGAGTTCTGTGTGCTTTGGGATAGTTTATCCTTTGCTACAGATATGTTTATTTATTTTATTTTGCTGGCCCTAACACAGCAGCCTCTGCACAGGGAAACTCACCGTTCCTAAAGGAGAGATGTGAACAAAGGTTTGTTTGGGGATGCTGAAAAACAGTTTGGGGGATGCTGGTGAGGAGCATCACGTGCCAAGTGAGAAGGAGAATCGTGTGTTTTGCTGTTTTCCTCCCACTCCAAGGCAGGCTCAGTCGCTCAGAGCACCACGTGTTGCAGCTCCACAGAGCACTTTAAAGGTCAGTGCTCGGCAGGTTTGGTGACATTTGTGAGTCTGCTGGGACAGACGGGCAGCTCTGTGGAGGGCAGGGGCTGCAAGTGGAGGGAATGGGGCTTTTAGACCATTGTAGAGGCTTTAACAGACCTGGCTCAGCAGAGATAAATAAGTCTGTTTACTTGAAAAGATTAAATAGAAGCAGCACATTAGTGCAAAGTCTCTGGCTTGACAGAAAAAGCTGGAGCATAACAAGATGTTGTGTGAGTGAGTTTTCCTTAATTTGAAGTAATTACAGTCTCTGCTATTTCACATTAGGGCTGTCAGGCTCACGCCTTGTTTTCCAGGAGCACTGCACCATACCATTTATCCTTCTCTTTACACCTGTTTGCAATGGCATGGAATTCCCTAATGAAACTAAGGCTGGAATGTCCCTGTCCTAGGCTGAAGTAAGGACAGCCTCTCACCTTCTTATGCCTGTTTAATTGGTGTGGTTTGCTGCACTGAAATCTCATAAAGGTAGTAAGAAAAGAGCATTTGGCAAATGATGCTTTAATACAATGTCCATGAAATAATTGGGAGCGAAAAGCAAATTAATAAAATCAAAACTCCTTTATTCTGTAGAGGGGGGGAAGAGCTAAAGAGGGTAGATAAATTTCTCCCAACTAATCCAACCAGTCCCAGCAAAGAGCACCAGAGAAAACAGTAACTGTTATTTGCTAACTCCAGCCTGGCTAATGGAGCAGGACTTTGCATTAGGCACTTAATTTGTAGAAGGGAGAAGGGGTGGTGTGTGATTAAATATCAGAGGAGTGTTAAAAGCATTCTGGAAGAAATAAGCTCAAGGCAGCTGCTCCCTGACTGTATTTACCCAAAATTACAGGAGCTGCAAATGTATAATTAGGGTGAAGAACTGTGGATCCACACACGGTTGTGGCACAAAATCCCAGTGTTCTGGTTGTAATGGGATTAATGCCTGTGAGAAGCCTGCTTATTTGGGAGGTTTGGGGCAGTGGTGGGCCATGGGAGTATATATATTCATATAAATATGTATTTTTGTGTGTGCACAATGTATGTCACAGAGGGCAGGGGAGGTTGGAGGGTCTCTGTCACTGTTTTGGAAACCTGGCAGGGGGCTCAGGCTCAGCAATGTCTGTCCATGCTGACACTGTTTGAGGTGCCCCTGATTTTACTCAAAATCAATGCAGGTTCTCAGTTTTTCGGTAGTTAATCAGACACTGCCTCTACACAGGTTAATGTCTCTCAGTTTGACCTTTAAAACAATAGCTCAGGTGGTGCTGCAGAGTCCATGAATCTGCACATCCAGCACTAACAGAGACTTTGCAAACCTGTGGCTTCATGTGAGGTGGGGAGGGAAAGAAATGACAACTGGGCACAGTTTTCTGTCCATTAGTTGAGGTGCTTCATTGCAGAAATAACCAGTTTGGGCCTTTCCTCTGCCCTGTGTTCCCAGCAATGGGCTGCTGGGAGGGCTGGAGAGGAAAAGGCTCAACAAACAGGAGGGTTGTTGGTTCTCATGGCAAGGAGGGCATTGCCAGGGGATGTGCAGAATGGATGGTGTGAACTGTAGTTGGATAAGTAACTATAAGTGCACCTCTGGTGCAGTTCTTTCCACACTTCATCCCTCTCCCACCCCCAGGGGGTTTTCAGCTCACTGCTTCCTCAGCGTGTCAAATATAATTGGAATTTCCTGCTTGATTGTCTGAGCAAATTCTTGTATGTTTCCTGTAAAAATGCAATAAGTCAACAGATTAGACTGAGGAAAGAGTACACGAGCTAAAAAAGAAAGTAATTAAAATCATTGCCACTGGTGGTTGTAAGTGGAAGTAAAACATCCTTCTGGAATTTCTCCCAAAATACCCAGGAAATGCAGCTCCTCTGGCTTTGCTGAGCATGTGGCAGCTGGAGCTCTGGCCAGGACCTTCCCAACCTCTCAGCTGAGGTGATTCAGTAGCAGGTAAAAGCTGCAATGGGTTCAAGGTTTGGACAGCAAATAGTTCACACAGCTACAGAATTAATTGTTGAGTGGGAAAAAGTGGGGAAAGGCAAGAAACAAGAGCAAAATCTATAAGAGGAGTTTCCATAAAGTATTACACTCAGGGCTAATGCCAACATAAATACACACCAAAGCCCCCAGTTGGACTGGAATGCCCAAGACCCCCTGTTATTTCTCATAAAGTCTTCAGAATCCCATTAATCCAGTAAAAGGCAGGGGTTTTCCAGTCATTCTTCATTTTAAATGATTTTAACAGCTCTGGAAGTATTCATGAATTCAGGTTTCCTCACTCCCCTAATCATGTTGTTGGCTTAAAATTCACATTTAATTAACCTCTTCACCCAAGGCATAAATCAATACTCAAACTCCAAATGCTAACCATCCTGATAGTGGTTTTCATTTGGGCTCGCCTGCTGGAAATTAGAAATTAAGATGCCTGCAGGAAAGGAGCAAACTAGTTGTGTGGAGTGAAGCACAAGTAACTCGTAAACTGTAATAATGAATGTCCTTGGATGGAATGGGAAATCCATTCATTAAGGTTCCAGGGAAGAAAGAGAGAACCAGCCCAAGCTGAGCACAGTGCTGCATTCTGGAATTCACTGGGCTCGTGTTTAGGGGCAGCCTGAGAGAATCCCAAAAAGCACATTAAAGTAGCAATGGCCGTGCAAATGAAGTAGGAATTATGGGAGCTTGGAGGTGTGTGAATTCTCCCCGTGGGAATCCTGTGTAGTGTTATTTCCCCCCTGATTTCTGCCTCTGGTGGTGCTGTGGTGAATCTTTGGCGAGGGAGCCTGCTGCGCCAATCTCTGGGTGCTCCTGTGAAAACAAGCCTGGAAGACACGAGGTGTTCATGGAAAACCACACACAGGAACAACAATCTTCTTATAATCTTATAATGGATTGTTTTCCCGAGGGTTGGGGGGCAGTGGCACTCGCTGCCCATGGCACCCACGCTGGCACCAGCACAGAAGTGGGTGCAGGGGCTGGACAACCCCCTTACTGTTCATCTTGGCAGCATATTTTGCAGGGGTTTAATTCCTATTCAGAATTAATGATAGGAAGAGCAAAAGAAGGGAATTTCTATGTTTCTGTGGTGCAAGAATGTCTACATAGTTCTAGAATTCTTTTTTTTTTTCTTGCCCCTTCCTAAATAAGGATTTGGTGTCAAATAAAGAAATTCCTTTTCACAGTTTGCTAAAGACAAGCTAAAAAAAAAAAAATCCTAATGCTGCTGCAAGCCTAAAATTTGCCTTGGTCTGTTGTTAAAGCCTGAATACCCCCTGAAATAATAATGGGTGATAATGGAATAAATAATTAATAATCATGAGATTTAATGAGCTGATGAGGTGGTAGAATGTGGTTGTTTAATGAGACGTGATAGATTTTGTGACTACCTGCTCTAGTCAGTGTTCTTTTAGCAGGAAGAATTCAAAGCTTTGCGTGCTGGAAATGCAAGGGCTGTTTGCTGTGGTGGGGAATTTTGGAAATGAGCTGCCCCAGCACCAGGGCTGGGTTTTAGGAGGGTGATCAGGGATATCCCCACCTGTAACAGGGGAGCTAAATAGCACTTTTATTTAGAGTGAGCACTCAGGAGTCCTGCTCAGCCTGGGTCTGGAGCACAGAGGTGGGCAGAGCACCAGGAGCAGTTGTTGGGTTTTTCCCCTTTGGTACAGCACAACGTGGTTCCCCATTTAGTGACTGGTGAAATGGTATTTTTGTGGAATTTGATGTTTTCTTAGAGCAAGGGACCTAATTTCCCTCTGTCAGGTATTTATAGCAGTGCAAGGACAACGTGTTGCTGTGTTTTGGGAGCAGACAACATCTTTATTCCAGTGTGCTGACACAGAGCACAGAGAGGGAGGCAGAAGTTGTCCACTGTTCAGTTCAGCTGCAGTGTTGGGTTTGAATCTCATTTACACCTGGAAGGCATAGAATGCTCTCTAAACAAGAGAGAGCCATCTTGCTTTGAAATGGTAAAACTGTACATATTTCAGAGATATTTCTGCAAAGCCCTTGACACCCCCGTGGCCAGCTTTGCATACCTTGTTTATAGATGTTACTTCAGGTGCCCCTTTATGTCAGGCAATAAATGCAAGTCCCCATACTTGAACCCTTAAACTGCTTGAATTACACACCTCATTTTGCTGCAGTCTAGTGGTGCATCTTCAACAGACCCATTAAAGAAAATCTTAGCAGGGTATTTAACCATGTGTTTAAAGCTCAGCACACTCTTAAGCCTCTTGATACCTGAGGACCTTCAGGCAGAATTATATCTTCAATTATGTGCGTGTTACTTCCTTGCCTGAAATGAGATTGCTCGGGTGTAACAAAAAGCAGAATGGGGCAAAAAGGTTCCATCTTCTATATCCAGTTGACTTTTTCTTGAAATTGGGTGTTCTGGGACAAAAACTTGAGCAGGATACAGGGTCAAACCAGTTGTGTTATGTCTGATTATTTCCAGTGCTCAGATTGGTCCGAATGTTTCTGTGGCTTGGAATACAAAGCTGAGTTCTTATAACTAGGTAAATAAGGAATCAAAAGGGAAACCCAGCCTGCTTTTTAATGTGTGAGCTGAGTTTACTGGCAATGTGAGACAAAGCTGGAACCTCAGAGTGCTCTTCACCACACCACACTGTTCAGAGGGCTCTTGTTCTGCCCTACTTGGCCAATGGCAATAATTAGTCCCATGTTCTTTATTATCTCCCCTTATGAACGAGGAGGTTCTTTCCCATTTTCCCTTCTGTTCTCCTTAGGCAGATATTGCTCAACAGCTTTCTGGCTGGAAATTCTGAGTATTTCTTAAGAGAGACTTGGGAGTGGGATTTTCTGCTTCAAGTGAAGTGGAGGATGCTGTTGTGCCCAGGCCAGAAGCCCCATGATTTTCACTTCAAATCCTTCTACAATCAATACCCTGTTGCTGTTGCATCCATCTGCAAAAAGAAAATATGGTTTGAGGCACAATGTCCTGCCTGTATCCTTTAATGAGCATCCCCTTCCCGGGCCCTGCAAGGTTCTTTGTAGGCTAAAGTCTCTGTGCTGCTGTTGCAGTGCATAACAACGAGGTGCTTCAGAGCTCAAGGAGCACCAGTGGGGCTCTGGTTTCCCTGACCTGCTTAGGGATCATGTTGTGTAATAGTCTGCTTTGAAAGCTGTGTGTGCTGCTCAGGTATCGACTGTCTCTGGCTCGTAAAAGCAGAGTTACTTTGTCCATGTCGAGGTTTTTGTTGTTTTTCTGATTTTTTTAACTTGAGTGTGAAAGCCTCCTGTTGTTTCCAGAGTTGCCTTAAAATTGTCTTGCTTGTTGATATGTGTGAGGGGAAGCATTTTGATTGTTTTCAACACTGATCAACTGACTAGTACATTTCAATATTTCATACATAGGGTATTCTCATCCCTTCCAATCCAAAAAGAAAGGAAAATCAGTAAAGATCTGTTTAGGAAAAGAAACTTGGAATGGACTTTATTGGGAGACCTATACATGCTTGGCAATAAAGCTTTATTTTCCAGGGCCTAGGAGCCTGAAACCAATGAGGTAGGGTTGCAAAGACATGGCCATCCCTCCTGCACTCTGCATGCAGGACACATTTTGGGTGTGCTCAGAGCTTCCCTGCCGTGCAGCTCTGCAGCTGCACGGGGTGTTCACGTGTGAGAGCCATCCCTGCAGGCTCCATTTCACCTTGTCACATCCCATTTATAAACTGGGGCTGCCGTGGGGTGACAGGCAGCCAGGGAGCAGGGAAGGCCTTAGAAAATAAATAAAGATCGAGGAAGTCAGAGATCATTAGAGCTGACACCACCTCACATGTTCATTAATTATGGATCTGCTTGGAAGAGGTTCATTAGACTGCTGGCAAGTGAGTGTGATACAGCTTTTGGAAGTACTTGACTCAACTCTTGGAAGATCTGAAACAGGGGAAGCCAGAAGAGAAATTCAACCCGAGGCTGTTTAATTCAGGTCTGCTCTCAAGCCCAGGATTTAAGTTTGCTCAAGGCTTAAATTCTTGCCAAGTGGGCTTTCTCTGCAAACTGACCTCCAAGGTGTTTTCCTTATGGAAAGAGAATCTCTTTCTGCATGGAAGTTGTTTTTTCCTGTGGCCGTGTCATCACTGTTGCACTCTGACTTTCCTGATAAAATCCCAGCAGCCCCCAACATGTTTTATATACCACCATACATAAATTAATGTTTTGCTTTTTATTTAAAGAAATAACTGCAACTTCTTGTCACTTCCAAGATAAATACCTGGCTTTGAAGTTCACTCTTTTATTAATGGATGGGGGAAGCAGCTTGGAGTAATGCTGAGATGATCCCACCTTGGGTGTCTGCCAACTAAGGGTGGCACTTCTGTGAACAGGGGATAACTGAGCTGAGCAATCACTTGTGTGCAGAGTCCAATGCATTTAGTTAAAGGCTCCAGACACACTCTTAGTGAGGCAGTGGCTGGATGGGGACTGGTGTTCCCCAGCTGACTTGGCACTCAAGCTGCCCATGAGCCCCAGACAAATCTGGGCTGGTGAAGGTCTCAGCTGATAAGGAACAGTTGGGGATGATAAAGCTTTAGTGGGTTTAGACGGAGCAATTTGAGGTGTTACCTGCTAACACACTGAGGTGTGATTAAAGGCAGTTAATTAACCTGACAAAAGCCTTCATTGACATTTTACCTTAAGCTTATTTTTATTTAACTTAAGAGGAACACGATTAAGTCATCAGTTTAAGCTGATCAGTTTAAGTGTGTGCAGCAGGGGTTTGCCAGGGTTTAACTGATGCACTTGAGATAAAATAGCAGAAAGTTCTGCACGGGAAAGGTGTTCTCTTTTATAACCTTGGCTGTGATACAGCTACTCTTACAGTGCAGCTTCTCCTGTCCTCCCTAAACTAATTAGAACACGAAGGCAGGACAGGAGCCAGCACTGAGGAGCTGGTACCTTTCTTTACCCTGACTCCTTTGAGCCAGTTTTTACATCCCTTATCCCTGCAAGGACAGTTGGAGGAATCCCTGGAGCTTATTCCAGCCTGCAGCATAAGCTGGGGATGGGCAGACTTGGAATGCTGCAGCTGCTGCCTGACCCTGGGTTGATTCATTAGTAGCTCAGCACTAGGCTCAGTCTCCTTGGGGCTGGAGAAGGGACCTGTGGTTACCGTCTGTCTGTCTGTCTGTGGGCCCAGTGTGCCATGGGAATCCCTGGGAATCATTTATGCTGTGCCCACTCGGTGATCTCCCCTTCAGGAGCGTTGTCTCTTTACAGCAGCAGTGTGAAACACTTCTCCCATCCCTGTGCTCCCTGCAGATCATTCCCTGCCACGCTCACTGCTGGTGTCGTGTCCTATTGCAGGAGGAAATCCATCTTCCTGGAGCACAGCTGGCTGGGTGCAGCCTGCACAGCACCTTCAGCTGGGCACCTTGGGAAGCACTGAAAGCACGAAACTCAACTTAGAAACACCAGGGAGTCGTGAAGGTTTTAATCCTGCTCTGTGAAAAGGTCAATTAAAGCGAACAGAGCAATTTATACCAAGTCAAATCGTGAGCGACTGGTGGAACTGTGGGGTTTGATTGCCCATTGCCAGTGGTGTTCACAGAGTTGCTGTGCCACAGGATCTCTCCAGAGCTGGTGCTGGGACCTGGGGGTCCTGTCCCAGCTCAGCAGCAGAATTAGTGGAGTTTGGGTGTTCCTGAGGTTGTGCAGCTTTGCCAGCACAGTCTGTCAGTGTAAAGCTCAGGCTTCCTGCAGCACATGGGATGTGCTGTGGGTCTGAGCTGGGGTTTGCCTCTGGGTGTGAACCAGCACTTAGAAAGTCAGTTATTGAGCTGGAATCTTTAGGGTAGCTCTGAAGTAGAAAAGGAGAAGCAAAGAGAGAAACCCAGAGGGTGTGACTGGTAATTCTCGTAGTGATTTAATGATTTCTACAAGGTGGTGCAGCGTCTGAACCAGGAGGGTGCACAGTGTAGTCAATGACTCTGGATTTAGTTTAATATATTCTCAACAATGTGTCTGCATGTTTGTAAGTGTTACAAATCAAACTCAAATGAAAAATATTCCACTGTTCAAACATTCTTACGTGTAATTGCATTTTGACTGTAATAACATTATCAGAGCATCTTTCAAGCTCCAATTAATGCAAACCTAATTCTCCCTTAATACCAGTACCAGGAGGATTTGAACTTCAGAACACACAGATTTATCTTGGAGCTTCTGGGTGATTTTCAAACGCCTTTTGTACAACTTCTACATTGTGTGTGTGCAGCTTATGGAGTGGAACTGCACTGATGTCGAGATCTACAGCAATGCAAGGACCTGGCTTTGCTGGTTGCTGTTATTTACACTGCAGTCTCTTTGCAGAATGGAATTGTGACCTACAGAGACAGTTTTGATAATGCCAAAGAATCAAAGACAGGCTCTGGGGATTAACAGATATTCCCTGACTTCTCTTCTTAGATATTGCTGTTATATCTAATAACTATGTGGAATTATTGACATTTCTGTTTAACTACATCCTGCCTCAGAATGGGGCAGGACTAACTTTAATCTCCTTTTGACTGCTGGATGCAGTTAGTCATACGATGGTGTTTGTATTTTTTTGCAGTGGACTTTTTTTGTGAGGTATTTTAATATACTGTTCCTGAGAATATAAAATTTAAATGTGCATAGCAGTCAGCACAGCACATTTCAGTCATGTCTGAAGCTGCATTAACATCCCAGAGGATTTTTTTTTCTTTTTTATGGGTGCCCATGAAATGAAAACAGGTGTAAAATTTGTGCCTGGTCTAAAATTTTACAAGTGAAGTTACACCAAACGCTAAGTAGGTCGTTTTCTAATACTATAAAGCAGAGTGACAGGAGAGGGGAAAAAGCAGAGACTTGAACTGCCTATGCAAAGTGGGGAGATCTGTATCTGGTAAGAGGCTTAGATCCCTTTCTGAGGTTGGCCAGGGGAGAGAGATGCTGGGGAAACACAGATCACTTCTTCCACTCCGTGTCTTTGAGACTGAGGTCATCCCCCATCACAGCAAGTTTCATATCTGGAGCCTGAGTTCTCTGATTCCAGGCTGAGACAAGTACAGGGGAATCAAGGCCACTTCAACAGGAAAATTACAGGGCTGTGATTGTGATGTCAGATTGATGTTAATGTTTAAGATTCAGGGGGAAAAAAAGCCAGAAGGCTCCTGCATGTAAAAATCCAAACAGAGAACGTGGAGCAGTGTGTGGTTTGAGGGTCCTCGGATATCGAGCTGAAGTGTATCTAAAGAAATTCAAACCAGCCATCTGTGCAGTGGGAACTGAGGAAGTCTTTAAAAGAACCCCCCTGAACATCAAAAATTCTGAAAGGAACATTGCCCAGGGCACAACTTCCTGAGCACTGGCAGGATGCATTGTGCTTCTGCACTGAAAACCCCAGAAAAAAGGGGCAGGCAAAAATTAAGCTGAACTCTAAGGCTGGTAAAAGCAAATTTATCTCATGAAAACCCTTCATTTGCTGCCTTCAGAAGATCTGCAAAAGCCTTGAATAGGATTTAAGGAAAGGGCATCAAGATGAGCAGAGTACAGCTGTATCAGCAAAGGGGGTTTGCAGATGGTATCTCTCCCTCTTGTGAAAAGCTTTTTATACCTTAAAATGATGTTCAGACAGCTTAATATCAGGTAATAAGAAATGTGGACTCAGGTGGGTGAATATGCAGGAAACCAGCAGAGAAGGGGACGGATCTCTGGCAGGATTTTACAGGTAATATTCTCTGCTGCAGAGCAGTCTCCTCATCCCATCAGCACTCACTGGGGGCAGTCAGGGTTTACACAGGGAAAGAGGAGGAGGCACATGTCCATTCCAACTGCAGGGCAAAGCTCCAAAGTCTGAGCTCTGACAGGGCTGACACGCAAAGAAAACCTCTGTTGGTGCAGCTTTTTTAAAAAATCAAAGCATTTGGGGGAGGAGGGATGTGTGAATCCTTCAGTGAACACAACAGCAGCACAGCCACGGCTGGAAGGGGAGGGGGATCAGCTGGGCAGGTGAAAACCAGCTCCTTTCCATACTGGAACACAATGGTTTCCTATTCTGTCAGGAAAGAAACACGTTGAAAGCTTCTAAAGAACAAAACTAAAGCAAAACTCTTTGGGGATGTTAAAGAACCTGATCTGAGTCAGGGTTTCAATGTGTGTTCCTGTAAAAACATGCTGAGTGGCAGCTTGTTCTGATATCCAGCAGCACATCAGACTGAGCTCTCCTGGGTGGTTTTCACGGATTTTGTAAGGCTCAGACACCACATTCGTGCCAAGATGAGTTGGGAGCCTTTTAAAAGTGGGGGACCTTCCAAGCCCTGCTGGTGGTACCAGCTGTGCAGGTGGGGATTTTGGGTTAAGCAAAGTTTTTTTCAATAGATGTGGAATAGCCAGGATTTTCACAGCATACACAGCTCGGTGGGAAGGGAGGTGCAAACCATGCAGCATATTGTGAAGTTAAAATCCTTGGACTAAGTTTCTAGGTGGTATCTTGCAGACCTTTAATGTTCTGTACCCAAATGTCAGCGAAATCTTCCCAGCACCAAAGCAGGGCTGCATCAGCTCCTGGTGCCCACAGAGGAGCCCTGGATTTCCTCTCCCCCTCTTTCTTTGTCAGCAGCAAGATTCTTAAGTACAGCTCACAACCAAATGTTATTTATGTTCTGAGCTCTATCCAGTAACTGCTAATTAAGTTTTTTGTAGCATGACTCTGAACTAATTAGGGTTAATTGAGCTTGGTTGTGTATTATCTACTCCAGCACTTGTCCTGATAATCAGGAGTTTTGAGCACACAATATTTTGTGATCAGTCAGCCTAAATGCAAGTTCTTTTTCTGGCTCTTATGGCCTATTGTGATAACTCTGATAGTAAACACGAGTATCCCTTTCCTGCTGTCTTATTTCTTGTGGAAAAACAATGAGTTCCTGATCACTATAAAGGGCTTTTTATCAGGGTTTTTGGTTGCAGTAATGGCTGTGAGAAGTGGCCAGCTGAGAGTTTTGTGGGTGTTCAGGTCCACATTGAGCTGCTGAGGTGCCACTGCAGCTTGAGATGAGCTGGCAGACCCCTTTTTGTGTCCAGCATTGCGCAGTGGCAGGAACTGGTGCTGATAAACTGCTCTGGGGGAGGGAAAATGTCCAGAGGCAGCACCTGGATTGGTGGGGAGTCACTTGGTGAAGTGTAAGAACCTCTTGGATGTCCTTTCATCCAGGCTCTCAGTCCAGTCTGTCCATCCAGGGCTCTGCTGAGGTCAAATGAGACACAGTGAAGGTGGGGACAGTTCCTGTGGTTGGTCACTGACTCCCCTGTGAGATCCTTCCCAGGCTCTCCAAGGTGCTTTCTCCTGTCCCCAGCAGCACTGAGGCATCTGGAACTCTCAGCCAGGGCACTGAAGTGCCACCTGAGCTTGGACTCCATGGACTTGGAAGTCTTTTCCAGCCCTAATGCCTCTCCAATAACCACAGTAATTCCTGAAGCACAGCCCCCTCTCAGCTGTATCCTGCACAAAGCTCACGTTTCCCAAGCACGGAGTGTTTCCTCAGCACAACTGCTTGGACACAGCCATGGAGCAGGGGAAACAAGCACTTGGCTTCAGAGATTTCTCTGCTGTCAGGGCTGTGAAGGGTTCTGTCCATCCCAGCAGCACCAGTGGGAGGCTTCCTCCCAGTTACAAACACATTAGATTGCAAACTTCCCATCTCAGAGTGAGAACATAAGGTAGTAGCCCATTAAGCAGCACGTGGTATATGAATATTCATTCTTCTGCCTCCATTATTTACATAAATTTAGCACAAGGCAAGTCTTTTTACTCTTGCTATAGCTTTTTTTGATAGAAATGTTGATCCAGCTGCACATATTTCCTTGAATTAGAGCAATACCTTTTATTTTTCTCTGCCTTTTCCTTTTGCTGTTGGAACTGAAAATAGTTTTTCTCTTTGAATGTTCAATCTGGAAGGATGTCATTAGCCAAAAGGATTGCATATGTATTAGACTTTCTGGAACCAGGGGGGATGACAGAACCTGATATTCAAAAATAGGAAATAGTTTAAGAGAAGCCAATCAGGTGATTTCAGGACTGAATTGGGAGCCATGTTAATTAGGAGACATTGCTAATAAAAACTGATGAAAGCAGCAGTAGAGCATCTCTGTTACAAATGAAATGCAGTGCTGTGAACTGGGGGGAGGAAAGACACAGGTGATGGATGGGCTGTAATTGATAGACATGCCAGGGATGCTCTGCTTTGGCCTGACTTGCTGCCAGCAGGGGATGGGAAGTGAATGGCTGAGCTGGTTTGGATCCTTCCTGCTCAGGGTGGGAGGGAAAAGGGCCTTTTGTTCTGCACATTAATCCGAGTCATGGGAAGCTCGTGGGGCTGGATGTGCCAGAGTGCCAAGTGCTGCAGCCACTGTCCCCTCCAGCTGCTCCAGAGGCACAACAGGGGCAGGGGATGGGTTTGGGTGTTGAGCTTTTGACTCACCCCTGCCACTCCTGTGTGCAGTGCTTTGGGCAGGGATTACCAGCCAGGGAAGGGAAGAAATGAAGGATATTTTTTGTTTCCTCTGACAGCTTACAGTAGTAGAGCTCTGTCTTCAGGTTATGCATCTGCCCTGAGGACGATGCTTTGAAATTACTCTGCATACACACCCCACACACCTGTTGGTTACACCGTGGTGTTGGTACTACGAGCCCCCTGTGCAGGATTTACACACAGCCAGGAGTCTTGGCTGCCAGTCAGTGGTGCCAGTGAGAGCTCTGCACCACCAGGAGATGTTCATCAGCCTCTGGAATGCCTTAACCCTTTGAATTTCTATTTCTGGAGCTGTCTGCAGCCCTTTAGCCCTTACCTGGAGCCTGGCACAGGCTGCAGCAAAGTTGTTTGCCACAGAAAGCAGTTTAATTATCACTTGGGCTGCATCCTGTGTTCAACGAAAAGAATCGTGTAATTACTTTCATTACCATTCTGGACACACTTTGTAAACTTTTCCATTTACTGTACGTGTGTCTTTGCAGTGGATACCAAGGAAAAGGGGCTGCAGAACTAAATGTAATGCAGGTGGCTTTGTCTCCTCAACCTCATGTTCCTGCTTTGAAGACAATTTGTCCATTAAGTACTAGAAAAAGTACTAAGCATCTGAAGAAACAGCTGCCTTAGAATGAGTAATTCTGCACAGTCCTACAAGATTGTACTGGTTTAATTGTTGTGAGGAAGTCAGTGGTCAGTAAATCCAGCCACATGGGAACTATTGATACAAATTCAAGTATCTGACCTTGCAGAACAGCCCCAGAATTCCCAGCATGGCTTTTCTCTCTTCTGAGAGAAGGGCAAAAACGTGAGTGGCAGGTGACTGGGCTAAAACAACCTTAATAATTTGATTATTTTACATTTCTTTCCCTCATCCAGCTGGTTTTGATCCACTTCTATCTGCCTTGATCACAAACTTTCCCGAGCTAGACTTCTCTCCAGTTACACTTGGTTGGTTTGCAACTCTCACCTTATTTAATCCAGAAAAAAAGGAAACTGTGTCCCTGGCAAGTGTCAGGGTAATGAAGGAAGGCAGAAGAGTGCTCCACACGGAGCAGGAGGTGTGGGCAGCTCTGCAAGGAGCAGGAACCCAGTCAGAAAGCTGATTTACACAGAGGGGAGAGGGGATAGAGGGGGCAACCCCCAACCCCCCAGTCCATCTGCAACCTTCATGGAAAGGATTTAAGCACTGAAGGTATTTAGATTAACTCCTCTGGTTTTGCCCTGAAATAGACTTACCATCCTACCCCAGTGGGAGTAAAATAAAATTATTATCAGTTATCGCCCAGAGTTTTAAATTAAAGTTTGGGTTTTACCTTTTTTTTTTTTTTCTTTTCATAAAACCAAACTTCTAAAACCAAATCCCAGCGAAGTGGAATTAATTGCTGGATCTGCATTGAATCACCAAGAGACATGGCTTTGTTTCTGTGGTGCAGCAGAAAGTGCCTCATCAGTAGGAATTCACGTGGAGGAAAACCAAGCATGTCCCACTTACTGAACACAAGTATGTCCGGGATGTTTAATTATCTTTTGATTAATTCATTTAGCATTAGAGGGCTCAAGGACTGTGGCACATTCAGCACTCCAGTTTTCTACCTGTGTGTACCCCCAGCTCTTCTGAGGTAAAGGCACCTTGTGGCTCTTACCTGCAGCTGCTGTAAATGAGTTATTTCTTTTCTGAGCTGCCTTCATTACCCTGAGGAGATGCACGGAAACATACCAGAGCCAAGATGATTTGCAGCATCTGTGGTTAACATTTAATACAATGTACTCAGTGTTTTCAAGGATAAAACATAGAGGGGGGGGTCAGTTAAAACAAGTGTAAGGCTTTAGATTAATTACTTAGAACCCTCTCAGCTAAGCAGTGTACTTAGTGTGAGAAGTAAGATGGTTTTTTGCTGGGTGACTGTGCATATTTGATGCAAGTTTAATACAGATTAAGAAGTGGAACACAGACACACAGCAGGCACTGAATATCAAGAGTTCACTAAGGTGTGAGAATGTCTCCTGGTGAGGTGGGTTCTTGGTAGCAACAACTTGTCATGTGGAGATATCTCAGGATGTCAAGCCAGGAGCTGGACTCGATGATTCTTCCAGCTCAGGATATTCTTTGGTTCTGTGGTCTGTTTTAGAAAGCATTTAAATCCATGGTGCTGAGAACAGGGGTATAAATCAAAAGTGTAAATAAACAATATACAAGTATATTGTATACAGTATACAAGTATATTGTATACAAGTATATATTAAACAAGTATATTGTTTATTAGGCTTACACTTCTTCAAGTGTATGGAAGTCTTACCCAATTAGGGATGGAATCCACTCTATAAAGATGTGGAAACTGTGAGAATCATGATGGGAACACACTCTGACACACATATGCAAAAAAACCCCAATATTTCCCTGTGCTGTGTGTTTTAAAATGCACTAATGTGCATTGCTTGCCTCTGTCCCACTTTGTGAAACCAGAAATAAAGACAAAGCTGTGCCCTGTGCCCTGACCCAGCAGTGGGTGATGGTGCTGAGGAGATGCTCCCCTTGGCTGCCCATGTCTCCAGGCCCCCTGGCTGCTGCTCCACAGTGAGAACACACCCAGAGCAGGCTGTGACAAGGCCAGTGCATTCGATCCATCACTGACAAACCCTGAGAGAGCGTTAAGGGACATCGTTCCAGCTGTTAGAGCCAAGGAGCAGAACGCTGAGCCTTGTCAAGTCCTTTTGCTGTTTCACAGCAGCCAAGTGTCACCTCGTTAATCAGAGGTGTGTTTCCAAAGCACTTGTTGTTCTGAGAGAGAGATAAGAGACAGTATGAATGGACCAAAACAAAATAAATATAATTTTGATCCATTTTTAATCCAGTGTTCTTAATTTTGTCATTATCTATAGGAGATGTCTGAGGCAATGGAGTAGGATAATTGCTGGAGCAAAAAGATAGGACAAAACACTTCCAGACAGGATTATTACCTTTCTATCCAAGAACATTCCTGGTAAGAACATCTAAAGATGTGGTACATTTAAAATCCTGCACTAGGAATGCATTTCCTATTGGGGAAGGATACACTCGAGCCTCTCAAAAAGTTCCTTAGAGTTAAAAGAGGAAATATTTAATGTGACCAGACAGATTGATTGCTCCAAGACTGGTAATCTGCAGTGCCTAATTAGTCAATCAAGTCAAATTGTACTTAGCAAGCATGACACAATTACATTACAATGGGAACACAAAGGGAATTGTGTTTTTATTACCATGCAGAAGTCAGTGGTTCAGGAGAAACACGATGGTTTCTTTGGAAAACACGAGCTGGGAGCTCTCAAATGGTTCTGTGCTGTTTGGCTGCTTTAGCTGGCATGAGGTCTGGCTTGTGGATGACTTTTCTTTCCATTCATAATTTCTTTAAATAGTGGAGTGACATCTAAGAGGGTATTCTATTGCTGCTTTGGCTGCCCAAAGCTGGGCAGAACCCCTGGCAGCCCGTGGAGCTAAAGTAGACCACAGTGTTAGCCCAGTGAGTGCTGTTGGTTACTCAGAGGATACAACCCGGAGTGACCCTTGTGCAAGATCAAGCCTTGCTCCCAAGGCTCTGCTCCAGCTCGAGTTTGGAGACACTTAATTTAGGCTTTGCAAATCCCTCTGTGTTTCGGGGCAGGCAGAGGCTTCTCCTCCCTGCCCTGTTCTGGCCACGGCTGTGCCTGCCTGGGATCCCCCAGCACTGCCTGTCCCTCACTGATGCAGTGATGGGTAAATGATCACTCAGATGATCATTACAGTCTGCATTAATTAACGTCCTCATCAGCTGTAACCTGAAGGGTGGGACTCTGGAGTTCAGGGCTGGTACAAACAGATCAGATCAGTGTTTTGCTTTATGTGTACGTTGACACAGCAATGTTTGTTGGTTTTTCCCAAACTTCCTCACACAGAAATGTAGAGGCTAAGAGGACAATGCAATGACAGTGGAACGTTTTTCCTTTTGCTGTTTCTTTGCAAACATTGATATGCAGGATCCATAATTAAATAGGCACGTTTTGGAGGCTGGAGAAATGTATTTACTGGTGTGTGAGGCAAAGTTGTTAGAAGAAGAAACCACTACATGTATCACCACCTTCTGTTGGAAGAGGGTTTTCGTTTCCCCCCTAAATATGGCAGCCTAGTAATAAAACTTAATTTATAAATTATAGATGGGCTTGGGGGGTGGGGGGAGTTGTGGGTTTTGCTTTTTCCCCCACCCAGTAAATGCTTAAGTATTTAAAATATTCACCATGCAGGTTTGGTACTGGGAAGAATTAATCAGGCTGTCAGGCTGTAGACCAGACGCTGCAGAGAATACACAGTGGTGTGTCATGGTTACTTAGCAACTCCAGCTGAAGAGGTTAAGGTAGAAAATACTGTCATTTTCCATGTGTGAGATCTCTTCCCCTCTCCTTTGTATACAGATTTTTTTTCCCCCGACAGATAAAGTCTTTTGTATGTTTTAATGATCTTTCAAATTGAGCTTTCAAAGGAACCTACTATTTCGGTAGACCAATTTGAATTAAATGATGAATTTGGAGGATTTGAGGGTAGCTAGTAACAAGAACAGGACTTATTAACCCAGAATGTATAAAAACATGCCACTGTCACATGGGAAGCTGTTTAATTTTACGATAATTTTTCTCCTTACCAATGGAGATTGGTGGGAGTGAGGGCACTTCCGACTCGATCATCATTGAGACAATGTTCTACCCTGGTGGCACTGCGAGGGGGGAACTCTTTAGCACTTATTTTATTGGTGTTTGTTTGCCCTGGAAAGGACACTGAGTTTGTTTGCCAGGAGGAAATAGGTGACCTCTTGCAGCTGCTTTCTGCTGGAAGATTTGCCTCTGGCAGCAGGTTAAAAATAATAGCAGTCCTGAAAATTTTATGAAAGCTTCAGGGTAAGTGTTACTTTAACATCAGCAGCTATAACACAAACAAGCCTTAAATCCTGCAATTTATGAAATGATAATGAGAAAAGGATCCAGAACTTGTGTTGGTGGAGGGCTCGTGTCTGAAGGTAGGAGAGGGAATGTGCATTTGTGTGGTGCTGAATGAAGGCATCAGGCCAGTCAATATCACTGATCTTTAGCTCTTCAAGCCTTGCATTGTACACAATATTTAGTGGTCTGGGAGCCAAAGAAAATGAGGATTTTCCTCTTTTCTCCTTGGTGGATGGGGCTGCACAGCCACTGTCATGTGTTTGTCACGCTGTGTGACACTGAGGGGCTGAAACAGCATTGCCTGAAACTGCCACTCCTTTATCCTTTTGGCAACCCAGTTGGCATTCTAGAAGCTTCTGGATGTGTTGGAAAAGGAGCGTCTTTGGTACAGACAGAGGCAGGGAAAAGGCCTGATATGGCTCTAATCTGCACCTCACAGCTCAGCTGAGCTGGGAAGGAGCATCCAGGAAACCTGAGCTGGCTGTTCTCTGTGGAATGCACGACTGTGGCTCTGAATTTTACCTCCTCCAAGCAGAATATCATCAGAACTTTCCAAATGTCATGCAGGAAGCTCGTTGGCCTCTACAGCAGCACTGAGAGACAGGCAGGAGTGAACGTGTGTGGAAATCTGTTGTCCCACTGCAATCAGAGGGACCACAAAGATGCTCCGAGACAGCTCAGTAAAATGTTCCACGTGAATCAGGGAAGAGGAAATCGAGCCCCTTAAGGAAATGGGGTCTGATTTTAGTCTCCAGAAAGAGTGTGAATAAATAGTGCAATCAATGAGTTCTATAAATACACATTAATTTGACAGCAGCTCTCTTTCCCTCCCTTTGTCTTGAAAAAAGGAATGGGCACAAAGGAAAAGCAGAATTTAAAACAACAATTCTGAACGAGCTGAGATGTGACCCCTGGAAGTGTGTGCATCTCCTGGGTGAGATAGCCTGTCCCCCAGGCACTGAGCCTGATGGAAATGCTTGTGCTGCTGCAGTGGCCTCCCTGGAGGAACAGGGCTGCATTCAGAAACTCTGAGGGATATGAAGGAAATTTCTGTGAATTTGGGCATATTTGGCATTTAAGAGGAAAATGGGAATATGGGAGATCTGGCCAGCGACATTGTAGGCCTTTATTTTTTGATAGTAACTTGCTGAGGTGCAAACAATGTGCCCAAGCTCTGCTGTAGATAAATAGCAAGACAGCCCCTAAATATGGCTTTGCTTTATTTATTTTTTGCAGGATTTTTATATCCTGGTGTTACATCTTGTGGTTCCATTGATTTTTATATATATTTTTTTTTTACGGGTTGTGTAATTTAACTGTGCATTGATTCATTGGCTTTCTAGAACTCTACATCTGTTGCTGTAATCACCCAGCTTTGGGGTGGGTGTGCGTGAGAGAGACGAGGAATAACTATGAAATCCAGGTCTGTTCTTGCCAAGTTTATTCACCAGTTGCTCTTCCCTCCCCATCCTCGCTGCTTTATGTGCATGTTTAGTTCTTTTTAGTTATTAATGATGATTCTTGCTTTATTGTGTCCTGGGTAGCACAGGATGATTCCAGCTTGGCGTTCTCAGGGATGCTCTGGATGATGAGTGATAAATATGTTTTACAAAAGCAAGAGTGACTACAATGAGGTTTAAAATATGCTTTTAACATTAAGCATATGCTGTAAATGCTTTCTTCACTTGAGATCTTTACAGTTTACCCAGGACAAGGAACGTTGTGGTTATATATTCATACTGCACTTAGCACAATGGTTTGCCCATGCAGGAGTATAAATAATGCATTAGGATCTCACTGGGTGATCTCATGAAAACAATTAGGCAGCACCATCATTTTAGACAGTATCATCTAAATACCAAGTTAGCCTTACCTTTAAGAAAACTGAATGTCTCAAAAGTTTGGGAAAAAATTGGGATGCAAATGTCACCTGTTGTCAGCAGCTGTTAAGAGCGAATTTACTCCTGTGGAGTAATTAAGTGGTGGAAGGACATCGTATTCTGAGCCTGAAGAGTGAATTGCATCCCATTTGGGGGCCTAATTTTTCTTATTTATTTCTTGGGTGTTTTTTATTAAAAAAAAAAAAGAAAAAAAATCATTGCACTCAATTTACAAAAGATGATCACGGAATGTTTGTGTCCTCTGAAGACCTTCTGACAAGAGAAGGGAGGGGGGGAAAAAACCAATCACTTTTTAAGCATTTCCCGACAGTTAAATGGTTTGAAGGTGTTATTATTGATGTGACTTTTATTGGAGCTATTTTCCCAAACAAGTTCTCAGTGGCAGTCCACTGGAGTGCAGTTAATTCATTAGAACAGGAAGAATTTGAGTTAAATGCATTATAGATGAGCTGTTGGTACGTAATAAGGTCGGCTGAGGCAGGGCAGTGCTCTCTGGGTTATTAGCATTTGTTATGGGATCCAACCAACACGAGCCTTTGTTCTACCTGAGCTGAGCCAATTTCTGCAGAGCTGTTCACTGGCTTTGCTGCAAATCCCTTTACAGGACCCGTTTAAATCCGCAGATGATGCTGTGCATATAATTCTTTACTAAGTCAAAGTGTGGGATCAAGTGTTAGGTTCACACAGAGGTTTATATTCAAAGATTGATGCTCTAAGGGTGGTGGTGTTGATGTAGATGAGGATCTACCTTTAAGTGTGGAGCTTCAAGTTTCCACGGACTTTTCTTTCTATAAAAAACAGGGCTGAAATGGAGATGGAAGACGGAAAATCCTGACGTTGCCTGTGATCTCAGCTTCCTAGGTGACCTTTTTTCTGTGTGACATTAGCTGCATTCTCAGTGTCTTTGTGCTTGCTTTTCCAAATTTCCTGGTAAAACAGGAAAAATGTTCAATGCTTCACGGAATGATAGTCCTAATAATTTTGTACATGCTTCCGAGGGATGCCTTTGACCCCATCTGCCTGTGCCCTGGTGTAAATTGGCCCAGCTCTTCGTGTGCCAGTGAAGCAGAGCTGATTTAGGTGGCCTGACCCCTTCGAATGGACTGCACAGGATGCAATTAGGAGGAGAACTGGCTCTCCAGTGCCAGGGATAGGGCCTGCTGTGTTGTACTGGGAGGAACAATGGCTTTAATTAACTGGTTTGTGAAGGGCTTGAAGGAGGCGAAGCGTTAGCGCGGTGTTAAAGGTCAGCCTGCTGCTTCCCACATCTCGCCTCCCCTGGGAGGGGAACAGGAGCAGTAGGAAATGTGAAAAGACAAACTGTGAATAGCAGCAGTGGTTGTGTTTGGGCTGCCCAGTGAAGTGGTGGTGTGTCCCCAGCTAAACCCACGGTGTGGCACGGCAAGGATGGCTACTCACTCGCCCCCGTGGCTGGGGCTGCTTCCAACCCAACCCAACCCAACCCCACAGCTGCTGCATCCCTTCATTCCTGGCTCTCTGGATAATTCCATGGACTGCATGGCTCTGGCTGGCTCTGAGAACCCCAGTTCCCACGGGGGATGGATGGACAGGGCAGTTGTGTGGGGTTTGTCCCGGCCGTAACAATTTACTGTAATCGACTTACGCTCTGGATGTGTAAAAATGATTTCTTTAGTGGCATGGGAATGGCCATATGGCACTATTGAGTTGGTAGTACTTTAATTTAATAACCTCTCCAATAGTGGCTACCACTAACAATTATGTTGCAAAGTGATTTTGTGCACTTTTTAATTAAGACCTGCTTGCAGGAAAAATCCTAATCCATTAGAGGTCGATTTATGCCTTGAAGCAAGGTCAATTGTTCTTTTCTTTCCTTAAACTGGTGCAAAGGTAGAACTTTCTCACTGGTACTGCAAGTAGCTTGGTTTTGCTTTTTCATCTCTTTAGAGTTTTGATATCTGATCAGTGCTGCTCAGCAAACAGCACAGGACATGTGCTGGCTTTTCTGAGTTTTCCTTGTTTCTGGTCCACTGATCTCCCTTGCTTGTGAATAATGAGAACTGCAAACGGAAGGGTCTGTTCTACCATTTTCATCCCTATTTTAACCCAGTGCCTCTTTTATACGTGTATTTACACACAGATGTAAAATACATATGGCAAGATCCCAGTGTGTACAGCTTATTTCAGTGGTGATCCTAACGTAGTCACCGATTTGCTGGTGAAAAGTCTCACATAGTTTAATAAACCAGTTGCAAACCTCATCCCTGGATTTCAGAAATACCTGAACACCACAGTGGGCACCCACAGCAGGTTTGCTCTGTGTCTTTAATTAGTTAAACCAAACCACAATGAAGAGAACAGAATGTCTTCCTCTGGCTGGGTTTTTCCAGCAAGACAGTTTTGGAATTCCTCAGCAGGGCTCTCTGGCCCTTAGAGATGTCCAGTCATGTCTGATGTGCTGGAGCAGATCTTGCTGCTAAACTAACCTTGATAATCCCAGCCCCGAGAGGCTGAGGCTCTGCCAGGGAGGCACAGACTAATTCCCTGTCAGCCCCAGCTTCCACAACCCCTGCCAAGGCAACAATCACATCCAGTTGCCAGAACTGTGTCAGTAAAAGGAAAAAAAAAAAAACCTAAAAATGACTTTTAAAGATGGAAATTGATGCAAAATGGACAAATTCCTGCCAGTGATCATGACACAGGATTGATATTTTGATTTTCTGAGAGTTCCCTGCACAGGTTTGAAGTGGGGGGTGTTGCAGAGTTAAGCTGTGTTGTGACACAGGTTTTTGGTTGAATAACCTGAAGGCCAGCAGAAAATACAACATCCCTGAGCGTGAATTCCTCTGTGTGTGTAAACCCTCTGAATTTTTGCAGTTATCTCTTGTGAACCCAGCAAATTGGAAGGGCCAGGGCAAAAAATGATGGGCACAGAAAAAAAAGGAGGGAATAATAATAAAAAAAAAAAGGTAAAAATCTGCCCTAAAGAGTAAGATCCTTTGAACTGGGCAAATTTCAGCTCTCAGAGAATAACAGGGGTGCAGGAAACCGAGCAGGAATTCACGACTGAAAGTGCTTGTTGGAGAGGAGAGCAAAATTTGTTCAACCTGTGAACGCTCTGACTTTGAGTGAGCATCTCTTTGCCTGACAGGCTGGAAAATGCCATCTCTGAAGAGTTAACACTGTGTATCCTTCAGGGAGTGCAGGCACAGCTGGTGGGGGGCTTTGCTGAAATAAAAAAGCCTCTGGCAAGTTCCTGCTCTGCAGGCAGCGATGCTCTTCAGAGCAGGGCAGGCTGGGGAAAAGGCACGAAAAAGTAGCAGTTGGTTTGCAAAGACAGATAAAGTTGTTGCTCAGGAAGGGAGCTGCTGTTTTCTGTCCAGCTCCTCCAGCTGCTGGTTTATCCTTCCCATTCACTGCCTCTCACATAACAGTATCGTGTCCTCTAGGGAGGTTGGGGTTGGTTTTTTTGTGCTTTAGCTCTCCAAAGTTCAAGCTCCTCTTCTGGAACTTGCATTTAACCTTTAAGAAACAAGCTGAAGTCTCTGTCTGTGCCCTTGAAGGATGGGGGCAGAGAGGGGAAGAAATATCACTGTGGCTCACTAAAGACACCTTTAGAAATATCTAACAAGGCATTTCATCTGAAGTGGGGAAAAAAGGGCACTTAAAGGGAGTGACAGGGGCTGTGGAGGGGCAAACAAATCTCTTGCCACAGTGACTAAAAGCCACGTTTAGGACAAGGGATGACAGACACAGGAGCTGGACAGGCAGTGTCCCTGTGACCGTGGGAGTCCAGCCCTGGAAAAGATGCCAGAGGAGTGAAGGTCTGAGCAGGATGGAGAGAATAGAGCCCTGGTGATGTGGCAGGAGGACTTTCCATAATGGATGTAAAGGTTATCAGTCCACAGATTTCAGGGGATAATGCTAAGAAGAAATGTCATTTCTTCCTTCTTTTTCCCTGCCTTTCCTTTTCTATTCCCTGTGCCTGCTGGGGCACAAATAGAGAATATTGCCTTTCCTTTTAAAACATGCAGGGGCAGAATGCTGGTTGTGATGCAGATGGTTTGGCTGCTGTAATGAAGGGAAGGAATTAGGTCTTTTTGAGGCTTTGGAGTCTTCTCCAGTGCCCAGCCTAGACTAGTAACTCCTGAGGTATTTGGTGGGGGAGAGATCTGGCCATAAATCATCAATCTTTAGCATCATTACTCTGATAGTAACCTTCAGACAGACCTTATCCCTGCTGAGCTGGAGCAGCTGGTGATCATTTTTGTCTCAGTTGTTTAGGAATCAGGCAGTGCTGTCCTGATTTTACGGGTGGGAACTGGGGTACAAGCAGGAGACTGATTTTTTTGCAGTGTCGGAGGGAAAATCTGTGCTAGGGCAGATTTTTAGGGTCAAGCAGTTGAGTTCTACCTGCTGAGATCCTGCTGTTCAGCCTCCTGTGAAATCCGTGTTCCCTGTAGCTGGGGGTCCTCCTTCACTCATCCTGTCAGGAGCTGCACTTCTCTCCCCAAAATCTTCTTCCTCTCCACGTGTCACGTTGCTGTTCTGCTCAGCCCAGGACGGAGCCAAGGAAATCAGCTGTGCTTAATCAGAGGGTTTGGCACAAATGTGCTGGTGGTGCTCCCGTGTTGGATCATCCCTCAGAAGGGGTCAAGAGTGGGTGGGATGGATCACGGGATGATTTAAGTTGCTGGGATGTCGGGGGTCGGATCTGCAGAAACCCATTGCAGTTGGATCTGCTCCCCACTTCAGTCTCAGCAAGAGTTACCTGCTCCTCTGTCACAAGTGCACTGCACCTCTTTGTAGAGCTATAATTGAGTTAGGAAGGTTACCATAGCAACCTCTGCAATTAATTAAAGTACTTGGGCATGGTAAGTTTATAGATGCAGAAAACATTTTCATATATAAATAGTGCAATCTGTTTATGCTCAAAGGATTTGCCCCTTTCCTCTTCTAATCTCAAATGAGAAATTGGACTTTTTGGGTCTTTTTGTTTTGTTTTTCTTTTTGTTTTGTTTTTCATTTGAGGATTGATAAATCACAGTGTTATTGCCCATTAAGTGGGTAAATAAGTCTTTGCAGTTAATGCCCAGTGAAGACCTGCTGAGTGAGCACAGGGTGGGATGAGCCTTCCCAGGGCAATCCAGGCCACTGTCCCTGCAATCCCCTCTGGCCCTGGGGTGGGGAGCTCAGGCTCTCTGCTGGTTCTCCTGTCTCCTCGGGTCTGTGGCTCCACTCTAACAGGAGAAGGCACCAGGGAGCCTCTTGTCATCCTGGTCCCTGCTCTGCCACAGGCGAAATGTGTGACCTTGGACGAGGCAGCTGTGCCTGCACTGCAGTCCTGGCTCACTGTCCTGCTTTTAGATGTTTATTAGGGGCTCTGTTTTACAGAGGAGGGAAATTACACCCAGCAAGACAAGGCATTGCCCCTGTAACCTGCACTTGGAGCTGAAAATGTAGCGGGTGGCTCTCAGTAGTTTCCCTCTTGAACCACTGAACTCTGATTTGGTTTGTTCCCCTTTCAATGGCAACACTGCCCCTCCTGTTTTTAACTCTGGAAGGCAAGCATTGGCTCTGTTGGACTGGGGGGAAACTTCCCTGTGCTCTCTGTGCTCTGGTGTGTGTGTTCCCTTGCAGCAGCAGCTGAGAGATGATTTGAGAACTTGCTTATACCTTCTTTCTTGGAACTACTTGGAACCAGCCAACAGGAGAGACAAGATGGATAGTGACCCAGATATAGCAGGGAATTGGTCTGTATTTCAGTTACCAAGATGGATCTGTACTATGTGAAACCCTATAGGTGAAGGACAGTATAACTGAGAACCCCAGAGAACATTTTAATACAGGATTTTAATCGAATCTGCCTGGTCAATAGAATTGTGCCTTTGTCAACTGTTTGCAAAATCAAAGGCACAGAGGCAGAATTGCTGCTGAAAGGTTGAGCTTTGTGCAGTCAGCACTGAAATGGTGTTCAAACACCATCAGCTTCCATTTTCTCTCCCTGCCCCTGCAGTTTGTTCATCAGAGTCATTATCAAAGCACAGAGCATAAATAAACTCCTTAGTCAAAGGCTTTCAGAATGTAATGTAACAAATTGTTCAGCATCACACAAACAGATGCTGCTCTGCAGACTCGGAGCTTCCCAGTGAGGAGGGGAGTGGGGGCTGCAGATCCAGAGGGGAGAGGGTTGGGAATTCTGGGGGAAGGGGCAGCTGGACACTCAACACAACAGCTATTCCAAAGGTTTTCTTCTCAGGGGTGGATTGCTGGGTTGCAAGGACAGAACCTTGATGATGGAATGAGATGTCTCTCTTAAATATGGGGGCATTTTGTGGGTTTATGATGTAGTAAAACTCTCCCTGGGCATGACAAGCTCAGCTGACAAGGGACATGTTTATCTGTATCTCATTAAGAGGTAAGGGCCAGGCTGGACAAGCAGAAGAGAGGGAAAAATAATCTCCACAGAGACAAAAGCTCCAGTGGCAAGAGAAGGAAAAAAAAGATTGAAGGTAGTTAATGGCAGAGGAAAAGACTCAGCTGGGGAAATGTCTAATGGAGGGGTGAGTTCTGAGAGTGTTTTGTGTCTTCAGACTGTTTGTCACTTATTGGTTTAGGCTGGAACCTTTAGGAATGACTTGGATGAAGTTGTTAGGAGCAACCCTAACAGTGATGACTCCTAGTTGTCCCCAGAGAAGCCCCTGAATTAAAGCTGCTGCCATATGAGTGACCCACTCTTGGTGTGATCTCTTGCACAACCATCTCTGCATTTTCTCGCCCTGGGAAGGTGCAGATTTCACTCCACAGCACTATTCCATTTCTTCTTATTATTTCGTTGTTTTATCATCATGTACTCGAACGCACTGGGGATTTCTAAATGGTGTGTAAAATGAACATCTGCCACTGGCAGGATTGGCACATCTGGATCCATTAATTTTTCATTATTTCCCAGTGTTGGAGGTCAGATGTTCACAATGTGGTAATGTAAGAGATTCCACTGGTGGGTTTAATGTCTCTGAAGCAGATAATTCTATTTACAAAAGTGTTTTGAGAACCCAGACTGTGAGAGCTTGCTACAAAGGTTTAATTTCCTCATTGTCTTTATTTTTTAAAACTCAAGAATCCTGCAGAACTTCTCCAGGTAGCAACCCCTTTATGATTTATGAAACTTTTGGAAGCTGGATTATTTGTGTTGTCTCTGCTGTTTCATGGAGGGCTGTACTGGGGTTTGCTCTCCCCCTCTCCTGCCTTTCACCTCCTTCCCATTTTAAGCAGGAGGAATCACTGGCTGGCTTTCAGACTAGTTTGGAAGTTGAATAAGTATATTTAAATATATTAAATATGCAAAGCTGGTCGCCTATAAGGTACCTTCCTTTTGTTTTTTGCCAACTGTGCTAAACAATTATTACTTTTATTTGGTACCAGTGAGTAGATCCCCTGACACCACAAACACAGGGACTCTCTCAGGGTGGCTCGTGTGGCAACAAATGATCAGTAAATTTGTAGTTATGCACCTCACTCCTCTGTTCAGTGCTTTGATTTAAGGAGCCTTCCAACACCCCGAGAATTCCACTCCTCCCAGCAGTCGTTGTCATTCCCTGCCATGGCCAGGGCTGCATTATGGAGTTGTTAAAGGGTGGATTGGTCTCTCCTGGTGCACACATGCAAAGCAAATGTCACACAAAGGTCACCCAGCATCAGAGTGCTTCACTAAAATGGATGTTGAATTTCAATGGGGTTCCTTGTTGGGGGAAAAAAGAAAAAAAAAATTAAGGGAGGAAGAAGGAAAGTTCATGTTAATTCTCTTGGCATTTTCTGCGTGTTGAGCAGCATTGCCTCGGGCTGGGCTCGGTGTCTGGACTGTGAATGGGGAGACTGCAGAGCCTGGAGTGTTTCTGGATTGTTCCCTGTCTCACCTAGAAGGGAAAATACAAGGGCAGGGGAGGCACAAGGATAGAAGGGACCCGGCTGAGCCTCTGCAGGGCCAAATTATCCGAATTTAGGGGCAGGGGAGAAGGGAATATCTCTGAAATAAAGGGGAAACCCTTCATGTGTTCACCTCCTTTAGCCTGTTACTTGGCCCAATCAGCTGTGAATTTTCTTCCTTTATTTTTTTTTTCCTCAAGTTAGAGTCAAAATGATCTAGGACTGATTGGGGCAAGGTTTAAATTTGGATACTTCGTGCCCAAATGAGAGTGCCTGGTGTGCTGCCTGAGCTCAGGTCTGTCTCAGCTCCATGTGTTGGGTACCACTGACACACTGCATTATTTTGGCTCCTACTTGTCAAAATGCGAAGTGATTATTTCCAGCTCTGTTGGCAGAGGTGCTGTGGGGAACAGCAAGGTGTGATTATCTGTGAGTCCTCTGTCAGCTCCATCCTGAAACCTGAGCAGGAGTTTGCCATTTACAGGAAACATTTTGGGGGAGGATTTTTACTATCTCTTGCTAAGAGCCTGGAGGTTCAAACAGTGATTTGTTCCCCTCCAGCTGTTAATCCAGCACTTGACATTTAATGACAGGCTTGGTCCTGGGTCGGAAAAATGAATTTATTACATCTTCTTGGCAACTTCTCACTCACCTCCTCTCCATTTCCCCCGTATCCCCCTCTGTGCCAGATGCCAGCCTGATGCAACAACAGTCCCTGGTGGGGAGAATTGAAGTGAGAAATGTTTCCAGGAGCAGAACTGGTGCTTTCCTCTACCTGTGCAAGGACAGGAGCACTGTGTCTTGTTCCATGTCCAGAGATTTTCTTTGTTCCTTGGCATTGGGAAGAGTTAAAGGACTTGCTCTCCTGCCTTGTGCCCCACACCTCAGTCCAGCTTCTGGTTGCCAGGGTGTTTCTCAGGGCATTCCCGAGTAGCTGTAAGTGGCAGAATTTGGGAAATGGGAGAGCAAGAGCTCAGCCATGGAGCTTTTGGTCTCTGCAGAGGCCTGGAAGCTGCAGCCACTTGGAAAAACAAGGAGCTGTGTGCTCTGCCTGTGCTCAGGTTTCAGCTCCTGAGCAGCAGGAGGAGGTTTGCTTATCACAAATGTTCAGTTCACACCAGACTTGTGTTATTTCTGCTGGGAAATCTGAGGCAAACTGAGCCAGTGTTTCCACAGCGTGGCAACGTGATGAGACTAAATGGCAGAACACTTGCACTGTTGAATATTTAAATGGGTGTCAACTACTTGTTACTTTGGGAAAGGGGAAAAAAAATAATCCCTCAGCGTGTTTTGTGTTGCTTTTCCTTGTGACTGTGGAACAAGCTCATCAGTGGGCAACCTGGAGCACAGAGATGGTCTGGGCAGGGTTGCTGCCTCTCAGTCCCCAGTTCAAATCGTTCCCAGTTGCTGATGTTTATGACCTGTCACAGGTGATTCATGGTGTGTGTGGTGAATTAATTTTGGGGAAATGGGACTCAGTGCCTCTCTCCTTACATAGAGCTGTCCATTCCATTGGTAGTTGCTGCAACAAGGCTTGGGCCATCATGGGTTTATTGCTTCTTTAACCCAAGTCCACCTGCCTCAGGATCACAAATTTAGCACGTGCCACTGAAGATCTTCTGGGTTTCTCTGCCATTCCTAGTCCTTGACTGTCCTTTAGGGTTCTCTTCCACGTAACCTTCTCAATGACAGACTGAAAGTGTATTACAGTGTTCTTATTCCTATCACTCAGGATGTAGCCCATGGACTTGAGCTAAAAGTCATGTCTTTCCAGCCACTTCCCTGTCTGGTGGGGAGGGGCAGTGATTTTAATAATTGCTGAATGAATTAATTAAATCAGAGTATTTAAATGCTCCATATTTCAAGTCCCAAAGGGTAGTAGAGGAGACAGTGAGACTGGGAAGCTGTGACATCTGCTGGGCAGTTGCTCATTGTCCCCAGAGCTGTTTGAGGGCATCCTGTTTGATTTGTCCTGGCACCCCTAACATGCTTTACAGCGCCAAAGGTCTTGCAAATTCAGGCTCAGAGTGTGCCTGGATGTGCTCAGAGGGGTTCAAACCATCATCTGCAGCCGCCCTAAAGACAGAAATCAGCCCTGCACTTTGTTCCTCCTGCACTGCTGACAAGAGGAGCATGGAGTGCTGAGGGCAGGGACCCAGCCGTGTCCCTCTGCCAGCTCTTCTGAGCCTGGAGGGAACGTGGGGAGGGAACGTGGGTTGACTCAGCTCGAGCCACGGGTGGCTCTGCCCTCAGGTCCAGGCACTCAGTGACCACTCAGGGTTTGTTCCTGGTGTTGGGCTCGTCCTGCAGCATCTCAGCTCGTGGCTGTGCAGGGAAATGGCTCAGACTCTGCAGCCACAGCAGCACCCAGGGCTTGTCCAGGGGCTCAGCACTCACACTGAGCCAAGCTCTGAGCAGCAGGGGTGTCTGGAGAATGCCAGCAGGCAAATGGGACATGCTGGAGCATGGGGACACTGACCAGTTAGGATTGGAAGCGTTTTGGGTTCATGGATGGTTGGTGTTTGTACAAAAAGGTGTGGGGCTTGATGGCTCAGGTTGTTGGGGCTACCCTGGTCACACAGTAAGGAGTGGAGTATATTCACCTGGATATCAAAACTCAGCCAGGGTAATAATCTGTCACCTCTGCTGTCTGTGTCAGGGTTCTTTATATCAGTGCTCTCTTCCAGTCCTCCCTCTGTGATCTGCCTGCAGCTCAGCCCAGCCTGAGTGTGATAGTCCTTCTTGAAATTGCTCCAAGTCAGAGAGAAATGATCTACTCATTATTTCCTTATCTCAGCTGAGCTTTCGTAGTTATAAAACCCTGTAGTTCCTTTGAGATTAAGCTCTGACAACAGATACACCCCCTTTAACTTTTGAGTACCCTGTTTCCTAAAGCTCTGCTGCTTTTTCACCTCCTCCAAAAGGAGTCAGGCTAGTAAGCACTTGAGAAGAGTTATTTCCCACGTGTCTGGGGGGGGAAGGATGAAGGTACCATCACAGACTGTTTTCAGGATTGTGCTGTAGATTGGATATTGAACTACTTTTCTTTGTATGTAACATACTATGAAATTAATACTATTTTTTAGGTGAACTTAAAGTCCCTTCCCACCCAACCATGCAAATAATACAGACACTAATGACAGTAAATATGGTGTGGACACACTGACTTTGTGGCAGTTAATGGCCCCAGTCTTCTCCATTTAACCAACCTTCTGGAGCTCACGGAGCTGAATTAATTGCACCAGTGGAAAATGCTGAGCGTGCTGGTTCCAGGGGTCTTGCAGCACATCTCCACTGGTTCCAGGGTAGGGATGGAGTCTTCTGGCAGGGAGGTTGGCTGAGAACTCCCCCAAACCACCTGGGTGCCCAAACCTCTCACTGGTTGCAGTTCAGCCTTCCAAACCAAACCTTGGCAAGAGGCCCTCTAAAGCACTTGACCTGCCTGATTTAATGTAAAGTCCATTAAAGACCTCAGTTTGGTTCTGAATGTGAGAATTAGCGTGTTTAAACTCTGTTGATTGCCTTTAATTTCTGCTGGGATGTATCCCTTTAAGCCAGCCCTGGATCTCTGTTCCTTGAGGACTCTGTGTTTCAGTAGCCTGTAATATTAACAATTAATGCTCGGATTTCTAGGATGGGTTTACTCTAATTTGAATAAAAGGCCTCGAAGGAAGGGTCAATGAACTGTGAGGAATCAATCTTTCATAAGCAGTCTTTGGTTCTCATTGAAATATTTATGAATGACAAAGCTGTCCTGACAAGGCAGAGTTCAGCACAGAGGCCACTTGTGACAACACGACAGGGTTTCAGAACACATGATGTGTATCATTAAAGGCAGAGCACAGAGTGGGAGCAGGAGGAGACGTGTCCATTCCATTCCCTGAGTGTTCCTGGAGCATTAATCCCGTGTGCCTGTGCATTGCAGGAGGCTCTTCCTGGGTCCAGGCTAATGAAGGCTTCCCAGAGAACACAACTGTGGGGAAGTGAATAAAACCCACTCTTTGAAACTTTTTTTTCCTGGTATTTCTTAGCTTTAACCTAATTTAGGCTTTGCATGGAAGGAGGGGTGTGTGGTCAGTCTTTTATATACACACAATGTGAGGTAAAATAACTGTCTTGGCTTGTTAAACTTTTGTGATGTAGGAAACTGTTCCTTCTTTTGGAAGAAAGTTGCTCAAGTCACTCATTATTTCTGCAACTGAACTAGGAATAGAAAGAATTTATTTTGAATCCCAGTTCCTGTGGATTTCTTCACATGGCTCCTACAGATGTGTCCAGCTGTGTAAATGTGCATAATGGGACAGGCCAGCAATTCTTCCCAGCCCACAATTTCTTAGGCTGTGCAGTATGGCATTAAATGCATTTTAATGCAGAAAGAAAAATATGGTTAATAGCCTTAAAATCTCATCTCAATTTAAAAATGGGTTTTTCATCCACTGAGTTCCACAGACTAAATACAAACTGTGTGAGGTTTTCAGCCTCAGCACTGCAAAGTGTTTGCAAGGCAAGTAAATGTGAAAAAGTGAACTCCACTTAAGCACTTGCTGGGAAAACCAGTATGGTCTGTGCTCTGATTGCTGTGCTTTGGGCTTCCTGAAAATCTCTGTTCTTGTTTGGCATTTTGCACAGGGCTCTTTTCCTTCCCAAAGTGAGATTTGGTTCAGTTTAACCTGACATGTTAAGCTCTCAGAGCAGCCATCTCTCAGCTCTAGAATTTTCCCTGCCTGCCTTTGCAGCAGGAATTCACAGGGCTGGCTGCCAACAGGGTGCCAGTCCTGGAGGTCAGGGATGGAAGGACCTGCTGGATGTGTGCACCTCTGGAGCTGCCCATCCAAGGGAACCCTGTTCCCTCCTTATCCAGGAGCCACTGCCACAATGCTGTGTGCCAGGAGGTTTTTAAGGTGTATCACCCCCAACTTGTGTGTTCATCTTACTTGGCTGAGTGATTGATTTCAGTCGCAGGGCCAGAAATGCCCTTCCAAACCACCCCTGCTTCAGGGAAAACACAGACACAAATCATCCCCCAAAACAAAAAGGTCAACTAGCATTGAATTAGTTCATTTGCACAACTCTGTGGAATTAGAACTGTACTTTTAAATTGCTTCTTGACTGAGGACTTTTGCCTCATTAATCCTGAACAACCTCTGAACACCATTGAAGTCTTTCAGGGGAACGAGGGAGGCTGCAGAGATCCGGCACAGAGCAAACAGGCTGCCCACACCTTCCTTCCAGAAGGAAATGAAAGGGATGCAACACACTTGGTCCCCGTGACTCCCTCCTCCTGGCACTCCTGGGGGAGTTTTCTCCTCTGGTTTTCTCCTGGATTCTCACATTTGCTGATCTCTGTGCATGGTGTCATTGGAGCTCTCATGGGACAAAGGGCTCCAGGTGAACTGACAGGGTTTGGAGTGTTGGCCAGTTTGGAATTACTGCCAGCTTGATATTCCAGGATAATTTGATTTCTTCATGCTGTTTATGAAGATACTCCTCCTGTCCCTTCCCCTGCACTCCCCTTATGTCTGTTTGGGTGGCTCTATCTGCTCTGTAAAACACCTCAGAGCATTTTGGGTGCTGTTATAATAATGAAGTTAATGAGGCAACTTCCCTTGTTAGTGATAAAAAAAAAATCCTTCAAGTATTGGGAAAGATGGAGTTATTACTTTCCTCTTGCAGCATAGCTACAGTCAACAGGAGCATTCAGGTAGTCAAGGAAGGGCCTTTTTCCATGTGTTTCCTCCCTCCCACATTCCTGTGGCATCAGCACAACCCAGTGCATTGCTTCCCTCTCTGTCTGCCCAGGTAACACCCCCTCCCCTTTTTTTTTTTTATTAATGTCAAAAGACATTTCCAGCCCTGCAGGGGACAGGCAGCATTACTGTCTGGGCTCATGTCGAGTTATTAATTTAAGCAAAAATTTCAATTTCAGATAGCCCGGGGTGAGTCTCCTGCACTGGCAGCCCCTCATCATTCCAGCGTGTCCCCAGCAATAACCTTTGCCTGCCTCATTACCTCTTTGCATGTGTAATAGCACCAGGTGCTGGGGATTACAATAAGTGTGGGGAAAAATGGGCCATGGCTGTCTAGGATATTTTATAATGGATTCCTCACCTGTTTAGAAAAATGACAGGCAGCATGGAACTCGTTCTTCAAGGAGTATCGGAGGGGGGAATGCACTTTTTACAGAGCAGCATCCCTTTTTGGGTACCCATCTGCAGTCTCTGTAAACTGTAGTGCAGGGCTTTAATGAGGCTGCTGTTTGCAAAGAGCTTCTCCAAGTGCATTACATGGCAGAGAGTATTAAAAGGAAAAGTAATTAGTGAAGGACAAAAATGCAAGGAGGAAAATCACAGCACCTTTCCCTAAGTCAAATTTTAATTGAATTTCTGTGAAGCAAAACTGTGAAGTTCTTTCCCCATAAATGTTAAATGCAGAGGTTTCACCACTGTAACAACCCTATAAATTAGTTTGATCATAACAAATCCTTTAAGGAACGACTGTCGTTCCTTGGAAAGTTTGTAAATCAAGCTGAGGCTTAAAGTACCTTTTCTTCCCTTGAATTTTAATACTATGGGTGTTTCCAGAAACCCAGGATCTCTGCTGCTTGTTTCCTACTCAGTTCCAGTTCCCTGAATGTGACAGAAGATCATGATAATGAGCAGTAAATAATTGTTAGCCGTGGGCAAGTGTGAGCAGCAAACCCAAATGCTTCCAGGTAATGAGAGGGAATATATATCTGTATATACCAGAAATGGGGATAAAGAGAAGAGGGTCCTACTGCCAGAAGTGTTTGTCACCCACAAATGGGATGACATTTCTCAAAAGCTCTCAGCTGCTAATTAGCACCTTTAAAAAGTCAAGATTTTCTCCCCAGACGTCCCAGGAGTGATCCCAGGGGTTCATGTGCTCCTCAGTTACATGTCTCGAGGAGGGACTTGGCTCTGTGCTTTGGGAAGGGCTGTGATATGGACCTTTTTGGGTGTAGGCAAAGCTGCTCCTTCGAGGTGTGTGTGGGGTTGGAGTCTGTTCTTGTCGTAGTTGTTGCTTCAGAAACTGCCCAGAGCTTGAGGACATGAGGATGAAATAAAGGGGGCTTGTGACTGCTTTGAGGAGAGAAATGCTCGTGTGGGGAAGGGAGGATCTTTATTTTTTATTTTAATTTTACCCTAGTGTTGATTTAGGCATCTGCATTGTGAACTCGATACAGCCTGCCAGCCCCCAGTCAGCCCTGAGCACCTGAACGTGGATGTGCCCAGGTTTGATGGGTGTAAATCATTGTAGTCACAACTACAGGAGTTGCAAAGGCTGTTTTTGAGCTACCTCAGAGCCTGCTCCTGGTGGCTGAGCTCAGCAGAGGCCCTTTGGTGGCACAGGGAGCAGTGGTTTGGATGCTGCTGAAGACACCTGTGCTGTGGGGATGGCAGAGCTGCTCTCCCCAGCTTGCTGGAAAGAGTTGAATAATCAAATGGGTCATTTCTGCTCAACTGCCATAATTTATTGTCCCACTGAATCCAGATTTTTCTGAATGTTAATGAAAAAAAAATACCTATCACACCAGCTCATGCCACTCTGCTTTATGACCTTATTAAATCTTCCACTTTCTTATCATGTGGTGACAATTACTGGAGGACAGGACAGGGCTCCTTCCCACACCAGCCCTGCCATGAACTCTCTGCTGTCACAGGGACAGGCTGGATGATTTAGACCAAATGAACAGTCCTGAGAGGGATTTTTACACTCCTGACAGGATTATATAACAAGAGAAAGGCCATTAACAAATACAAAGGAATAAGCAGGAGGGAGAAGGCAGGTGACGAATGGGGACATAAATCTTTAGATCTGTCACTTGGTCATAAAATAACCTTCATGGGGAGATTTAATGAGCTGGTTATCCCACTAAAATGGGGGGAAATACTGACATCCTGAATTTCCCAGGGGGTTTGGGCACCAGACTTACCTGCTTCCCAAGGCTGCAGGGGTGTGTGGGGTGTGCACACACCTACCTGGTGTGAGCTCTTACTGCTGGGATGTTTGTGCCTCTAAAAGCAGCCCAGCACAGAAATGTCACTGCCTGCAGGCTCTGCCCTCCCTGCAGTGGCACAGAGGGCTGCAGGAAATGCCAAGGTGTGATTTTTGCACACTCCCACAAAGCCTGTGTCACTTTTTCCCCCCCCATGAGAATTTCTTGTCTCTCACCCTGATTTCAGCTGCTCTTCTCCCTAATTCTGTAGCAAAATCACCATCATAGGAGGTGTGATGGGGAGCTGAGAGCCCTCCTGCACAGCCAGGTCTGGGCTGCTCCTGGTGATTCCAAACAAAACTCTTGAAATGTTTCTGATAGAAGGTACCAAACTCTTTAAAGGGCCTCACTTTGGACCCTGAAGGCGTTTTTAAGAGGCTGTGGTTTATTTGTATGTTTTTCTAAGAAAGCTTTCTGCAGGACTTCAGGCAGCGACTGTGATTTAAAGGTTTGACTCTGCAAGTGGATGCTGTTATTTAGTGAGTAAAGCTGACAGGGGAGGGGAAAAAAGCAAAGAAACAAAAACAAAATAAGGGAAAAGAGGCTCAAAGTTGTGATAAGTATTGGAATAAGATACTTAAAATCCAAACAATATCTCAGAAGAGGGGAAAAAAATGCAAAAAAGCGCAAACTTCCTCGGCAGAGCAGATTGGGATTTATTCAGTTTGGTTTAAATTAGTCTGGGGTGTTTGTAACCAGGAGTTCTCTGCAGTGTTGCCTCCTGTCACAACAGAAGGGTTACAGGATTTGAGTCAGCAACCAAATGGCCTCAAAACACAACAAAAAATAAACACATGCAGGGAGAGAATCTTTCCCTCTCCTTCTTCTGTCACCAGCCAAAGCCACACGTTCTGTCCCAGCTCCAGGAGCTGTCAGGGACACACAGGCTCTTCTGGGCCAAGCAAGGGGAGGTTTGGTTTGGTGGCACTCAACAAGAGTGGGACCTGTTGAGTGAGCAGGGGCTGTGAAGGCAGCTCAGTGCTCCTTTATTCCCTAAAGGTTCTGTATTTGCTTCTAAATTCTGTGCAGACAGAGCAGGACTGAGAATCAGACAGGGCTGTGTGTGCTGGGCTGGGTCAGCACCCCCTCCATGGGCATTCAGTGACCATGTGCTTATTTTACTAAATATTTGCTTCACAAAAAGCCCTCAATCTGCAGGAGGATGTTAAAAGTTACAGGAACTGATTAAGCTTCACAGGGCTACAATAATCCAGTGGCATGTGAATTTTGGGAACTGAACAGCATCTTTCCAGTTTGATGTTCAAGGTCTTATTTGAGAGGCGTCGCTTCAATTATTTTCTACTTCAAGCCTAAATATAAGTGATAGGTTGTTTAATGCAATCTTTCAGAACAGTTTGAAAATGGGATCCTTTATATAAAACGATTTCTGATACTCTTAGCAAAAGGTGATGCTTGGTCCTGCCTTTGTGTTGGAAATATTTGGGGTTTTTGTGTTTCCAGAGTGGCTGAAATAACCCAGGCCAGGCCATTCCCTTCCACTCTGGCAGCAGCCTCTTCTCGCAGGAGGATTTCTGAGTGGCTCTTCCTTAAATCACACTGCTGTGAACTCCTTACAATAACAGGCATTATTTCCCTGCAGCCATAATTAATCATGAATAATTCTGCAGTGACTGTCAAAGGCAGTTAATGTGACAGTCCTGGTTCTTACAAAAGGTGCCCATTACAGTATCTGGTGTTTGGGATCTTGGGTGAGAACAACTTAAATGCAGGTCATAAAGTGTTTGAAAGATGTCTTGATTTATAACACTTGGCACTGCTGCTCTGTATGGACTACTAATTACTAATAATTCCTGTTATTATATCCCACTGAAGGGGAGTGCCATACCCAGGAGTAGGGCTGGTTCAGACAAATAAAATAATGTAGGGAAATACCTTAAATAAGACTTTAGGGTGGATGTAATTGGTTGTGGTCCAGACTCATGTGACAGCAGGGTGATATTCCTGACCTGTTTCCACATTGTCAGTAAAGGCAAACTTCAGTTTACTGTACATTTTAATCATTTTTTTTTTTAAAAAAGGTCCTTAATACACCATTTTCCAGCATAAAGTCCCCTACAGGGCTCCCCATAAACCCAGCAAAGCATCCCCAAGTGCTCCTACCAGAACACCTTGTTTTCTCACAGAAATGAACGTGCCACTCAGACAGGGAGCCAGGATGTCAGTAAAAGACTCTTTATTCATAAATAACTGATATGCAGGAATTCCCATCTGTACATTTCTCTCCAAAAGGCCGGGGCCATACAGTTCTGCAAACCCTACAGAAAACATCCAAACTGGCCAGGGTTACTCTCTCAGTACAATATAACACAGCTGGTTGGCATTACCAAATATATATATGTATATATATTTATATATGTACATGTGCTGAAAAAAAGAAGCCAGTGCAGCCTTTTCCAAGGAGTCTTTCCCAAGTATTTTACTGTACAACATTCAGAATTTACATTGATAGAACAAGGCACAGAAAGTGTGGTATGAAGCCAAGGCCATGCTTTTGATTTCATGTTCTGTCTCTCTTCCCTACTCCTTCAGCTTCATACTAAAGAAAGCGTTCAAACCTCTGCTCTTTTTCAGTTCTAAACACACTGGACCCAGGGGAGGGAAGGATGCTCAGTCAAATGAGCCAAGAACCAACGTTTTCAGAACCTAGTCATTGCAAAAATAAAGGAGCAGAAGAGAAAATAGGTCTCTCTAGAGGAATACTTGTGGGGTTTTTAATCTCTTTTAAAAAATAATGTATATTTTGTGTGATTAGGTTGAAGTTCCCCCTCCTCTTTTCACCAGAGGGCTGGTCAAAAGTTTTGGAAGTTGAAAATGGCACGGGGATTGTTTTTTGTTATCTCTTGTCGTGTCTAACACTGTTCTGAGTCTCACCAGTGTCAAAGTTTGCTTCATCCAAATCAACAGAAGGTGCACACTCAACGTTTTTGGACCCATGTAGCAACTGGGATCAGAGTCACAGTGGGATGAACTGGATTAAGAGGTGGGAGGAGGCAACTCCATCTCCCAAGTCACAAACTCTGCGACGTCAGTTTGCTGGTCCCAAATACATACCAGGAGTCCGTATATTTGAGGTATATATTTGGGTGTGTATGTACTGCTTGGGGATGCAGTCAGGGAACTCTGTGAGGGTCAGGAATAGGGGCTGGGGTTGAGTGGAAAGGATGCAAAAAAAATAGAAAACCCTACAGCTTCACATAAAAATATCCCTCCCTCCCCCGAAGGAATCTGCTGAAAAGGTATCACCACCATAGTGTTAAGACTCCAGATTTCAGTGTGGGGAGTACCAGGTGTTGGATGTTCTAAACTGCAAACCCAAAGCGTCAGTCAGCTCTGTGTGAGGATGTGGGGAGGGAACACTCCCCTTTCCTCTGGCAGATCCCCTGGCTGTGAGATCCGTGTCTTCCCCTCCTGCCGTGCCAGAAAAGCTCGAGCCAGGCTTGGTGCAGAACACCCTGGACTTCTTTAGGTGCTACACATTCCCTCTGGGGTTTAGACAGTGAGGTTTAAATATAGAGACCAGGTAACACAGGGGTTTGACATCTTCTCAGATCTGCAGAAGGACATTCTGGACCAAGGTTTTCACACCGGGGCGGACGAACGAAGCAGCTGCTGACACGACCACGGCTCTACGGGAGGGGAGGCTCTAATCTTGGGCACAGCACAGCACAGATCAGGGACAGACCAGCTAACCCTGTCCCTTGGCTACGTTTCACAAGTGACTTCAGCTCTAGTTACCCTGTGACACGAGGTGAGGACGCTGCCCACGAGTCCTGGCTCACCTGGGTTTCCCTTGTAAAGCACAAACCAGTCAAGACAACTCAACAGCTCAGTTAAAGCAGCTTTTGCAATAGCTTGAAAATTACAATACACCCCCTACCCACCCGAGCCCCAGACAAGAAACACTAGTAGAATCTGTACTATTCACCTCTAATACAAAAAATATAGTGGCAAATTCCTAGACATTTATTTTATTTCTGGACAGAACAGTGAACACGGATACGGACAGGCTTTTCCTTCACTTGTGGCAAGGAGCAGAACACGAGTTCTGCTTCCTGCACTGCGGACACTGTTACTATCACACGGTTCTCTAAGTGACTCTTTAGGCTTAGAGTGATCTAGTTATTTTTGTCTGTGTTGGAAAGGAGATTTTTTTGCTACCATTTCTGCTGGTATTGGCAATGAGAGAAAAGGCTGGACTGTGTGTTACTAGAAAATGGTTCACGATGTTAGTGTTATTTGTGGCTACAGGTGTCGTGTGTTTGAACTTACTGCATTTGCTCAGGAACCCTTGAAGTAATTTTAACTAGACCATTGTTATTTGTCCAGGAAAGGACAGAGGTGCCATTTCACTGCTGCCCTGGAAAACCCTGCAGGCTCTGCTGCAACAAGAATAGTGCCGAGGGAGTAATTTCACCAAACCACATGCCAGAGATGAAGAACCCCGAGGAAAGAGCCTTCAGCAGGGTTAAGGTGGCAAAGGATCTCGGTGAGTAATCCTCCCCATCTCTGCTGCTCTGGAACAAGTGGGGAAATTCCTGGGGACTGGTGAAATTAGAGAAAGGCCACAAAGGCGACTCTTGAGATCATTTACAGCTGGTAAGGGCTTGGAAATCTAATTTCCTGTTTTCCACTCAGTTAATTACCATCCAAGAACTAATGCAGCTCTTTGCTTAAATCTGTGTTTTATGGGCAGAAATAGCCTATGAAAAAGAACAAAAAGAAAGATTCAGCTCGTGACCAGAAGCCCAGCACGGTGCCCCCCTTCTTTTAGCTCAGCGTGTACACAAAGCTGTACTTTTTGTAGTGGAAAATATGATGTGGAATTGCTCACTTACTGTGTGTGTTAACACTCAGGGAGCACCATCTTTCAAGTGGGGAAAAAAGAATGGCCTTGTGCTGTGGTGGGAATACCCTGGAGTGCTACAGGATCCCTGTTTGGGTGATTTATACCAAATAAACTCCTCTGAACCTGCTGAAAGCCAGCAAAGCCCAGAGGGGGGGGGGCACCACTTGTTGCCAGAGATAAAAATAATAACAAGCCCAGTCCCCTGTATTTTAAGAGAACTGTGTTGGTATCTTTTCATCTCTTACAAAAAGCCCAGTAAAATTTTTTGTGGGAGTTCAGGGTTGCACAGACTGTAAATGAGCTTTACGGTGCTGGGACTGCACGTTGTGCTGACACAACTGTAAGTCATTTTTAAAATGCAACTATTAGTCCTAAATGACTCACAGCACAGAAATACCTGGGCAAAGTGCTTAGGAAGATGAAAATATATTAGAGCAAATTCTTTGGTGATGTAAAAATCAAAATGGCTGTTTCACCTGATCAGACTCAAGGCAGCCAGATGGAATCTAAAGTGTGTAAAATTGCATTTCTCTTACTTTCTAGTTTGTGAAAATTGTTTTTCAAATGTAATAATTTATAAAATAGGAGAATGGAATACATTTTTAGGTTCTGGCCTCTAATCCTGATTTAGCTGCTCCTTCTACATCTGTATTTTGGATCAAATCATATATATGTATATAGCTCTCCAAAATTAAGACAAAGGGAGAAAGGAAATGTGCAATACTGGGGTTATTTCTGGTTCACCTGAACAGTACAAGGGCACCAAAACAATCAGTAAGAGGTAGAAAAACTCAAAGAGTTGTTGATGAGATTCTCAAAGTTTAAGATCAAGTAACAAAGAAGCTGCTTTAGCCCAAGTGAAGAAAAACCATTTAGGGAGCAAAACCTAAACGGCACCCCCAAACTGAGCCCTGCCCTTGGCACGAAGGAACAGGTTCCTTTCTGGCATTGCCACATTTAGGCATTTATTCCCTTTCAGCCCATTAGCTCAGACACTGGAATTCCTGGGGGTTTTGGATGGAACCTGGATTTGGGGGGGCCACCAGAGCAGGTTTGGAGGACCCAGCTGGTTTTGTGTCAGTGTTCCTGAGCTCTGAGCAGGCAGAGCTGGGCTAGACCCGAGCTCAGAACAAATTCCCTGCTGGAGAGAGGCTGGAGCTGTTTCCCAGACAACACCAGCTCACAAACTCTGCCACTTTTCCCTGGGTGCCATTCCTTATTTTGTGTTTTCCCAATTCCTGACATTTTGTCCAGTGAAGAACAGGTTTCTGAGGAGGAGGACTGGCAGTCACTAGAAATATAATTCAAACCATGTGCTGCTAAAAACAGGGACAGCCTGCTGCCAAATCAGCTGCTGTTTGTGTCTCAGCCCCAAACAGGGACCTGCGTGTCAGGCTCTATGAAATCCTGAAGTGCAGAAAATGTTTGCAGAAGTCTCAGGATTTGTAAGTCTCAGACCATTCCAGCCTGCTGAGCTGGGAAGGCAATGACATTTCCAGTTTCAGAGCAGCAGGGACAAGTCAAGAGTTGTTGTTCAGCCTTTTCAGACCTGGGTAAAGAATACTTTCAGATTATTACAGGTTTGCACACCGTGCCTACCCTGTGGCCTATTGTGCTGCTCTTGGCCAAATACAAGGATAAAAAAATCCCCAAAATGCCTGTTTTCAGGTTCTTTCATTTCCAAAAAGCTCCTGAAGCCTCATTTCTGTTCCTGCTTTTATCCTGATTGTGCTCCTGTCGCCCACACTGACCTAACGAGCACCTTGGCTAATTGCAAAGGATATGAGTGAAAATAATGGTTAAATTTGGCTCAGTACCAGTTCCACCAGGCCCCTCGCTCACAGTGACAGCTCTTTTTGGTTCGGTTGAAGTAAGAAATTAGATTTGTATGAAATGCATAAAAAATAAGGAGAACTCTCTAGCTGGATTCTGATTGTGGTGGTAAATGCAATTTGTAGCTAAACCAAGTGTAACACAGCCTGTTTTATACCCTCTGAAATTCCCAAACTGTACAATAAATCAAGCCCATTTTTGGCAGTACCACGTGGGGTTTATTGTTTCAATCTGAAACCAAACCAAAATTAAGCTGGGCTGATTAACTTCACCTTTACTTAGTTTAGCCCCAGAACATGAAGGAATTAAAAAAAAAATAAAAAAATGTATAGACTTGCTAAAATAGGGCTGGAAATTTCCTGCCTGTTATTTGGTTATTTAAATCCACCCCCAAAGAAAGAGTTTCTGACAAAGTCAGAGTTTGCAGACCAAGAAAATTAGAAAATTCCTCTTGTGTTTGCAACCCCCCAGTTTCACAGAGAAGGGTTTTGATCTGTAGTTTTGGGAACAGAGCAGGCAGGAAAGCTCTGCAGCAAATGGACATTCATTAAGGGATTGAACTTTTCAAAGAAATTGTCTGGAATGCAAATGATATGAAATAATTACGAGATCTTCTACTTCCTCAAACATCTGAACAGGATAAGGCCAAATTGTCAGTTTTCCTGTAGCAGACATAAAGTGACAACGTGATGCTCTCAAATGGGATTTCAAACCACTCTTGAAGTGACAAACCTTTAAACCAGGATTAACCTCCAGTGGCTCTAAATATCCAACAACATATTTTGTTGATTTTCACTAGGCATTATATCAGCATTACTGTTCCTAAATATAAATTGTCATAATGTTTACCTTCTATGGCTCTGTATCTTTCTCCTTCCTGCCCCAGGACTGACAGATGTGTAGTTTCATTTTGGACTTTAACAGGTGAGTTTTAAACGAGGGAGGGCAGGGACAAGCTTGTGTTTTCCTTATTACCAGGTGATTTTTAGTAGGGCTGCTTCTGCTCCTCCCACCAAAAACTGCTCTGTGGGATGAGACTTTCCACCCCCACGTGCAGAATCCCTTCTTTCCTCCCTGCCCAAGGAACCTCCAGCGTCAGAGTCCCAGAGTTCTGGAGTGGGGAAAGGGACTAAAGTCCATTCTGGCGGCTGTAGTTGAAGTCGGGCTCCTCCAGCTCAGTCTCTGTGAGGTCGGAGATCTTGGAGTGTGTCCTCCCAATCTCCTCCAGGGCACAGGCCAGCGAGTCCAGGTCCCCGTCGTGTTGGTGTCGTGCTTCCCACAGGTCCAGGATGACGGCGGATGGGCTGCTCTGGGTGGCAAAGTAGGAGAGATTCCTGAAAGAGGGGAGGAGAAGGTGAGTGGAAAAGGATGAGGAAGCGCCCTCAGTGCCCAGCACCACCCACAGGTCTGGAAACCAAAAATCCTGCAGCAAGAGCTGGGTGGGGTGGGATGAGGAGCCCTGGAGAGGACACACATTGGGGCATTTATTCTTCACGGGTCCCCCGCTTGGTTCAGCAGAGGGAGGATGAACGGGGGACTGGCGTGTGCTGGAATGGAGAGAACAGGTCTGGGAAAGCATCATTAGGAAATTTAGCAAGGATTTTTGACAGGGAGGGGATTTATGTAACATAAATGGGTGCTTGTGGTTATGCAAAGATCTGACATCTTTTAGTTTGTGAATTTGTATTTTCTTAATAGGCCATTTTTAGGACTCTGCAGGGGTGATATTTGCACAGGATTGGGTAAAACAAAGTGTTTATCACAAACATTTTTTTCTTTGGTTCAGAGGGGTTTATTGAGATTCCCATGCACAAGTCAATGGAAAGTTAGTTTGCTTGATTTAAGTATTTCTGTACTCTCTTGGGAACGTATTTATGGCTTTTGTGACAGTCAGAAAATATTTCTGTGAGTGAATTTCCTCCTCCAATTTAATTTAGCGAAGCGGAAAAAAGCAAAGTAAGGAGTAAATTGGTTTTTACAGCATCTTTCAGTTTTAATAATCATAATATTATTATTCCCAACAAGACAGCATGACTGTCTTTTTTAAATATGTCTTTTCCTTAAAAAGGAAAATAATAAATCTGCTATATTCTTTTGGGAATACAAAATATAACACTAAGAGCCAATGCAACAGGTCATGGGACTATTTTTGAGAGAACATGCAGCCTCCTAAGTCCTTTAAAACAGTGTTCCCAGAGGAGACCAGAGTGCCAATGCCCTTCTACAGTCTTGGATTTCACCAAGACCCCATTCTTGTCTCCAAAGAAAAGGTCCAAAGAACTGCCCTTCAAAACTAACGTGGGTGGATCAGAGAAGGGAAAAGTTACCTGTTGATGCTGTTTTTCTGTGCCAGCATCTGCCAGTCCTTGCCCTTGGCACTGGGCGTGTCGAAGGTGGCACAGATCCTCTGCCTGATGGAGAAGGGGATTTTGAAAGCCTTCGGGCCCACCTGGGCAGGGAAGTTGCTGTCCTCGTGTGCAAAGAACGTGATGGTTTCCCTTTCACTCTGCACAGGATGGAAAAGCAAAGCAGATGGAGGAAGGATCAATCAATTGCCAGGGGAAAATTAAATAGCTAAGAGGTATTTTTTTATTTCTTTTTTTGGTTTGTGAAGGAACTCTTAGACCACCATAAGGACTTCTGTATAAAAACATTTAAAATAGTGTTATTTTCCTTCTATAAGTTTTCTTTTTTGGTTATTTTTTCTTGCAGATAAAGTCGACTAGAGCAGTGATGGGTTTCTAAATCTTTCATTGCTCCAGCCTAAAGTGTGGACACACAGATCTCTCATTTGTAGGGTTTTTATCTATAGGTACCTCAGTTCTCCCAAACTCTTTGGAATTCAGGCCCTCTGTAGATCTGGCCCATGTTCTGCTATGGAAGAACACCAGTCTCATGTACCAGAGCCCCATTTCCATGTGTTATCCATTGGAGTGCAGCGCAGCATCAATATGAACTGACAGTGGTGGTGTAGACTCTTCATGGAACATTTATGGCACATCCCCAAAGCCATCCATGCACAGCAATAGGTGCTGGAGATACATCAGCTCTGCCTGCTTCTATGAAATATGCAGAACAGCAGTGGATTTCCATCCCCTGCACATGTGAGATAAGCGACAGCAACCTGGGCAGCTCTGGGAGTTGTATCCCAATGAGCAACTCGAGTGAGCAGTTAGTTACACATTTATTTTGCAGTCAAATTATCCTCAATTTTCAATCACTGCTGGAGATAGGCGTGAGAAAACCTTCTGTACTAGCAAATTTGTTTGAAGGCAGAACTGTGGAACAGTCTGGGGACTTGGGTATGGATGGGACCCGTGAAAAATAGAGTGAGGGAAAACAGGGCAGCAGCAATACTGCATTGAGATACAGAGAGAAAAACAGAAGATCCTTATGAAGTACCAGTAAAGAACCAGAAAAATCTTGGCCACATTCTGAGGGGTTTTTTTATACAGGATGATGTTTGTGGTTCTCTTGCCTAGTTGCTGCATTCTCTGCACAGAGCATTTAGCAATGAGTGTAGAGCTTTAATCCAGAACTATTAATCTGGATTAATCAACAAAGATGCTCCATAACCTAAAAACAGGCAGCTGAAGTTTTCACTGCTGTAGGACAGATCTCCAGCCTGCCTGACCATAGGTTTGATTCCTTTTACCTGTGAGCAAGTCCCCAGGAGACACTGTGTGTACCTGTGTGTTCAACTCCCAGTGCTCTTGCAAGAAAACTGTACCCACCAACCCAAATATGGATTCTTTTCCATTGTTGTAGAATCTCTGTACTTTGATTTCTGCTGGAAAGGGGACCTGTAAGGCTTTATAGGCTGGCTACAGCTTTAAACAGAAAGTAGATGGAGAGAGAAAGGACAAAAATGGGGAGGGGACTGAAGGTTGCCCAGAGAAGCTGCTCCATCCCTGGAAGTGTCCAAGGCCACATTGGAGCAACCTGGGATTGTGGAAGGTGTCCCTGCCCATGCCAGGGGTGGAACAGGATGGGCTTTAAGGTCCCTCCAACCCAAACTGTTCTGTGATTCTATTCCATGACGTGCCACGGAGCAACCCATCAAAGGAAGGTGAGAGCAGCCCTTACCTCGAGGATGGAGGTCTGCACGTGCAGGACCTGCTCGTGGCCCTTGAGTTGGCGCACACACACCTTGCAGGACAGCTGGGTGGTGCCAGGGCTGTAGCGCTCCAGGGAGAAGGCACAGAGCAGGGGCCGGGCACTGCCACGCCACACACGAGAGAAGGGCACCTCCTGCCAGGGAAAGGGGACATGGCATCAGGAGAGCAGGGACATGGCACTGGGAACAGGGATATGGCATCAGGGGAGTGGGGACATGGCACTGGGAACAGGGATATGACATCAGGGGAGAGGGGACATGGCATTGGGAACAGGGACATGGCATCAGGGGAGATGGGACATAGCATCAGAGAGCAGGGACATGGCATTGGGAACAGCAACATGGCATCAGGGGAGGGGGGCCAAGGCCACAGAGCACAGGCAGCCAGGGCTCCTCCCTGCTGCTGCTGCTGTGCCGTTATTAACATCCCTTCAAGCTCCAAGCAGCACAAAGCCAATACCCAACCATTCCATGGTTAAATACCATGGTGTTACCTTTACTCAAAGCTGAGGTTTCATCCAGTGAAACAAGTGCTGGGAGACCCATCTAAAACTTAACAAACATGCACTTTGTTTCCTCCTTGCCAAGATCAGAGCTCTCACTCTGCTCTGTGCCTCCTTCCATGCCCTTGTACTACAGAAGCCAAAAAAAGGAGCTTCCCATCAAGAACTGCCCTTGCTCTGTCAGCCTTCCCTTCTCCAGCTGAGCCACCCCAACCCTGCCTGTCTCCAGCCCCAGCTTGGATCCTGAGCTGGGAGCAGTAGCAAGACACTGAAAGTGAGAAAGAAAATGTTAGAAGTGGAGGAACTGTAATTAGATTTTTTCAGGGTAATCATCTCTGCTTTCATCCCGAGTGGAAGAATCACTGGGCTGAAAAGAATCAGCTGAAACAATACAGAGGGACAACATGTGGTGAACCCATGAGTGGTTCAAGTATTCCAGAAATGCTTTCAGTTTCATTCTGCCTTTATAATTAAGTTCCCAGCAGAGAGAGGGAATGTAAATGATCTCATAGCTCCAGACAGAGCCTGGATGCTGCAAGGATGGGAGGAGCACAGCTGCTTTTAGCCCCCAGAGGTGCCTGCCCGGCTTCTTAACATGCTGCTCACTGCCCCTGCCTGCTCCAACACCCACCCAGTTTCCAAGGGTTGCCCCAGTTCCTCGGGAGCGTGGTGGGAAGGGAGCCAAGCACTCGGCAGCTGCTCCTGCAGCACGGCCAGGACAAACAAACACTCCGCAGAGTCTGGAGGAATTCTGGTACCACCTGCCATTAACTGCTTTGCAGCCAGTTTTACACGATGATTGATTCATCCCTCCGAGCAGGATGCTTCCTCATCGGAGAAATCATGAACATCAATGTCTCCTCATCCCACTGCCCAACAATGGGTTCACTGGTGGACCCAAGTGATGGCCCAGGCTGTGTTTAGTTGTTCCTGACAGGCAGCACCAGCAGCTGCTTGCACAGACGTGGGAGAGAAACTCCACATGCAGAAATAGAGTCTTTGATCTATAAAGAGGCTGGAACCAAATCAGAGCTGTCACCAAGACATTTCACTGAGAGGGAAACACAAAGCCAGTGTGGGTTCTGCAGTTCCCCTTAGAGACAATTATTGTATTTCTGTGCTGGCCAAGTCATCCCAACTACATTGGGTTATAAAATGCAAATATTCCTTTGGTTCAGCAGCAGCCCTGGGTCAGCCCATTCTGGCAGCAGAGGTTTTGTACAGGCTTTTTTTTGACCCCGAGTCCCTGCTCTGATCAGACTCTAAACAGCACTTTGAGGTTGAATTTCAGTCTGTCACGCACATTTGTGCTTCAGGTTTGGACAAGGGCTCAAGAGACAATAAATGAATCAAAGTATGGGACTGTGTTCATAGTCTGGTGTGAGGCAGAACTCAATTTCTTGCATTTAGAGAAAACTCCCATGATTTTTACTGCTTGGGCTCATCCTACTCTTGGTAGGTATTTCCTATAGTAGTGGGGCATCCTAATACTGGTTGCTTTGGCTTTTAAAATGTGGTTAAATGAGTAGAAAAAAACCCTTCAAAGCTGTTCTTCATAAAAAGCTGAAAATGAGTCAGTTTCTTTCATTTCTTAAGTTGCAGCATAAATTATCCCTATATTCTTAATGAGGTAAGACTTCATCTGGCTGTGGATCTGTGTTTATAAGTTTCAGAGCCCATTACACTCATGTTTTGGAGAACATGGCAACACATTTAAAACAGTTTTTTTGCCAAAACACTGAATGATAGATAATTGTCTCTCTGCTTCTGGGAAAAGGGAGATTATGTAGTCTAATTGAGTTCTGTATTTTAAGACCAGCCCACTCCATGTGCCAGCACATCCCTTCTGATTCCCAGTAACCCACATCCTTAGAAATCCTTCTTTTGTTTTGATTTGCACTTTCCGGCTTTCAACAGCCTCTTTAATTAATGGAGTACAGAAAAAAATAATTTGCTGCTCTTCAGTTCTAATTCTTGGTATCTACGTACTGTGATTTGAACTCATGATTACATTTAAATATCATTTTTCAGCCACATATTCATAGCTGTATCAAAATTGGAATAACAGCTATCAGAAACATCTTCAGGAATGATAAAATGCAACAAGAAATATTGGCCTTCTGTTGGAGGTAATTGAAATGAGGGAAAGTACAAGCATTTTTCTAAAATGACAGATTTAAATATATAATTGAAATCTGTCTGTCAAACTCATAAGGCAGCACATTTTTTGTAGCACACTCGAGAGATTTAAACCACACCTTTCCAAACCAAAAGGAACCATTGTCATATCTGGGTTCTGCCCATACAAGTGCAAACATAAAGAGGTAAGATTGCTGAGTACCTGACATGCAGTAAATGGTTTAATTCTCCACAGGAAGGGAGGGATATCAAGGACTGAGATCTGCAGACTGCAGGTGTTTCCTTTAAAATGCAGAAGTTTTGGTTCCTCCAGTAACTGCCCTCCTTGGAGTCTTTCATCTGAAACCACTTCCTGCAATGGCAGAGGAGAGAATTTTTTCACTATTAGGAACAAAATCCAAAGAAAATTCACCTTTACCAAGGTGTCTGGTTCAGCCCCAGCATGCCAGGATTGTTTCCCTCATGGGATTGGTATTTGTGTGTCCCCATTCCAGTTAAAGGGCTGGTTTCAGGCACTGCCAGCTCAATTTTTGGGACAAAGAAGGTCACCAGCAGTTCCTTCCCCTACAGCAGCACAGAGAGGGACCAAGACCATGCCAGTCCCTTCCCAGGTAAAGCTTTTCCCTCCAGAGGGGAAAATGGAAACTGGTTTAGCTGTGACAGCATCAAAATTCAGCCCTTCTGCTCTGGAACAGCAAAACTAGTATTTTCACTAAGCTTTTGAATGAGAAACTGGTGCAGGTTGTGCTGAGCTCAGCCAGGGGCTCACCAGGGGCTAAAAAGAGAGCCCAGGGCGGTGCCTGGTGTGCCCAGCACAGCTGGAGTCAACAGCAGCTTTGCTGAGAAATCTCTCCCAGGGCTTTTAAGAGCACTCACTCTCACACATACACCAAGTGAACACAGCAGGTCAAATAATTCAGCCTCATTTCTCCTCTCTGGGGTGTCTTCAGAGTCACTGGACAAGACCCTGAGCAGTCTGAAGGGCAGACTTTGAGCAGGAGTTTGTACTACAGTCCTCTAGAGGTCTGTTCCCAGCTAAAATTTTATGTAATTCTGTGAATTTAAAGCATAATAGTAAAAAAAATAAAAATCACCCCTGCCTGTACTTAAGTAATGTTTATTCCTGAGCTGTGACAGTAAAAACACCAGTGAGGAAGGAGAGGTTGCACAAGTCTTTAAAAATCAGCTGGCAAGCAGTCTTTCCAAATTACCTTTTTTATCCACATAAATTACATAAAATCTGTGTACATCGAGGGGGTTTAGTGCTTGTCAGTTCCAAAGTTATTGTTAGAATTGCTCCTGGAATCATTGTGACCTTCTGAAAACTCAATGCCTGCTCGAGCTCTCTGAAACTGTACTAATGGATTTCTATTAGAGACCAATTTTTACAGGAGTTCAATTTGGTTTAACTCCTGATGGCTGGGTTTATAGGAAGGAAGGAATTAGAAAGGAGAGTTTAGTTTTTCATTTCCAACCACAACAAGAGTAGTTTATTTCATAACTATTTTCAATATTCCTTAAATATGTTGGATTTTTTTTTTAATGTACTGTAATTCTCTAAATCCTGCTCTGCCTTTAATGATGCACATGGGTCATAAATCCTCATGTGACACCAGGATTGCAGCAAACACAAGATATAAGGGATTTAGGTCTCTTAAATTTTGAAAGCCAAGAGTTTCCCAACTCAGAGCTGTGTAAAGTGCAACCCCACCTCTGATAATTTACCCCCAAACCTCTGAAACCTCCACGTTCACCACTAATATTTACATGCTTTTAATGGCTGTATCATTCCATAAATACACATTTGTCTCACTATCTACAAACATCCTGTTCTCATTCCTGTGAAGGCAGAAAACTGGTAATTATTCTTCTAATAATCTTCTACAGACTCATCAGGAAGATACTGGTACCCACTAATTGTGGCAGTGTTACAAAGAGTATAATTACAAAGCTATTGTAAGTCTTTAACAATCCTTTTGGTGGCTTTGCTTTTCTTAGAAGCACACAGACATCAGTGAGAGCCATGTTGCCATTCTGTACCATGGGCAAAGGAAGGAGAAATTCATGTCACAACCCTCTTCATTTCAGTTCCCCAAAGAAAACCATTTTGTTAAAGCCTCTGAGTTTACTAAGGCTGCAAAAGCCAGGGAATTTCATTGTTTTGTTCTGAAATATCATTAGAGAAATCCTGTTCCTTTCCACTGCCACTTGGGAATTGGTTTTTCTTTTTATTCTTTTTTTTTTTTTTAAGGGGAAATGCACAATAATTTAATTTTTATTTAAGAAGATGCTGAGCCAATCTCTTTCCTCTTGCTCCAGTTGTAACTGGGAGAGGAGATCCTGACCTCCTGACAGCTCAGGGTGTGATGGACACTCTGCATCAGCTGGGATGACTTTCCTTTCCTGGGGGGAGCAGACTCAGCTCCAGCTGCCCCAAGCTCTGCTGGGCCAAGGCTCGAGCCCAACCCAGCCCTGGATTTGTGCTGGGTTAACCAGGGCTCTGGCATTTTGATTTTCCATCTGCCTGGCAAAGAATGACAACACTGTCTGGCTGCCCTAAAGCTCTCACAGTGTAAACCCACACATGAAACAACCCTGCAGAGAAATAAGGGACTTGTTGCAAGTCATGCAGCAGTGGCTTAAAAAAACCCCCAATATTCTCACTTCTGGTTGGGTTCTGGGCTGTGGGTGTCGCCCAGGAATAAAGGGATGTTCATGTCCTATGGGAAAATAAATCAAGCCAAATTAGCAAAGCAAAAGCATTTACCTGGAATGCACAAGGGGTGTTATCCATACAATAAACTCTCAGATTGTAATCCAGAGAATTGCAAGACAGGCAGCCAAAAACGGCGACTTTCAGCTGTCGAACGGCGCAGTCAGAGATGGGTTCCCCAATTAGAGCATAAGTTCCAAAGCTGTTTAAGAGAATGTGACAGGCATAAGGATCCAACAGGCAGTAGCAAGAAGTAGTTTCCTCTTCCACAGACATCACTTCCTGCAAAATGAAATTCAGGTTTAAAAAAAATAAAATAGAGTCAAATCAATAGGCCTTGACAAAAGGAGTCATTGCATTTACTTATTTTCATTCAAGTGGAATGCAAAGTGTTTCTGAGAACCAGGCTGCACACTCAGGGAGGGGGAGAAGGTAGACTACTTCTATGAGTAAATATTCCCAATTTAGCCCTGAGTCAGCAGGAGGATTTATGGCAATACATTGTGCAGGACTCAATGTGTACAGCATACAATAATAATGATGATGCGTAAGCAATTTTAGCATCTTTTTTCAAGTGCTCTTGACTTCCTAGCTAATTTTTTCCCCCAATGTCAAGTTAAAAAATTACCTTGAAGATTAAAGTCAATAAGCAAACCTTGAACAATAGGCTGGGATTTGACTTCCTTCCAGAACATCCACTACAGTTCCGTTTACCTTCATCCAAAATCTACCCCTTCCACTGCACTACGATGACAACCCTAGGAGGGTTGTCAGTCTGAATGCCCACAGGATGCAGAAAGTTCCAGACATTTGGGATTGCTGCCCACCAAACAGACCAGTGCAAGGTGGCCCCTGGCATTAAAAATGTAGGTGGACAGACTCAAATCACCAAACACTCGTGTTACAAATGCACAAAGCCTAATTTCCCCAGGCTGCCAGGATTAGGAAATTGATGTTCAACTGAAAAAGCATGACAGTTTAATAATGGGCACTAAAGTCCTTCCGAGGTTCTGAGCACAGCTTAGTCACCAAATGCCTTGTACACAGGGACAAGACTTTCAAATTGGGACTATCCTTCTGCATTAAAAAAAATTAAACTTGTGTATTTTTAAGCACTTCCATAACTTTCTCTGTGTCATAATAAATTCTCGTGGGGACACATTGTTCTGTTCTGACATGAGGCTCTTTGGGAGCCCTGATCAATCAAAACAATGTTTTTACAAATAAATCTGAGAAAATGGAATATTTCTCCTGTAGATCGTTAATTTCACCCTGTTTTGCACATCTTGGTAAAAACAGCTGAAAACATTTTGCTGCTTCTTCACAAAACACAGAGGGGGGTGTGTTGGTTTGGTTCTTTTGTTAATTGCTTCTCTCAGCCTGTCACTGCCACAATCTTTGAATGGTGAACAACAGGAAGAGTTAATTGTGTTTCCAGCAGCAGTGTGTGGGGTCTGGCCTTACCTCCCACTTCCCCTGCTGTGTCCTCCTTTTGAGGTGGATGTTCCAGTGCTCGGGGTTGGCGTCGGCGCAGTGGGGAATGGTCAGGGCGAAGGGGGTGCTCATGGTCACCTCTGGGGGCCCACAGGTCACCTCTGGCCCCAGCAGCACGTCTGAGCCCTCTGGCTGGAGGCTGGGGGGGAAGAGAGACAGGGATGTCTGTCAGCAGGGAAAAATTTACTTAAAACTGCAAATTTTAAAGCGCTTTTAGTCACGATCTAAGCACCTCGTTTATCTGCTATGGAAAAGGATAAGCAACACAATTCCTGGGCTCATTTTCATGGAGAAGCAGTAGCTGGGGATGGAGCAAAACCATTAGACCCCATCTAACTCCATTCACTGGCTGGTCAGCTCAGGGTTCCAGGATTGAAAATACATTTCAATTTGCTTAACCCAAATACCACACTAAAATTGCTCTGTGCAGGCAAGCCTTGCTTCGTGCACCAGCTGGTCCCGTTCCCAGCACGTTCTGCCTTCAAAGACTGTCATCAACAATATTTTCACAGTAACGGAGATAAAACAAATTATGGTTTAAGAAACACAGGCTCATAAATTTTTCCAGATTGAGTGTGATCTCCCTGGTTTGAAAACCCATTTATATTCTGCAGGATGAACAAGCTCAGTAACTTATACAGACATCAGGGGCAGGCTTTTGCTTAAATTTAGAACCCTGCAAAGTGGATCTGTGCGTGTGGCTCCAGGACAGCCAGTGGAGATCCCACCAGCACAAACCAAGGAATTCATCCCATCTGAATTCATCACCCATGTCTGGTTGCATTCTCTGCTTGCTGAGTTAAAGGGCTGAAGGATCTGACAAGAATCTGCTCTTCCATTCAAACCTAAATTTATACCCGTCCCACATCAATGTGTTTTCTGTATATCTCAGAATAAACACCAATGCAGGCCCAGTGCCAAAGTGGAAGAGACTCAGAAATTTAAACCAGCACTTGAAACATCTTGCCCTGTTGGTTTTGTTGTTGTTTGGTTGTGTTTTAAACACTGTGATCCTCCTTCAGGGAACGAGCCAAGTTATTGGCTTCTACATTACTGGACATGCAGCTCCCCCTTAAAATTAAAGCAAATGGTGTTTCCAGGATAAAAATAGAAGGAAGAACTTCAACCAAGATAAAAATAAGGGAAAGAACCTCAACCAAGATATAAACAAGAAGATAAAATACTAACACCAAAGTATAAATAAGGGGAAAAGCAGACTTGGATGACACATCTCAGTGACTGCAGTTCTCGTGGTGGCAAATTCCTGTGCAGCCCTGCTCTTAAATCAGGTTCCAAATCCAAACTGGCTCAGCACAGCTCTGCCATCACCTGGGGTGGAACCCTCAGTGGAACTGCAACAGCAGGGGCTCCAAAAATGCAGCCACAAATGCCACTCTTGCTAAAGAAAGACTTTGAATCCTTCCAACAGCTTCTGTGACAGCCCTTGCTAAAGACTGTGTGCACAAGTGCCTGTGAGATGGAGACTGGAGTGAAACTGAAGAGACACAACACACGGGGAACAAAAAAAAGGCCAAATCTGTTTTTCCTTTTTCAAGAGCCGCCATGAGAAATGCTGTGAAGCCTCGGAGCTTCTGAGTGCCTGCAGCATCCTGAGGCTGGAAAAATCACACCCACAGCGTGTGCTGCAGCCCCATTCCTGAGCTGTGAGGGCAGGGGGGAGCACAGGGCACACCATCTCCGAGCCACCCCAGCCCTCAGCAGCATTTGCAATAATCCCATGTGATTTCACAGGAGTGTCTCTCAAAGCCAACATTTGCTGTCCCTTCTAGAGGTCCAGCAGTGCCAGGGCAGGGTCACACCAGCAACAGGAACAAGGAGTGACTCCTGCACATCCCATTCCTTCAGGACTGACAGAATTCCACTAAATCCACAGATCCTGGGTCTGTGTGTTCATGTGCTGCTCACCTGGACTCCTTCTGAGTGATGGCAAGGTAGATTTCCCACGAGCTCTCTTCAGGAATAGCTCCATGTGGGATCAACAGACTGACTCCTACAAAAGAGCAAAGGCAGAAGATCCCTTTGGGAAAGGCCCAGGACACAAAGAGCAGTGCACACACACCTGGGCTCTGATGGACACCTACAAAGGGCAAGCAGAGGACTGTCCCTCTGAAATAGAACTTCTGACTGCAACATCATCAGATGAAAGGAAAATCCATTATTAAGGGAAATAAAGACATTATTTTTCCATTAAAGGAAAATACACTTTTCCCCCAAAAAGCCTCTTGAAAGCTCTGCACCCTTTTCCAACTTTGAAATCAAGTCTGATAACTCCAGGATCACGAGGAATCTCCTGATGGAAAGAGCACCTCACCAAGCCTGAACCTGCATGGCAATCACCTTTCTGTTCCTACACATAGTAACTCATGCAGCCAAGTGATCCCAGCCTCCTTTTCCTCCACCAGAATAAATCAGATGTTAACAAGGAAGCTTTCCACTGGGTCCCACTGAAACTGAACAGCTGGATCACCTCCTTAAGAGAGGATGTGTTTTACTTTGCATGTCACCCAGTGCAGAACCTCAGCAAAGCAGTGACCTGATCACACTGTAATTTACAACTGGCTAGCAACGATGGTCTTACATAAAGGCAGAATTACATAAAATGCAAGTGGACCAAATACATATTTAAATAATCTAATTGATAGGACTATCATTATATAAAGGAGCTAAATATACAGTGTGAGGGAATTCTTAATTTATGCCTTAACTGACTTAGTGCCTCTGCCTCTGTAATGTTCATTCCTGAGCATAAAAACAATCTGTGAAGAAATTAAAACACTCCATGTGTTGTGCATGATTGTGCACTAATAGTGCATCCCTGAATTGCACATTGTTATCAATCTTCTCTAAATACAAACCACCTTTTTTATGGTAACCTTTAAAGTGCCCATTCTACGAAACATGAAGGATAAAGCTCTAAATCATTCAGTTCAACTAGAGAGCACGAGAAAAGCCTGGACACACCAGTGAAATGAAAACAGCTGAATTTAGAGTGGGTAAAGTTCACCAGAGTCTGAAAGATGATGACAACCTCTGAGCTGGCAAAGGGGGATCTGGTTTTTTCTGCTACATTTGCTTTTTGAACAAAGCAAACCCCCACCATCAGGGCTGTCACCCAGCACGGTGCACACACAGCGATGTGCACTGCAGGACTGGGATCTGAGCGTCCTTTCCTCGAGCCTCATCTGGTGCTGCATGTTTTCAGCTGCTTTAACCAACAAGTTTCTCAATCTAAAGTGTGTTTCACAAAACCCTGAAGTCACAAAACAAACTCTCCTCCTCAAAGAGTGCAAACTGAGCATCTCGGTGCACAGCCCAGCCCTGGGTGCAGCTGACTTTGAAGTGCCCCACCGTGGAGCTTTTGTGCTGAAAGGAGACAAAAGCAGAAAGGCAGCAGGGGCTGGTCCTGGAATCCACGCCAGGGCTGCTCTCCAGGGCTGCCTGTTCCTCCCCTGCTCAGAGCCCAGCCTGGCAGTGGGATGTGGAGAGGCTGCTTTGAATGTGACCCCGTTAGATAAAGATGCTGATCCGATATCGACCCCCTTCCCGGGGAGCCCTTCCTTTGGATCAGGATCCAAGTAAGCAACAGCTTTGATTAGTGTGACTTTCATGCTGAAAGACATCAAGAGAGGCAGTAATTTAAAACAGTTCAAATAGGCATAATGCCTCTTGCCTCCTCATCCCAGGCTTTCTTCTGATCAGTCATCTCCTGTGTGGGCAACATGCCCTACTTCCCAAAATTTGCATTAAGGGAGCCCCTACTTTCTCTTCTTTTTAAATTTAGTTATAAAACGCTACATCAGGCAAACTCATCTGAAATTCTGTGCTTTTTAATGAGGAAGGATCCACCCACCTGTGTTTGGAACCACCAGACGGCCCCCCAGGTGCCCAAAAAGGGCCGTCGTCTTCAGCTCGCTCGTCGTGGAAATAGAGGACAAGTTCTGGATGTACATGGCCTTGTTCCTGGCCTGGATTGTGCCAAAAGCCCTGTGGTTCCCGTGGGGGAATGTTCCAGAGTGTGCCTTCCCGTGGTACTCTGCCCTCTCTGTCACCCCCAGGGACACCATGAAGGAGCTCTGCACCTTGACCTTGATGTCGGAGAGTGGGTTGAACAGGGATGACTCCGTCATGAGCTCCTTGTCCATGGGGTCCTGCAGGCAGATGGGGCCACTGTAGGTCCTGCTGACGGTCAGGTCAGGCTGCATGGAGGAGTTCAGGAGCAGGGAGTTACCTGTGCCAGGGGCAGAGCAGGGAGATCATTACTGCTTGGAGATGTCACCTCAAGAACCCCCTTCTGAGCCCTCCCCGTCTCCTTCGTGACCTGCTCTTCTTTCCTCACCCTCTCAGAGCTCAAAACCACATCAGGCAATGCCACAGAAGAGATGAAATGGTGCTACAGACCCAACATCACTCTGTTTTCTGCAGCTCCACGGTGCAGGAATCCAAGAAGGAGCTTCCTTTTGTCTTAGGTTCAAGTTTGTGTGTTTGCTTTTTTTCTTTCCTGGGTTGTTTGTTTTTCCTCACATTAAACCCCCCTGGGTGAAGCCTTTTCCATGAGCTTACATAAAATAGTAACATCCTGCCTGAGGGAAACTGGGCTGGAAAGAAAACGAGACAAGACTAATATGGGGGAAAACACAACAATTCTTCATTTAGGGGCCTTTTAGCTCAGAAAACACCCTGAACAAAGAGGAGGAATGGATGGATTTAGGGCCCAAATCCTTCAGCTGGTTTGGTCCTCTTTTGTTTAGTTGGTTGGACTGTGCTCTCTTTTCTCAACAAACTGAGCAGAGAACTGGCCTTTTTTTTCCTGCTGAATTATTTACAAACACTGTTATTTAACAAACCCACAGACAGAGAGCCCAAAGTTACTGAAACTGAACTAATAAGTTAAGAAATCTGTGTGCTCAGGTATTTTCAGAGCATCCAGAACTAATGGCTTTAAACATTAGGTCAAATGAGCAATTCTTGTGGCTCAAAACAAGATTTAAATCCAGCCACAAAGGAAGAAGTCGCTGTGTGAGAGTCATTGAGAATTACACAACTCTAATTAAAGTTTGGATTTAGCAATGAATGACTGAACCTCCTTCAAATGCCCTTGTCTACCCAGCCCTTTTCCCAATTTCTTGCACCTCCTGCTTGATGAGGAATGACTCCTACGACAGAAAGAAACTGTAAAAACAACATAACCCCGCCCCCCCAACAAACTCTGCAATATATTTCCCTTTTCTGCAGAGAGAAGAGAGAGCTGGGGCTGCTTTCACAGCCCACCAACACACCACCCACCCGCAGGGCTGGGGGGGAATGGCAGTGCAGACTCAGGAAAGGTTCTGCTGCCATCACCATCTCCATCCCTCCCCACCTTTCTGTCCAAAGGAAATAACATCCCAGAAAACACGAGTGCTGCTTTTACCGAATGTTTTGCCCGTGTTTTATTGCATTGGTGGTTTTTTTTAGGGCTTTAGGGGCGTTTTAACACGCATTTATTTCCCACAGGCCTCAATGTGGATGTTTGTGTGTTCAACCTAATCACTTCTACTGGAGTAAAGCAAAGCTCTGTAACTGCATAGGAAGGGACTACAGATGTGCAGCCTGGGTTTGCTTTCATTTGGTCATTTTGCTTTAGCCTGGGCTTTTTCTAAGTCCCAAACATCAGCATGGAAGCTGAGGACAGTATTTCTAAAGCACTTGGGAGTGTGGCCAAGAAGGACTCTGTGTTTGTCCAAGCTGCCAGGACAGACCAGTGACAAAGACAGCTCCAATCACCAGGAACAGACATACTGAGAGACATAAATATGTACATGATCAGATGTTGTCCTTTGGAGAAAAACGTTTCAGAGGAAAGCTTGGAAACCTTTGAGGGTGAAGCAGAGTGGGAAGGGTCCTTCCCTAGTGGGAAGGGTCAAGCCTAGGCTTGAAAACTCTCAAAATGTTTGTATGGCTATTCTGAATAATGCAAATTTCTTTAAAACTGAAACTTCAATAACAAGATACTGTTATTGAAGATAAGTATATAGTATAGTAAGATACTATATAGTAAGATACTATATAGCAAGTAAGATACTATATAGTAAGATACTAAAATACTATAACTTATATAATCTTACTATATAGTATTTTACTTGCTATATAGTATCTTACTATATAGTAATTATAATAGTACTATAATACTATATAGTAATTATATAATCTTACTTATATTAAGTAAGATTATATAATAAGATATAGTATTTTATACAGAAGGGAAACCATGGGTTAATTATATGTACATGTATGTATAAACACATACGTGTATAAATCTTTGGATCAAAATATATCTTTGGATCAAAACAGATCTTTGGATCAAAATACATCTTGGGATCAAAATACATCTTTGGATCAAAATACATCTTTAGATCAAAATGCATCTTTGGATCAAAATACATCTTTGGATCAAAATGCATCTTTGGATCAAAATACATCTTTGGATCAGAATATATCTTTAGATTAAAATACATCTTTGGATCAGAATATATCTTTAATTCCATGCACTGAAGGCAGAGGACATATCCAGGCAGGTGACACTGGCCAGACTTGCATCAATGCCCCTGCAGCCACAGCACCCTCCCCAGCCTCGGAGGGAGAAAGAGCTGGAGCTCTGCAGAGAAGAGACAATAAAAACCGAAAGCACAGCACTAACCTTGTCTGGCTGTTTTAAAATTAAATGTCTGGAAGCCTCCCGTGAGCGCAGAGGAATCAATGACATCCACGCCGTACTCACTCTGACTGCGCCTGTACAGCGTCACGGCCACCACCAGCACGGCCACCGCCAGCACCGCCGCCCCCAGCCCCGAGTACAGCGCAATGTCACTGGCGGTCTCCAGATCTGCGGGGACAGCAAGAGGCAGGAGTGTCACCTGGAGGGAGCTCAGAGGGCTTGCTGTGCAGCCAAAGCCAGGAGGGACCACTGGGAAGCAGAGGATTCCCTGATGGGTCATCCCGGGTTGGTTAAAGGGTGGCAGCGTGGTATGGACAGGTTTGCAGTGGGACAGCTGGGCTGTAGGAGCAGCAGGGCTTGTCCCTCTGAGCTCCTGGCTGAGCTGGGCCATCACATCCCTTTCCAGCCCCGTGGACATCACCAAAGGGGGGAAAATCAGTGCTCAAAGGGAGCACAAGGAACTCCAGCCAGGGAGGGCTCAGCAGGAGTTTTGTCCAGGGATGTGGAAGTCTTGGGTTTGAATTCTGGAGCTAACCCAAGAGGATCCTGTGAAAAATCTAAGTGAAGATTCCCCCTCCTCCCTCTATTTGCTGTGTGAGCTTTGAAGGAGCACTCCATCCCCTCCCAGCTCAGAGCGGGGCTGAGGAGATCCCACAAACATTCCCAGGAGCACCTTCAGGCTTTAAAATCAGGCTGGAAACCAAAATTTCCCCGTGGCTGCACCCACACATCAATTTGCAACCAAGTTTTCTACAACTTCAACCTTCTACAGCAGAGGAAAAGAATTCACTGCTCTGACAGAACAGATCCAAAGCCTGCAATATTCCATGATTTTCAGCCCTGCTATTCTTGATCTGCTGGGATCTGGGACAGCATAGCATGATGTTAAATTACTTGGCAAGTACCCTCAGTGGGTCCTTGGACAGTTCCCTTAATGCCCAACTCCAGTCTGGAGGAAGAGAGCCATGAGTTCATCATCTGTTCCCTGCTGGAAGGGCTTCTCCTGGCATGGGAGAGGCCCTGGGAACAAAAACTGCATTTCTTCATAACAAATGACAGTCACAAGAAACCAACTGGGAAATCCAGGCTGCTCGGTATCAGTGAAAGAACTGCACTGTACAGAAATAGGGTGGAAAGTTAAAAATCAGCATTTAATAAATAGCCAATTACCGAAATGACTTAATTTGGGAGGAGGCTGGTGTTGTGCTTTTCGGCAGAAAGTCAGATAATTTTGTTTTAGCTGAATTTTTAAAAACTAATGTGAAACTCCAGACCATTGAGATGAAAGAAATGAGCACCTCTGGCAGCATTTCCTTGGCTCAGCACTTTCTTATGGGGCAAAATAAGTGTCAGACAACTCACAACACCCAGGGCTGAACATCCTGGGCAGGGGCTGAGCACAGACTGTTCCTCACACCCTGAAATGCCACAGCAATGGCAAATCCAGCCCAGAAACTGCTCTGAGTGGGCAGGACTAAGGCAGTGGGGTGGGTGTTCCAGCTGGGCAGGTGATCCAAAGTAAAATAAACTGTGTGGCTCAAACATCCTTCATAGAAACCCCCCCTTCCCACCTCAGTTCCCCAACTGGTCCCAGTCAACTCCAAATACAAGATTCCAACATCCCATTCAACCCAAAATACATTTTCTGAAATCAGTTTTACCAGAACCACTACTTAGCCAAGAAAATTCTGTTGCATTTTCAAATGACCTCAAACTGGAAAGGGGCCTGCTTTGAACACATTTACAACTTGCTGAGAAGGAAGAAAAATAACCACAAGATTTGCATGCAAATATCAACTTTGAGAAGAAATCCACCTTCTATGGCAGGTCAGGACAGGAAATCACATTAATAAACTTGGAAGTAGCTCTGATCCAACTCCTCAGAACAATTCAGTTGCCACATGATTCTTCTAAATCAATTACTAGAGAAGAAGATTTTTTTCTGAAGCCTTTTCTTTGCATTTTTTCCATGAGATTCCCCCCCTTGAAAAATGTTGTAAAGAGAATTTTAAACATTTGAGGTTGAGTTAGGAATTGCAGAGAGAAAATGAGACTCAGGATGGGAGATGCCAGACAGGACAAGTGGAAACAAACTCACAGATCAGGTCAGACCCGAGACAAGCCAAATCCCAATCCAACACCTCAATCCCACACTGCTTTAGCTCAGCTTGATTCTCCAGCATCAGGTGCAGAAAGGGAAGCACAGAAACTAATTACATTTCCATTTCTTCCAAATTTCTATTCCCAAGTTACTTTGTTGTTACAGGGAATTAATTATGAAAGTATTGAGTTAGTTTTTGTGGGCAATTAGTACAATGAATAAGGCAATAGAAGGAATGTGATGGATCTCCAGTGGGTGAGGAGAAACCCAACAGCAAGTGGGTTCTCTCCTTCCCACAGAGCCAGAGTGAGCTGTGGTTACTGCCCCAGAAAGCATCTTCAAGGCTTCCAGTTTGATCATTACTTTAAAACAAGAAAGTGCTGAAAATCTGAATTACCTCTTCTGCCTTCCTGGCATGATAAACTGCACAGTGTGGAGCACACAGAAATAACCTGGCAGTAAAAAGCTCTTACACTTATTTTTTTCTGAGTTTCCTCCCCTTTAATATGATGACCATTGTTCTGTTTCATGGGAGTCCTGGGAGAGTCACTCAGGTGCTCCCATGATTGTCCCAGTGCAAGGGGAAAACCCACCACAAACCCAAAGTAAGAGAGCTCAGAGGCAAAGGATCTCCTTTTCAGGATTTCGAGGGGTTTAAAAGAGCTTTATGTGAGAAGAGAAAAGCAAGAGGGACGTGGTGCTCCTTGAATTGTTCCCATGGAACACAACTCCATAAGAAAGGAGAGTTGCTTTTCAGTTTAGCATATTAGCACTTCTTTAGAAACAATTGCTGCTTTTTAAAAGTAATTTGAATCTCTTCATCTTTCTATCTTTTCTTACGGAGAATTCCTTTCATGGAAGACTGGAAATGAAGGAAAAAAAAAGGAAAGTGTGGGAAATTTGGGGAGTGGGTAAGTTTCTGCTTTTATGTTTTCCCAGAAGGGAACAAAGTGAAAAACAAACAAACTAGAAAAGAAAACATTTATAGCCAACCAATTACTATTTAATGAGCTGCATCCTCCCAGCCCAGAGGCAGGAGGGACTCTGGCAAAGCACCTCGATTTTTATCCATTTCAGTTCCAGGATCCATGTTTGTGGTAATTGCAGCCTATTTTTCACTCCACCTCCTGACACTGTTATACAACATTTATTGAAAGCACATTTGATGGTAATGAAGTTTCTATTAACTATGATTAAGTTTCATAAAGCACCTGAAGATAATTTAAGATGTGCAGGAGCAGAAAATGAAACATTTGGTTTAGTACATTAGGAAACGTAATTGATTAAATTATCTCATTTACAACAAGTGCTTTCCAGGAGCTGTGCAGGGCACACACTTCCCCCTCCACCAGCAGGGTTTGGGAGGAGATCTGCAAGGTTCTTCCATCCCAACCCTCCCCATCCTCCCTGGTTCTCCATCCCTCTCTCCTGGTGCCCTGGGGCAGCCAGAGGGTCCCTTCCCTCCCAGAGCCACTCTTGGAGCACAAGGATCAGGAGTCAAAGACTCGTGTTAGGGGTTATTTAGTAGAACAGGTTGTTCCTCAATTATCTTCATAATTGGCTTTGATTTTGCATCACTGATGAGTCATGGAGTCCTGGACCCAGGCCCTGTTCTGCTGAACAGCAAAGAGCTGTATTTTATGTCTCCAACCCACAGCTACAACGGAGCCCTTGAATTCTCCAGGTGTCTTACAGGCTAAAATCAATTCCATTAAAGCTGCTTCCTGCATAAACCAGAAAATCAAGTGATTTGACTGACATTCCTTCAAGATTCCCTATGAAGGGGGAAGTGAACAGATAAACAGGAGCCATGGCACAGCCTGGCTGTGGGGTCTGATCAGGGGAGGACTCAGGGAGACACAGACAAGGCCAAATCAAAAATGCTGAAGGAGCCAAGGCAACCCTAGCACGGTTTTGAGCTCCTCAGATTTGACTTCGGGTACCCTCACAAATAATTACAAGCCAGGATTGTAAAAATCCCAGAATCACTAAGGTTGGAAAAGCCTTCTGAGATCCCCAGGTCCAACTGCCAGCCAGCACCACCACCATGGTCACCACTAACCCATGTCCCCAAGTGCCACATCCACTCATGTTCTGGACACCTCCAGGGGTGGGGACTCCAAACCTCCCTGGGCAGCCCTTTCCATGAGGAACTTTTCCTAATACCCAGGCTGAACATCCCCTGGTTTTCCTCTCATCCCATCCCTTGTTCCCAGCTGGTCCCACCCTCCTGTCAGGGCTTGCAGAGCAATGGGGTGCAGGACAGGGGTCCCCAAAGCAGCCCCAAATGGTGACCAGAGACTCTGGGCAGGGCAAGGCAAGGCACAGAAACACCTTCAGCAGGGGAGACTCAAAGGAGGGAGCTGAGCAAGGTCAGAGCCAGGAGTGGGACCAGATTTGGACCAAGAAAACCAAAGCCTGCATTAATTGCTTGGTTTCTGATTGACAGTGCTCAGGAGACCCAATTTCCAGCCAAGCACTCCTGCAGACTGGGCTCCCAGTCAGACCCAAACTGCTACGGAGTGATCACCTCTCTGGTTTCAGACCAAAGCCTGTGATCACAAAGGTGCTCAGAAGATGCTTTGAGCAGATGTTAAAACCTTCCATAAAACCTTCTGTCCTACTCAGCTCCTAAACAAATAAACCAAATGGCAGAGAAGATGAGAAAAATCATATTTACAAGAGAAAAAAAACAACTTACTTTGGGATTTTATTTCATGAAGAGGTTTTTTATCTGAGAGAGAGAGAAAGAGAGAGAGAGAGAAAGTTGCACTTAATAAATTTATATGGAGCATATCTATTTCCTATATTGCTTCTGTCTCACTCTATAAATGAAACATTTTCTCCTCGTTTGCTGACAATATGAATATTTTATGTTGTCCATATTTTTCTCTTCATCTTATTTTTTTCTAAATCCCTTTCAGGATGTTTCTTTGCAGTAATTTCTCACTTGGTTAATTCAAGTATTTGAATTAGCTCTATTGGATGCTGTTATTTATTTACATCTCAGCAAGAAGGAAGTTCAATACTTTGCAGTGGATCACTTGGCAAAGAGTCAGTTCAGAATTAATGATTTTTTGTGTGCTTGATAGATGGAAAGGTGAGTGATGGACACTTAAAAGTGGCTTGGAAAATATAAAAATGTACAGTATTTATGGGCCTAACCACACCAATAATCACACCCATACGTCTACATAAGAACACACAGAATCCATGTACCATCATACATATGCAAATATAGGACAAAATTGGCTTTATCAGGACTGCATCTCTCAAAAATGAGGCTTCTCTCTGTCTCCCTTGTCACAAGCATTTGAGTAACCATTTATAACCTGAAACCTGACCAAGGAATCCTTGGAAAATGGATTATGAGGCACCTTCTGTTGTTTTATTGTGGAAATGATCAGTTTAGTGATGCCTAACCCAAAAGATTGTTGGGTTTGGGCTTTGCCAAAAAGCTGGGTGGCATTTTTATTTTTCCCTTCTTGGGGTTGATTTTGGTTTTGCCAGGAAATTATGTACAAAACCACCAGCTGAGCAGTGTCAGACTGGAGCTTTGCAGTGGAACAAGCACCTTCCTGCTGCCTGCAGCAAAAAGCAATGGGATGGAAAGGCAATTCCCACCTAAAATGGGAGCTTGCTGGATCCAGGGGCCTCCTGGCAATACTCAGCATCAGAGCTGGCTGGAAAATGGAAAGTGAAATTATTTGTGATTTATGATGCATTAGTAAAACATGTTTGTAGTTGGGCTGCTTATGGCCCGCTTGTTTGTTTCTTTTCTGGGCACTGGGAAAAGAAATCAATAGTTTTTGAAGTTAGAAAAAATAGCTTTAAAGCAAATAGATAAAAGTGAAACAAAAAAGCCCTCTAAAAAAACACAAACAAACCTCTCTTTTATTAAGCAAAGAAAAAGCTTTCACCTCTGTAAGAGAGAAATCCACCGTGGAAAAGGACACTACTGGGATTACTGGGAGGGAATAAACACTGGAAGAACAAATGTGCAAGAAACCAGTGAGTTAGTGGGACTGTGTGGAGTCAAAGTGACCTGTGAATTCCGAGTGAGTCAATCCCCATTTCCCTCCCAGCCTGGCAATCTTCCCTATAATGCTCTCTTTGCACCTGAATCCCTATCTGTTCAATTGGTACAAGTTTGAGAAGAAATTCCCTGAAAGGAAAACTCTTCCATTTGCTCCTCAGTTCAGGGCTGGACCATGGGGATCCATGCACAAAATCAAGGGCCACAGGAAGGCCAGGGATGTTCCTGTGTGTCACAGGGTGTTGTCTTCGGGTTATTCCCAACCTCTCCTGTCAGGGACCAAACAAAGAACCCAAGGGGGGACCCTGTTTTATCACCATTTCATTTTCTGACTCCCACATTCCTGCCAAGGATGTTTCCTCTGCCAGCTCGGGATGAGCCCAATGCTTCCCTAGCACCCTCACTTTCCTTTCAGTTCTTATTTGTTAACCAAAGAAAGGTTTCATTTCTATTTTTGCCTCGCCAAAGGAACAAAGTTAACAAGTTGTGCCTGATAAATAACCTCGAAGAGATTAGTTTTCTGCAGCACAGCGCTGCATTTCCTCCACAATTCCCCATGGGATGAGAGGCAGAGCAGGAAAGGCACATATTGGAAGATGAACAGGGGAAAAAGAGATTTTTAAAAAATAGGGTAATTGCATCAATTCCTATTAGCTGAGAAAGCAATTACAGTCCTAAAAATAATTTGACATGAGTATATACGTGCAGCTCGACCCATAAAGGAGAAATAGGATCACACTCGGAGGGGGAAGGAACAGGAGACACTGAGCACTCCAGCCCAGCTGGATCCATATGGAAACAGTGTCTGGAGCAGAGGTGGAGGTGTTGGATGGGGCTTGGAGCAACCTGGGCTAGTGGAAGATGTCCCTGCCTGTGGCAGAGGGTGGAACAAGGTGAGCTTTATGGTCTTTTCCAACCCCAATCATTCTGGGAATTTTATCTTTCTTACCATGACAAACAGTCTTGCTTTAGGGAATACAGACACTTTTTTAAACACACAGATGATTTTTAAAAAAATAAATACATTAAAAATAAAATGATGTTACACTGGTGCCATGTCTGTGAGCAGAACCCCAAACACCCAGACTGCCCTCCCTCTCATTTCATTTGAGCAGTGTGTACATTCTTTGAGCATATAAAAGCTTCAGAGGGCTTTATCCCAGAATAGTCCCTAGGAATGCACTCCTGGAATTGGCAGCAAATACCACAGTGGTCCTCAAAGAACAGCAACAAGCTCAGCACCATCCTGTGACATCTCAGAAGGACCACACTGACAGCAAAGTGATCACTCACTGCTCCACAAGAATGGGGCAGGGACATTCCCAACCTGTCTCCAGTCTGGATGAACATCTTGGAGAGTAAGACTCCAAAAGGAGTGGAGAAGGCAGTGACAACAGTCCTGTGACACAGGACCTTGTTGATAGATAGTGCTCAGGGGCCCAATCTGAACCCCAAATCACCTGTGCCACGAGGAGCTTGGGTATTTCCCCCATGGAATGGAGCCACCACCACCAGGTCAGGTGGGTTTCCCAACTCTCAGTGCTCAACAACCACAGCCAGAACAAACCCAGCCCTGGATCTGTCCCCCTGCCCCTAAAACACGAGGGCAGCGTGGGAGGGGACCCCCAGGCCTGAGAAACAACTCCACGCTGTGAAGGGATGTTGTTTTTGGGGTAGGGCAGGAATCTCTTCCACCTTGGAGTGTGGCTGTTCCTGGGAGCGATGACCCAAATGGGGCCACCTTGTATTGACTCTGGTGAAGCCACAGAAGGAGGCAAGGATGGCAAATGAGCTCCTGCCTGTCACGGATGATGATCAGTGTGCAGACCTCAGCTGTGCCTTTTCATGCCCCTTTCAACACGTCCCCCTGCCAGCCTTCCAATGGATATGCTAATGTGCACACAGGGGTGGACTGGGGATTCATCCAGCCATCTGCAGGGAGGGGCACTCAGCAATGTGTGGGGAGGAGAAAGCCCTCAGAAACCACCACGGGATCACCACAACACTCCTCAGAAGCTGAACGAGTGGCAGCGCTCCCAAACTCTCACTAGTTGTTCTCATTTAAAACACGGGGAAGAAAAACATCTAAATTTCATTATATCCTTCGAAACTCCAAAATTCATCTGCCTGACACTTCGAGGCTGCAGAGCTGTTCTGTCACCCTCAGGTTTTAAGCAAGGACATAGAGCAGGAGTGCTGGGTGCTCCCTCCCACCAAAATCTTATTGAAGGTCTCAGCTGAGGTGTAAGCATCTCCAAAGCCTGAATAAATATACAGGATGCTCTCTGCCATTAGGAGAATATTAAAATCTCAGGGCAAAAAGAAGAGTTCATTTTGTTTAGAAAAGAAAGGACAATGCAATACCATAGAAACAAAGACAGAGGACTAGTTAAACACGAAATCAAACAGAATAGACTTATCCCTGTTCCCATCTTTCAGCCCTGACACCCCTGATTGCTCCCCCAGCTGCCATCCCACCTGGAGAGGTGACAGTCCCTGCTCAGGGACAGGGAGCAGGCTCAGGGCAGGGATGAAGGTGCCAATTCCTCCCTGTGTGGAGCCTGCAGAGCCACCCCAGCCATGCCACAGCTGCAGGGCTCCTTCCTTGGCTCCCACTTGCCTGTTGACAGCAGCAGCTCCCAAGTGCCAGCTGCTTTCCAGACACTGATGAAGGGCAAATCCTTTCCCAGGAAAATACAGATTTCCCTGTGTTTAATTTCTGTGTTAAAGGCAACACACAGAGCCAAGTTTGACCTTGAGCAGCTCTTGCCCCAGGAGTTGCTTTGCTGGTGCAAGGCAAGGCAGGAGGCTGAGGGGCACAGCTGTGCTGGTCACAGCCAGACATTGCAAACCCCCTGTATCTGGAGTTTTAGAGTTAGATGATCATTCACAGGTAGGGTCTGTGCTACACAAACCCAGTGACTCCAAAACCACCGTGGATTTCAAACCTCCCATGTACGACCCTTCCACAGCCACCCCCCTTTTCGCAGCAGCATTTCAGACACGAGAGTTCTCCTGACACAGGCACGCCACACCCCCTGCACTCCAGCCCCACTTCTCGGCCATCCCCACTCCTTCCAGCTCACCTTGGATGCAAAGCCCCTCGGTGCAGTTCTCGGACTCCTGGCCCAGCCCCTCGCAGAACTTGCCCCCGTTGCGGGGAGGGGGCGCGACGCACTCCCGGACGCGCAGGTGCTCGCACTCGGGGCTGCACACCGACCACTCGCTCCACACCTCCCAGCTGCCATCCACTGAGGGGGAGAAAAGAGCCTCAGCAACCACCCTGCTGCAGCTCCCACGTCCCTCAGCTCACGTCTCCCTAACTCCACGTTTAATAGACTCGAAAGCAAACTTTTGGCAGCTAAGTAATACTTCTCGGTGAGGTTCTCGGATGAGTTTCCTGTGGTTTTCTTTCTGGCGTTATTAATACCAGCAACCCTTTCCTAAACCCTCGCCCAGTTACAGGATCTGTCACGCTGAGCCAGTAAGTCACAGCACTGACACAGGTGACAGGTCAGGCCATGCCACAGGTGCCTCCTGTCACTGCTGCTCACACCCCAACCAGGCTCTGAGCTCCAGCCTAAACAAGGCTGTGAGCATCTCCTACATCCTTCCTCAGTGGGCTCTCAAAGCCCAGTTCTCTGCTGGGCACTGAAAGCTTTCCCATGAATGCAACACCCAACCCACCCATAAGGCTGTGACATCCCAACCACCCATCAGCCTGTGACATCCCACCCATCCCAAGGGAGGTGACGTCCCAACCACCCCTCAGGCTGTGACATCCCACCCCTTCCAGGGGAGGTGACACCCCAACCACCCCCGGGGCTGTGGCACTCACCGGGGCAGAGGGAGGTGCAGGTGATTTTCTGCACGGACATGCCCTCACAGAAGGCTCCCCCGTTGAGTGGGGCAGGGTTGGTGCAGGTCCGGGAGCGTTTCTGCCAGCCCCGACCACAGCGGGCATTGCAGTTGGACCACTCGGTCCACGACGACCAGCCCCCGTTCACTGCAAAACAAAACCATGCCAGGTGGGCCAGGAGACACCCAGCAACAAATGTGGCCGGGTGGAAACTCCTCCTAATGGGAAGGAGGTCGGCCATGGGGTTGGGGTGTTAAAACCACCAAGGACTGGGGTGGTAAAAGCCCAGAGTGCCCAGTCCCCGTGGCTCTCACTGACCATACACCACCACGGTGGCTGACATGCTCCTCCTCTTGGCCACGATGTTGGCAGCCATGCAGGTGTAGTTGCCCGAGTCCGAGAGCCGTGCCTGGCGGATGATGAGGTTGTGGTCGGCCCTGGTGTCAATGTTCTCATCCAGGTTGGAATCGATGGGCTCCTCGTTCTTCAGCCACTCCACCTGGACATGATGGAGCAGAGGAAAACATAAAGGAGGCCAAATAAGGCACCTGATGCCTTGGGTTACTGACCTTGTCAGTCTGGCAGGGAAATACTTCCTTTGATGGGTCACTTAGAAAGGTTGATTTTTACCCAAAGAAGATGGAAGAAAATGTCAACCAAGAGAGAATAAGAAATATTTTTAAATATTGCTCTTGTTACAACATGGATTATATATTTGAACAATTGGACAGCTGTCAGTTAAGGTTCATATTAGAGTGGGATGGCACATAAAAAGTACTATCAATTCTACTTTTTGGAGAAGAAACAGAGAGACACTAAAGTGTCACTAAAGAGACACTAAAGTGACACTGAAGACAAAATCGCTTGACATCACAAACAGTGGAAGAGCCAAGTCATCATAACAGATTCCCAATTTACATAAACATCCTTAAAACAGAGACCATCATTGTTTGCTGTCATGGCACACAAACCCTGTGAAATGCTGTGCATGATATATTTCAGTACAGCTTCTCTAGTTCACCAACCACCACCTCTCTGAGCAGACCCAGGAATTAATTATCTGTGAGGCATTTCTCCACTTGAAACATTAAAGACAAATAGTTAAGGCACGGTAAGCTGCTGTTACAGAAGTGAAAAATTAAAAATAGAAGCAAAATTAACTGATTCTATTAAAAGACTGAAGACACGTGAGCTATTTTAATGGCTTTCCTAGGCCTGAAGGAGGTATGGCTGGGCCCTGAAGTCAAATACCCTTTTCAGCTCAGTTCAGATGAATAACCTCGTTTAGTGACTTGTGGAAGGACTCGGAACTTGGTGGTAATGAGCTTATGGATTTGGTAGCTACAGGCACTCATTAACACTCTGCTCTGTGCAGATGGTCTGCAATTTGTGGATTTTCCAGTTTATAAACAAATCTGCCAAAGGTGACCAGCAACGCCAATTACACCCCGTGCCAGCCAGCAGGTTCCCCTTCCAGGAGCAGCAGTCATGTGGGGTCACTGTGGACAGGAGGTGTGGGAGGGATGGACCCATCACCTCATATCCCAAACCACGGCTGGAAACTCACCTGGGAGAGACTCTTTATCCTACCCCTGACTATGGAATTGGGTAGTTGTTTTACCCATCTGTGTGAGAGAGTATCCAAATCTGACTCCCTGCCATTCCTTCCCCAAGCCAAGGGGCACTTCCCCTGTGCCAGCAGTGCCAAACCCTTCCCTGAACAGCCTCTCTTGGAGAGTATTCCATTTTCCTTTGGTCTAAGACATGGAATAACCGAGTAATCCACTTGCTGTTCGGTTTCCCTTCTGCAGTATTATCCAAGGGGGTTTTAGCACAGAAATCAGGAGTGCAATTGAAACTGTGGAGCAGCCACACGAGCGTAAATCAAGTGACAGGAATTCGCTGGTCGCACTCGGAACTGAACCCGCTTCATGTGCAGTGAAATGTTCATGGAAAGGACAAACAAGTCCAGCATCCCCAGAGTTCATTATGCCACGAGTGTATTTATAAATTTTGCATTTTGACTCTGATCAGGCTGGGGGTTTTTGTGGGAGGGTTCAGTGTCCTCATTCCTGTCACTCATTCCGGCTACTCCAGGAGGGAGCACGCACTGATCCAGTGTTTGCTGAGGCTGGGACTGCGAGGTTTGATGAAGGGAAAACATTGACATTAAAACAAAGCCTCTAAAAGAATGATGATCACAGCAAAGGGAGAACGTTAAACAGACGGAACATAAACATCCAAGTGTTGAGACGTGAGATCAAACCATGATTTGCACGGGAGGACACGTGGTGCCTTTCCCTTCTCATCTGGAGGTGGATGGCACTGCCAACACTCCCCTCATTGCAGCCTCCCCCTCCCTTGGAGAAAACCAGACTTATTCAGAGTCATTCCCTGCCTTTGCCTCGGCAGTTGGATGCTTTCAGAGCTGCAGAACTAAGGGATGAACTTTATGGGATAAACTGATAAATTTAAAGGAGTGGTGATGACAAAAGATGGTTGTCACTGGCAGGGCTGTAACCTTTGGAAAAATTCAACCCCCCCACAAATACACACAGAACAACAAAGGAAAATAAAGGCAACAAAGAATCTACAATTAAATGAGCCATAGGGCCCTGAATTGCCACATCTGAAGAGTAGACTCAAAACTCATCAGCATTTAATTGCCCTCCCTTCATCATCAGTGGAGGTCACACACTTGCTTGTAACAGAATAATATCCTTTTCTTTTTAAGAATTAGTCTGTCTGGAGATCTTAAATGTTTCTATCTTGAACCAGACTTAAAACCTGACATAATATACCATAAGTTTATATAGAGGTATCTGTTTTTTTCCCCTGGAATTCCATCTGCTCAGAATTAAAATACCCCCCTCATTTCTAAGGAAGGCTAATCAGGGAACGATGTCCAAAGGCAGTGCAGGGGCAGATGGGGATTAACTCAGCCCCTCCGAGCTGGGTGGCAGCAGACGAATTAGCATAATCATAAATTTGTTCCAATTACAGAAAGCAATTATCAAAGACCAGCTTACAGCATTATCAAAGTAAAATCAGCTAATACCCCACATCCTGCCTAGATTACGATGGGAGTTAGGGAACTCTTGTGCTTTAAAAATAAACCTGGTCCCAACTCACCCACCTTTCTGTCTCCTGGCACAGGTTGCTGCAGTCCCCTTCAAACTCTGCCCAGCTCATGGGTTATAGTTGTGGCTTCCATAGGAACAGCATGTTACACCCCAAAATCTGAGCTGCTTTGGAGCCTGATGGGGATACCACAGCAGTGGTTTTTCCCCTTTGGCCATCACAGTGTTGGCCCTTCCACAGGCATCACTCATGAACTTCCAGGAGCAAAATGACCAACTCCCAGAGGAGTCAAAAACACTCCCCTGGCTCAGAATCACTCTTACTGTGCCAGGTTTGAGGGAGGCTGTGCAGCTGGAAAACCTCTCCTAAGACTAAAAAATATTCCTGTTTGCAGCAGCAGAAATTACTTTTGCTTGGCTGCTTTTAATCCCAAACTTATTCAAGTTATTTATTTTAATATCTATTATTGAAACCTTGAAGATGAGAGTAGGTCAGATACCAGCTATGGGTCTGAAATGGTTTGATGCACTAATAATTCATCAGTTGCTCAGTGTGATTCAAATATCCCAGGCCCTGGCTGCCCAGGACTGAATTTTTGGTTCTTTTTAGTGGTCTTGTTTGAGAATACAGATTTAATAGGCAGCAGCAGCAACACGACCCTCAGCTCTTATGGGCACACGTGATAATTTGGTAGGTCAGAAGACAAAAGACCTCAGTGCCCCTGTTTCTGGATTATCCTCTCCTGCCCTTTAAATACAACATCTGACTTTCTCGTGTGGTCAATCCCCAGAGTACATATATATCAAAGATAATATAGTTAGAATGTCAGCTCCTCTTCAAGAGACAATCAATTGCTTTCTCCATGCAAGATAAACATTTCAGGATTTTAGGACGGGAAAGGTCAACACCTGACTCACAACAGCACAAAGGTTTCTTGTAGCATAGTTAAGATCCAGCTTTTAAAGAGTCTCTCTCAGCTGGAAGAGCAGTAACCACATCCTTAGCTCCCTCTCAGACCAAGCATGAAAGTGCTGCTCCTAAACAATCAAGTTGGAGAAATCTTCCTGGATGTTCCAGGTGGGATGGGTGAGGATGGGCAGGGCAGGGCAGCCAGGGACGCACTGAAATGGCAGAATCTTTGTTACTTGTGTTTCCCTTTCTACCCAAGACTCAAACAAGCAGCTGAAGCCTCCATCAGCATAAATCATTGTGGGAGTTTAATACAAAACAAAGGGCAGTTTGGTGGATACAAACATTCCTGTCTCCCTTTATGATCCCGTCCTTGTTTTATCAACACAATCAGACCCCATTAATCTCCGTGCTGGGGACTCGTCGCTGCAAACACAGGAAGCAGGTCAGCTGTACCTGCTGCATCTCTTAAATTAATCCACTGAGGGAACACTGTTCCCGAATCATTTAATCACAGTGCTGTCATACTGGGCTGGTAAGCATATTTTTCCTTCATTAGATTGAATATATAATCTCATTACATAAATCTGACACGCTGACTAACTCATAAATCAGCCCGGGCTGCTGCTGGTCGTGCTGTGGGAAGCTCAGAAGAAACTTGGCTTTGAAGAGATGCACTTGCTTGTTGCAAGAGGGACCATCTGAAAACCTGAGTGCTGCTAATTCACATTTTCTTTGTTATTATTTCCCTTTATGTGGCTGCACAAACCTCCACCAGCAAGGGAAGCCACAAGAGAACATCCTCACTCGTGGCAACCACAGGGCACAGCTCAACCTCTCAGCTCTGCCCACTCTGCAGTGTTTGTGTGCTCCAAAATCCCAACCAAAGGTTCCTATCGATGGCAAATCCAGAGAAGGGAAGGCAGGCTAACAGGGGAAGGGGTGAGTCAAAATGAAATTAAAATGTGCTTTGGAATCAGTCTCACGGGAGAGGTGGCAGCCTGGACGTGGGTTTCAATTTATAGTGGTAAAGGTGGGCAAGCAGCTGACTCAGACGGGCTATTTTAGATCACTGCAATAAAGATGCACTGCTAAATATGCCACTGCTAATGGTACATTGTCTGACTGTTAAAGATATCATCGTCCCAAATAAGTTTATCTTTATCCCTATTTTTGGAGGAATCAGTACCTAACATTAACTAGAATACTGTGTTTTATCTCCATGTACAAGCAATGAACATTAATGAACCCAAAGGTCATTAGGTGGGCTTGGATAGGAGTTTTCCAAGGGGGAAAACATGCTGACATGACCTGCCTTCAATTATTTTATGGTAAGCAGAAAGAAATGATCCTGTTGAAACTCAAATCCTGGTCCCTTGGCTACAAAGCTCAGCAGTGCAGGGGAGCAGCTGAGCCTCTCTTTGTCTAAATAACTCAGAATCAAGAATACAGAGTAGGGCACAGATCTCATCCTAAAACATGCAGTGCACACTGGGTGCTCCTTGTGGATTAGGAATTTCACTGCATGTTCCCTGTGGATTAGGGTGGTTAGAAACAAACAGCCCAAGGCAGGGAAGGTGCTCTTGGTGCCACACCAGTGAGGTTTCACTTGTTAAAAGTAAATTAAATGTGCTGCTGACACTGAAAACACCCTTTTTAGATAAGATTATTGGCAATGGTGTTTGCAGTGTTTTGCTAAGGTGGAATGCTGATAGGCAGGACCACATTCAGAGGAAATTCTTGGAGATAAGAAAATCATCACAGGAAGCTCTGCAGTAATTGAAACCAAATCCTGCTCTGCCATCACAGCAAACAAGGCTGTAATTTGACTGTTCTCAAGAGTTCTGGTGGATCATTAAAACATGATGTTGCTCTTTTTTGTCAGCAGCCTTCAGATATGATAATTTCAAGAATGTAACTGGGAGATCTTACCAACAGAAACATTCCTTAGATCCATTAATGAATCATGGGTTTGTACATACTGGAAAAAGTAATTAAACTCAGACTCTGTATTTAAAGAAATGCAATTGTCAGTTAACAAATGTGTAACATTTCTGTTGTGCCACTGAAAACGAAATACAACAGAGCACCAGATTCACAACTTAGTGCCTTCTCTTGCAGCACTGTTTGCAATTAAAAAGGCTGTTGGTCTACCTCCAGATAGGTAAAACATTCCCTAAGCCTTTAATGCTACAGCAGTTCAGTTTCACAGGACTCCAAGTGCATTAATTCCAGATTATAAAAGGACATAAATCAGTACATCTCATCCACAGAGCCTGAAGCACGAGAAGCCTCTCTGCGTCAAACACAAAAGGATGTTGTGAAGAGAAACACAACCAGAAACTGAAGGAACAAACCTGAGAGCTCCTCTGAAGTTGTTAAAGATCCCAACCCTGACACCTGCCAGTGAAAAGGGAATAAAGGACATGCACAGCAAAGCGTTGGACAAAAGTGGTACCTGCTCTTCACAGACTCGGAGACAGAGCAGGCTCCTTCTATTCCAAAATACAACCAGGAGAAGGTTGGCAAACACACTGATGCTCCAGCCCCAGGAATGAGGGACACACAAACCAAGCAAGAGCTGGAGGTGCTGACCCAGCCCCAGTAAACAGCCCCAGAGCCATCCCTCCTGCTGGCCAGAGCCACGGGCCAGCACTGATGCTCCTCCCCGTTGTCCAGTCAAACCCTACATCACACTGAAGTTTCTAAATCCATGTAGGACTCTCTCACACAATTATCTGCATAATTATAAACAGAATGATAAAGTCTTCTAACTTATCCTTTCATGTTCAAGCATTCAAAATTAAGCACATTTCAGAAAACAGGACCAGAAAAATATACAGCACTGCAAAGCAGCACATCAAACCCAGAAAAGCCCCAAAGCACATGTCTGTATAAAAAGGAATTATCTATTCAGGGGAACTACAAAGTTATCTCCCTTCTTTTTTCTTTTCATTTTAGCAATCTAATTCAGAAGTGCTTTGCTCCAGCATTTCTATTTCATGACCTCAGTACCTCCTGGCTGTATTGATTTATTCAGAACAAGTCAAACCTCAGAAGGAAAACAAACATTTTTGTTGCTGGAAGAAAACACCGTCCACAGTTCCCTTGTCTGCCCGAAAGCCAGCACATCCCCTCACTGTTGAAAGAACATCCAAGGGGTGCTGTCCAATAAAGGATAGAAGAGCAGGGACTAAAATGCCCTCAAGTAGCTGCAAAATGTACAAAATCAGCTGAAGAGGCAGCTGCAGATATCGCTGAGCACAGGAGAGCTGACAACTCCCACTGTCCCAGGTAATTGGTGCAGGTAAAAGGTAAAAGATGAGTGACAGGTTTAACACATCCCAACAGCGCAGTGGCAGAATAATGAAGAGTCCAATCCCCAGCAGTATTTTGGGATGGCAGGTGGGACAAACCCAGGGGCAGGGGCTGGGCTGGATGGAGGGAAAAGGCTGAAGCAGTCAAAGATCTCCATCAAACAACCCTGACACCTCTACAACTTCAGCAGGGGGGTGGAAACTACACTCAGGTGACAGCCATGCTACAGAACAACTGCTGATCCCACACAGAGAGTCCAAACAGGTAGGTTATTTTCAAAAAAAGAGGCATCCAAAACGTCCAGCTCAATATTAAATAGCTCAGCAAAGAAATAACAATAAAAAAGCCATTGTAACAAAGCAAAAGGAAGAATAAAGCTCCCCATTAACCTGAGCTGCACAACCAGCTCCCCCAGTTCATGTGACTGGGGGTGTTGCCCTGCAGAATATACACCTATATTTATTTATATATAAATGTATAGATATTTATTAGGCTGCAGGTCTGTGCAAACCCCTGCCCTTTCATTCCCCACTTACCCACAATAACTGAGATCTGAGGCTCTGTTTTTGCATATTGAGCACTGGCATTAAAGTGGTTTCTGCAAGCCCTGATAATCACAAGCCCGTGTTGCCTTTGAAACCTGCTCTGTGTTTGAACCTCCCCAGAGGTTCGGCAGGATCCTGGCTGGGTATCACAACTGCTGTTGTAGCTCCTAATCCAGGATCTGAAAAAGAAGTGCAGGGCACTGGAGATGAAGCACTTTAGGAATGAGACAGAAAGGAAACGTCAAGGCATCTCCCAGACAAGAGATAAAGGGCAAGGACGGATGCAAGATGTGACCAAGGCTGAAACAGCACATAAAATAAACAGGATCTGGAGCCTGGGTTTGTGCTGTCCATGGTCCTGCAGAGCAGTCTCAGGGCAAACAAAACAGCTTTAATTGAGCAGTTCTACAGATTAAAGAGGCCTGACGTGTTATGAGATCACCACATTCTGAACAGTCAGGCCAGACCAGCGTGTCCTGTAGCACCCATAAGTGCACAGTTCTCAGTCTTTGCTACTTGTGAGACCATGAAAATTATGAAATTGCTCTTAAAAGCAGCTAAGAACCTAAATCTAAACAACAGATAAATCACAGCTGAGACACAATGCACATACTCGAGCTCAGTCTTGAAAGTGAAATGTCTTCAGAGAGAAATGAAACACATTTATTGCACTTGTAACTAATATCCCTTAAAAGTAAAGCAAATATTGCTATGCCAGACACAAGATGTGAGATCTATAAGCACCTGTATAAATGCAGGCTGTTTGCATTTAGCAATCACACTCTGCTTTCTGTAAGCAGAGCAAGATTCATTGCAGGCCATAACTCAGCAGCCTGGTTTGCTGCGCTGTTTTACTGCAGCCCCATTATCCTCCATATCCCATTCCAGTGTGTGCAAGCCCCATAAATACCCAAACCTATGTAAAACAGGCAGCCACGACTCTCACTACTTTTGGAAGACTTGCAGCTTTTGAATTTTATGTGGGTTTCACATTTTCTTGATGTGCCTGCAATGGAATATGTACTGCCCAGAAGAGGAATGATTTTACATTTCCATTAAAAGCTCTAGTGGTAAATAAACCTTTGGAACTCAGGCAGATATTCCTGGGAACATCTACAGCAGTCCATTAAAATGTCAAAATCTGTGTTAACCATTTGAAAAAGCAGCGCTGGATACAACACATTTAAATCTTAAATATATGCATATATTATGTGATAAAGATATTTTAGAGTATTCCACAAACCTCTGCAGAGCACTCAGCAGTAATAGTTTAGTAACAGTAAACTATCAGTAATAGTTTAGCACAACAGCTGCCCTTTTATTACTGAGAAAACCAACCCCAAAACAAAACCCAAGCAAACAAAAAGAACCTCAAACCCCACAAAAACCCCCAGCACAACAAAACCAGATGGGAGATGTAGGAAGAGCTGCAAGTTGCTACGGATGCTCAAATATGAGCTACTCAGAGGTTTAGTCTCAGGGAGTATTTATTCATAATAAAGGGATTTAAGATGAATTTTAAGGTCAGCTTCTGCTCAGGTTTGCACCTCATGCATCACAGTGGACTTGGATGCTGCTCCCCACCAGCTGTTTCCAGGTGGGAATTGGCTCTCCCAGCTTATTCTGCATTCAACACATCCCTGCAAGTCTCACACCAAACACCCCAGGATTGTCCTAGTAAAGATAAGCAGAGTTCAGCAAGCTAAAGGCTCGGCTTGGGTTTATTTATTCAAAAGCCCAAGGTTTATAAACACTTATCTCTGCTATCGTGGCTCATATGGCACTTTAGCACCAAGGAAGTGGCATTTCTAAGGAACAGGACAGAGCAGTGGTGACAGGATTTATGAACCCACCCCCAGGGCAGCTTCAGCCCCATTTCACAGCACCATCAGTTCCACAACTTCCTCAGATTTAAGACATGCTAAGGTTCACATTAAAGCCAGGTCTCAAGAAGGTGACACAAACGCTTTATGATGCTGAATTTCAGTGCAGGATGTGGCAGCTCACTGTCCAACTGAAGAAACATTTAAAAACCTGATTATCAAGTCCACTGAATTAAACAGGAACAGCCCCTGACAGCTGGAGAAATGCAAAGCCCTTCTGGCACTGATGGAAGAGGCAGCAGGGATATTCCTCCACCAGACCACGACACCTGTCGGAGGGATTACTGGCTACAAAAGCAAGAGCCTTTTTTGCTCCTGTCCCAAAAAGATTTAATATTTCACTCTCTGAAGCACTAATAAGGGAGAACACACACAACAGAGATTATCCCAAACTTCATTAAATGAATATTGACTGAGTCTTTTCCAGGTTCCAGTCCAGCCCTGGTTTGACAACAGCCAGGGAGCAACAGCAGGGCTGAAGGAACGAGGCAAGGAGAAGGAATTGCCAGCAGTGAACAGAGAGGGTGGGATAATTTATTCTGCTTGCTGACTGCTGCAGCATCTATTAAGTCCCATTGATTCCCCCTGAGCTGGTCAGAGCTCTACAAAGTGACAGAATGAAGGTGTCCACGTTCTTCCCTCTGAAAGGAAACGGTCATGTCGCTGAGGCAGCAGCTCCAGCTCAGCTCAGTGTGTTGTTAAAACTAATAGAAAGAAAAATACCCTTTGGCAGGAGCAGAGGGAAGCACTAAGGTATGATTAGGGTTCCCAACCTGCCAGCATTATGGATATGAAATCCCACCAAAGCTGCTTTATACAGCCAGGGTAATAGGTATGAGCAGCACTGGATCATGTTAATGGCAGGGCTGTAATAACCAGAAAATCGCAGTACAACGTGTATTTCCCAGGGATCGGGGCTTTGGACCTATTTAGAAACCCACAGCTGCACCTCCACTGCACTTTGGGCACCCATTTAAAGCTGAGGGCTGTAAAAAGCAACCCAGTGACCTCAGCTGGCTGCCTGAGGGACACGTGTGTTAAGTCCTGCAAGTACATTTGTGACCCTGCAAGCAAAGGGTTACAGCACCTTACACCCAAAACTCGTGGCACCAAGTGCAAAACCCCACAGTCCAACCCCACAAACGCTGCTGCACACCCTGAGGGGCCCCAGGCAAAGCCAAGAGCAGGCTGAGGGTCAACAACGGGAAAATAACCTCACAGAGTTTTTGCTTCTTCAGAGAAGAGTGATTTAAACCCAAAAAGAGGAGAAAGTATTAAGCAGAGTGAGGGAGAGCTGGAAATGCTGATACTCTGCACATACACGGGCAGCAACAAGCTTGTCAAACACTGCAAAAAAGGAGGACCTATGTTTTATGCCTTCCACCCCACCACCCCCAAAAATGGAGAGCTTCAAGAAACTGAAGAGAGCACAGACTGGAGGAAACCCTATTTAAAGACAGACCAAAAGGTCAGCTGAGAAGAGAAGGGATGAATGTGTCAGGAAATTCAGTTGAGGAGATGTACAGGAGAAGAGACAAAAGGTCTTATTATATATTGTGCTGTATAAAATGGAGCAGTGCCTATAAAAAGAGCAGAATTCCATGAACAGGAAGCAAACCCCCTCCATCCCCCTTGCTGACTGACCTGTGTGCTACAGGATATCCCAAGCTGGACCTCACAGCTGCCTCTTGCCAGGACTGGGATGAAAGAAGAGGAACATGCCCGAGAACTTGGGAAGCAGAGAGTTCCTTGAGCTCTGCTGGGCACCACACCCCACGCTGTCTGTGTGTGCTCCAGTTTTCATCTCCCCTCCCCAGGGCTGCCACTTTTCTAAGCCACACACAGGATCTACGAGCCCGGCTAAGGCTGGACACAGGGTGTATTTTATGCCAGGCTGCAGGTTAAGGACATGCTCTAAAAGTCACCTAAAAGCAGAGAGAGCCTTCCCTGGTGCAGAGACACAGGAGTGCCCCATGAATAACTGCCTGGCAATGATGCAGAGCAATAAACTGAACTGCACAGCCACGATAAACAAGGGCAAACCACAGAAAACAGCAAATAAATAAAAAAAAACCCACCCAAAAGCCAGCACAACCCCAGGGTGAGAAACATTTTAGCTCAATAACACAATGCACTTCCAGTGCACTTGTTGAAGCTTTGTAAAGGTTTCTGTCTAGTAACAGAGCTGTTGTGTGAAGGCAGGCGACTGCCAAGGGAGAGCAGCAGATAATGCACCTGCAGAAAGGCGTCGTGTGTCGTGTCACTGTCAAACACACGCCTTTAAAGAATGTCTTTCTAACAGAGGAGCTGCTCTTCCCTTCACAAACTTCCTCAGAACGCTCCCCAAACCACAAGCTGTGTGTGATGAGCAGGGTCAGCCCCGGGAGGAGACACAGAGGCTCAGCAGTCACCAGGCTAAAGATGTGGCTCTGGCAAACTCAATATTCAGCTCCAGGTTTTCTGTGTGAACTCGGCCCTCCCTTCCCTCTCGTCTTCATCCTGCCAATGAAAATCAGAGTTCCTTCCTCTGAAAGAGCCCCAGCAATGCAATGGGGCCCAGAGAGCCCAGCCCAGCAGAGGAGCAGCCCTGTGGGAGCTCAGCTGCTCCCTGGAGGATCCCCCCCTGCTCCCCAGTGCACACACTGAGCCAAAGGAGGCCTCTCCTGCACACAATTAATAAACATCTCCATGGGGAGAAGCTGCTGGGGACTGAAAGCCAGAACTGCCTTTTCCCCAGGCCAACTCCACATCAGTAGTGGAAGGAGTGGCTCTGGTCCCATGGAGCCTGTGCCAGCAGAGACTCTGTTAGATTTGAATCAACATTTGCCACAGCAGGGGATTTTCAGCTGTTCTATTTAAATGCTGAATTTTCTTTCTTATTTCGATGCTTAACTCATAAAAACTGAATTTATTTGGGTTGGGTGCTGATGCCTACAAGCACAGCTGCTCACCAGCTCTCTCTGCTTGCTATGTAAATGCACGAGGAGAGGATTTAAAACCTTTTTTCAATCTGCCCAGCATCAGGATTGGGGGTTTCTTTTTCTCTTACTGCTGTAGTGATGCACCCAGAGAGCTCCAAACCCTCAGCACCCTCCCAAAGCAGAGCTGTGCAAATGGTCTCGTGTTCTCATCTCCACTGAGGCAAACCCTGGAGATGGGAAATTGCCCCCAGAGGCTGCAGGGACACAAATAAATACAGGCTGGGCTGCAGACACTGAAGGCAGCTGAGCTGGACCTGCCCAGGAAAGGCAGCAGCTCCAGGACATGGTACCTGGGGTTAAATTCAAAATGGTTTTGAATAAAAACCATTAGAAAGGGTAAAACAAGAGGCAATACCCCAGCTAGTCGTTTTTCCCAGCTGCTGTTGCCACGTGAGGTTTCACTGTCAGTAAAACCAGGCACATTCAATGGTATTTCTTGCACAAGAGATGGACTTTGGCTCCATGAAGAGCATAACCAGGTTCTTGGAGAGAGGATGCACATTCAGAGGGATGCTCCTGTGTCTTTTCCTGAAGGCACAGCCCACAGAAGCAGCTGGAATGTGGTGCTGAGCCAGCCAAGGGCCCAGTGAATCCCCAGCAGCTTCAACCAGTGCTTGGCCAGCAGGCTCTGGGGCTCCAGAGCCATCCCTGCAGGAGCTGCATTACAGCTCTGCTGCTCCCTCTTTGTAATCCCTGGATTGTTTGCCTTCCCTGACATGTTATTCAGCTTCAAGACTATTTACTAAACTGAACCGTGTGAGCAGAGCAGCCACAGGAGCTTCCAGTGCTGGGAATTTCACTTATGCAAGCCGAGTTTTAAGCTATATACACTTTAAATTCATTTAAGCTCCGGATCCAGACCTTTAATCCATATTCTCCTAATTCATTTTCTACTAACTGTGTGCAGAAATGAACACATATAAGCAAATTGAATCTGGGTATTCTCACTGCTGCTGGGCATGAGACGTGGAAGCCTCACTCCTCCCTCCAGAACAGATGGCAGGAACAGGCATTTCTCCCAACAAAACTTCATGGAGAGGAATTCTCTGCAGAGAAGCTCCCTGTGAGGTCTGTTCTCCATCACTGTATGATCCCTGTGGCCTCCCTGCTGTCCCACCCCACAAATAAATGACTAAATTAAAGGATTAGCACAGAGACACACCCGGGAAATGCTGATCTATTTAATAACAAGCATTTCTGCCTCCCAAGAGCTGCTGAGATCCACTCCCTGCGTTTACACAAGGAAACACCTTGGCTAAAATCACCAGGTGGGAGCATTTGAGGAGCCACTAGAAATGTGGAGAGGAACAGTGGAAAAGAAAGGCTCTCCCTCCTGGGGAGGTAATTCCAAGGAAACTGTGTCAGCCATCACTAGAAAACATCCCTGCCTTCCACTTCTTCGGGACTAATGACAGGAATTTTCAGATCAAGCTGTGGGGTAGGTGAGGAACATTTACTGTCAGTGTTTCCAGCCTCAGGTTTAAGAAATCTTCAGCACCTCTAAGCTCCAGAAAAACAACTCCAGAGATGAAGATTTATAAGCTTGATAATAGGGCAGGTTCACATAAATAACTGGCCTGAATTGAGGTTTCACTCTGGTTTTAAGTTCCTGAACTGCAGGGAATGGTCAGAGGTTCCACTGTGAGGAATAAGTGTCTGGATTAACCAGGGCTGGTGACAAAGCACAGGGAACGTGTTTGATTTTGGGGAAAATAACACTCCTGAACTTGTGCACTCGATGGAATAATCCAACCCTTCCCAAGGGATCCAGGCAGACATTGGCATGATAACCAGGAGGGGCTGGAGTCTCAGATCCCTTTGTTTTCAGCTCTCATTTCCAGGCCCGTGCCCAGCGTGGATTAAACAAACAACAATCCCCAATTAGCATCTACTTTGCATCTAATGAAACACAAGACGAGCTCCTTTGTCCAGAGTTATTTCCAGCCTTATGTTTTCATCCAGGGCTCCATCCAAACTCTAATGAAATAAACTCTTGGATCAGAACCACGGATTTGTTGCCAGCACTGGGTCTGAAACCTTCTGCACTTCTCAGCACCAAGAGAACTATTATTGAGGGAGACTTGGTGGCTGTCTCAGTTATTTCTCATCCCCCTGTTTAACAGGGCAGGTTGTCCTTTAGCTGGAAGGTACCAGCAGAGTTTACAACCTCGAGCTCAGTGTCCCAGCCCAGAGCCACGACTGATTTAACCTGTCCCCACTTTTTAAAGACACTGAATTACTTCCAGCAGCCTCTTTACCTTGATGGGCCCAGAATTAGCCTGAGCCTTTATGGGAAATGTTATTGGCCAAAGCAAATATGACCTGTTGAGATTTACAGGCTGTATTAGCAGCAATAACAAGTTTACTATCAACATCACTATATCAGGGTTTATTGAGAACTCTGCCATTTTTATCTGTAGAAAGCAATTAAAGTGTCCCTTTTCCATTGGCTATAATTCTTTACTTCCATAGAAGACAGAGCCCCTCTTTAACTGGGGAGTGTAAAGCTGTGTAGTTCAACAAATGCTAAAATTCTCAGTGAAATTCAAACACACTGAGGCTGTTTAGGCACCTCTGGAAGGTTGTTTTGTCTACAAAACAGATCCATTTGCCATTCAATCCTTTTGGCCATTCTCTGCAATGCAACATCCATTTTTCTAGAGACACTAAACATAAGTGAAAACAGCACAGCTGAGGAGAAGGTGGGAGCAGAAACCTGTTTAAAGCACATCAGAAACCTGGACACAAATTCAACCCCTCCCCGACCTTATTTCTGACTCATTTTCCTTTGGGGCTGTACAATTTCTACCTCACTGATGTGTCTTTTCACCCCTCTTTGCTGCATTTCTCTTTATTTTCAGTGACATCTGCTCAATGCTCTTCTCCTTAACTAAAAGACTCACATTTCTTTGGAGTTTCTTTTCCCTTGCTCCTTTTGTTCTCTCAATTACAACAAACCCCAGCGACGGTGGAGATAAGGGGCAAAAATAACTTCTGAGTGAACCAATTTGTCTTACTCAGAAGATGTTGAAGAGCCTGCAGAGTGCAATTAGAAACACAACGTTTTCTTGTTGTTTTTAAAGCCCCTGTAGCAGATTTTTAAACAGGACCCACTTAGAACATCTCCCTTCAAGAACAGTCTGGCCATTTTAAGGCATCCCCATTAGTTTCCTGTTAAGATTCGACTCCCATAACAAAAAGCATGTTTAAAGCTAAGCAAAAAAACCCCACCAAATTATTATTTGAAACAGATTTTCTCTCTCCAGCAACAATTTATCATAATATTTTTAGGTTTTGTCTTTTCCTCTGTTGTATTTTTCAAGAAGAAAAGCAATCCCTGAGAAAATAAATCACTGCCTGTTCTCAGTTTGGAAGCAGAGAATTTGAGAAATTGTCTCTAAGCAAGGAGTTTTCAGCAAACATTCCTGGAATTTGGATAAAAAGCCATACTTTTAAAAACTCAGCAAATAAAAAACGGGAGAGGAGAGCAATGTGACCAACACTGGGCCTCAAACAGCACATCATGAGCCTTTTGGCTTCTCCCCTCCCTCTCCCAGCCCAAAGCCTCACCTCGGCCGCAGGGACGCCCTCGGGGGGTCGGCAGTGCAGGACGATCATCCCCTCGATGGGAACCTCCTTCCCTTGGGGGTCTTGCTCGAAGTTTTTCCGTAGATCTGCAGGATTTAATGCAATAATAAATTAGAATCCATCACACCCCCAAATTCCTGCCCCGAGGGCTCCGTGGTGGCTGCAGGGTGAGCACCCACACCCCTAAAGGTGTGTCCAAAGCAATGGCAACCAAGGGCTGCTAATTCTGGCCTAGATGAGAGCAGAGAGACCCTGGATCCCTGGATCCCATCATCTCCAGCTGAGTTCCCATTTCTCCACCTTCCCTAAGCTGTTTGTGACTGCAGACCCAACCCGTGCCAGAACCCCCAGCCCTGTGGATCCTGCTGTGCATTCCATCCCTCGAGCTGCTGCCTTTCCAAAACGGGAGAATCCAATGCAAGAACAACAATATGGAATTCTGAGGCTGCTGGGAGAACCAGTGGAGTGACTCCAAGCCTGGGTGGACCAAGTTCCTGGCCCAGCCCACTCAGAGGAGCGTTTGGTAAGATGTTCCAAGTGAGATGTGTTGTTTGGGTTTGCTGTGGGGAAGGACTGAGAGCAATTCCATGGTGGTGACAAGATCCCTCACTGCAGGCACCACAGCCCAGCTCATAACTGAGGATTAGAAATGTCTCAGTGTCTCACTGATGTGGTGGCAGCTCTTCTGTGTACAAGTGACTGGGCAAACCAGAACAGAGCCAAAGGATCCAGTGTCATCCACCTGACCCAGATATGCCCAGGAATATGGGCTGGTTTGCTTGCTGTGGAAGGAAAACAAAACATCAGGAATGGCCCTTCCTACGTGTGTGTGAGAGTGGGGATGTTCCACCACACACACCGTGTGTCTCCAGTGTCTCACACTCCACAGGGTGGATTTACTGATGTAATTTTCTCCCTTGCCTACACCTGCTGAAACCCAGCCCTCGCTCAGCAGCAGCTCCCAGTCAGTCCCACTTCCATAGATCATACAAAATACATTAAGACTTATCTTAGCAAGCTGCTCACTGGAGAAAATGCCCACAGTGCATGGATTCCCCTTTTCATGATTCTTTGTTAATGGTGATTTTTCCCCCACAGATAACCAATATCTTCTCCAGTCCTCTCTTTAAAAAGTCATTCATTAACAGTCGGGCTGCAGCTGTGCCTACAAATGCCTTTATTAGGATGAAAAATGGAGCAAGATCCATCTTCTCATTTTCTCTGTGTTCCCCACTATCACACAGAAACACTTACCTGCTCTTTCAGACAAATACAAAGTGCTGCAACGCTTTGGACTTGACTCACAACTCAGAATCTCTGGGATTTCAGTGCAAAATTAAAAAAGGGAAGGGAAAAAATTGTCAGTTCCCCCCTGCACACCCCACAGGGGCTGTGAACACGTTCTGGGTCCTGAGACCTGCCCAGTCCCATCCCTTGTCCCCCTCAGGGTGTTCCCTCAGGCAGAAATCCATGTCCCATGTTCCAGAGGGAGGATGGACAGGAGGACACACTCGAGGTGGTTCCAGGCACCTCCTGCAGCTCTGCCTGGAGCTCTGCCCAGCCCCTTCATGTCTGCAACTCAGGAATTGCTGCTCCTTCCAGAAAAACACACGGCTCCGAGAACAAGTGGCACAAAGAAATGGGCAGCAGAGGAGCACAGCAATCAGACCCAGCTCTCAGAACCCCCCAGAACATTCCAGGGCTGGGCTGAAGAGCCCCTGGGAGCACAGAGAGGTTAATGGGACCTGGGGAGGCAGCTGGGGATGTGTGTGCAGAGGAACTGGTGCCACAGGGAGGGGTTTGGAAGTCCCAACACGGCTCCACCTGCTCCTGCTCACTCTGAGCTGGACTCAAATTGCCATTTTGTGGGGTTGGGAAATCACAGCACAGAGAAAAGTCAATAAAAATTCAATTCAGATAAAGGCCCTTTGCAGCTCAGCAGTGCTGGGGAATTATTAGCTCAGTGTTATGACAGTTAATGCAGTGAAATAAAAAATTGAATTTACACCTATTTAGACATTCAAACTGAATCAGCCAACAAAAAAAAAAAAATTGCCATTTGTAAAATGAAAGAGTTGTTACATTGTCCTTTTTACTTCTCTCAGATGTTTATTTCATCCTGTTAAATGTTCATCCCCTTAAAAGACACCATTTTAGATTTAGCAGGAATTGCTAGGACACCACCTGGAAAGTCACCCTTCTTGGACATCCCCAGCCCTTCCCTGCTGCCCTCATCTCCTCCCAGCTCTTTGCTGGCTGGTGCCTCATTTCCTAGGACTGGAAAGGGATTCAAAGGAAAAGGGTTCACAGCCAGTTTGGGGGAAGCAATTCCCCCAATTCCCTGCTGGCTGTGCTGCTGCAAAGAGTGCAAAGAGGGGCTTTGGGCTCTGATTCTCTTAGAAAAACATCACAGATCTAATTGCAAGGTCCAAATTGGATGAGGCTTTGAGTAGCTCAACAGTCTCACAGTCACAATTGCATTTGGGTTCTGTCTCTTTGCTGGCCCTCTGGCTATGGGGGCATTTATTGCATTGTCCTTTTTGCACCTTTCCAAGGCTGATCTGATTGAGAATTGTAAGCCCACACTCGCTCTTACAGATGTGGAGAACAGGGATTAGCTGAGTCTCCAACCATGGAATTAAAGAAGTGCCCCATCACCCACCTTGCTTGGGAGTTATTTCATTCCCTTCAGCAGTGCTCCTATAAATGTCTCCACGAAGAGCACTGAACATTAGTTGTTTCTAACCAATGCAGGCTCAGTCTGGGCAGCAACACCACAGTCTCTGGGGCAGCCTCACCTCTCTCTGGGATGTGTTTGCCCCATTCCCTCAGAGAAAGGAGAGAGGATATTCTCCCCTCTGCTGACCCCTGTGGCTTCCTGGGCTATCGCCACAGGGAGGGTTCAGTATCCCCCCAGGAGCATCCAGTGGTGTTTAATCCCAAAAAAAGGAGGGTTTCCCCACCCCAAACCCAGCCCAGCCGAGCGGTCACTCACAGGCGATGCGCACGGACGCCTTCCTGCTCTTGGAGGTGCCCAGGTGGCTCCAGGCCACACACTGGCACCAGTAATCCTCTGGTCCATGGAAATCCTCCACCTGCTGCCTCGTCACGTTGATGAAAACCTCCCGCACCTTCAGCCCTGCGGGGAGAGAGGCACACAATCAGCAGGGACAGGCAATCGGACACGGGTGTAGGGGCAAAGTTACCCCAACCTCTTCTGTCAATTAACAGTTCCACTTCTAATCAAGGCGAGGCCTTCGTTACTTTGGCAATAATATATTGCCACTAATTAAATGCTATAGGTCATAATGCATTGAGGTCCGTGATTTACCCACCCACTGTGCTCTTTGCAAGCACAAAACACCTCCCTCAGAAACCTCATCTCTGGCATCTTCTTCACCCAGAATGTTTGTCTGGAGCTTTATAACATACAATAAAACTGTCTTTTGATCTGACACCTCTGTGCCCTTGAAAGCCTCTCTCAAGTACAGGTGAAGTTCAGCACCACGGCCCTTCAGACCAGCAGCATTTGCTTCAGACCAGCAGCATTTGCTTCAGACAAAGCTCGATGGCAAATTGAAGCCCTCAAGAAGCCTCGTGCACCTGACACCTTGTGTGACACACCAGATCTGCCACTGCCTCGGAGTGACAACCTTGGGAGGGGAAATACAATCCGAATCGGGGCTCAAAGGCATTAAGAATCATTTGAGTCAGAAAGACATGAAATGAAAATAGAAAACATTCATGCCTTGTACTTCCTTCTTTCTCCTCCTGTGCAGTCCCAAGACACTTATTTCCCCTTCACTAGAAATGAAGGAAAACTCAATCTGAAAGTATTTCATGCCTGTGAAGTTTATAAAGCAGCGAGAATTCTAAGCCTGAACTCCATAAAAATTGGCTTCCACTTAATCTCAGGCACCATTAACAGCTGGGCACTCACTTCTCAAAGGCACTGGGAAGTCAATGTGCTCCTCTGGCAAACAGGAGACATGGGGTTCTCTGGGGGTGCTCCAAGGAGGGGCAGGGATGGGCTTAAGAGGGCTTAAATTCTACACAACATATACAAAGCCACACAATATTTGCCACTTTTCCAGCAACAGGCAAAGGGGATTTTTACTTTCTTCCATTTAGCCTGTTTGGCTTCACACCAATACCCAAAGACACCGACAAACCTGTGACAGCTTCCCCAGTTGTCTCAAGAATCACTTTAGTCACTCAAATATTTATTCCCTCTGTAATAAACAAACAGAGGTTTCCTGCTTGGTTTTATTTACATTTCGTTTTTCCCACCTCGATACTGTTTTTTTGAACAGAGCTGTTTACAAACACTCCCTTTCTTTTCTGACTCGTGACAACAAACCCTCAGGAAACAAACCGAGCCCTTGGAAGCAGCAGCTCTGCCAGAGACCCCTCACTGCTGACACTGCCACGAGAATTTACCCAGCCCAGCTGCCCTGCCAGGGATAAATCCTTGGATTTTGACATCAAAGAGTGATCTGTAGAGGTTTAAGTTTAGAGAAACTGCAGGAAGTTGCCCTGGAGAGCACCTGAGCTCTGGGGACTCACACAGCATCCAAAGGTTTGGATGCCAAAGGTTTGGATGCCAAAGGTTTGGCATCCCCCATCCCTCCGAGCTGTATGACATGGACAGACATCCATTCTTGCTCCTCACCCTTGGCAAGTCAAGCCTCGTGCAGCCCCTGAGGGACCTCAGTCAGAGCTGTGAAGCTTCAGAGCTCCAGAGCCCCCAAACCCCCCGTGATTCACAGCCCTGTCCACCCAGGTCACAGCCCATCTACTTAAAGGCTTCCACGGGGTGTGAAGTGCTGAAACCCTTGGCAAACTGCCCTTTCTAAGAGGGGCTGGCTCCATCAGGAATCCCTCACCCAGCACTCCAGAGCTGACATGCTCCAGCCTGTGTCTGTGCTGCCTGCAAACACTTGGACTTGGTGATCCTAAAGCTCTTTTCCCATCTTAGTGCCTGTGTGAGAAACACAGCCCAGCCTCCTCTGCACCCAAATATGCCCAGCTACCCTCCCATCCCACCAGGACCTCAAAGAGCATCTTCCTGGGGATGAACTGCCAGCCCTGCTGCCCCCACCAGTGCCCCCCACCCAGGGCTGGTACCCCGGGGGTTCTGACCTCTCTGGGCATTTGGGGAAGCAGCAAACAAAGGTGGGAGTCCAGGCTACTGGTGCATCCCTGCTAACGATGGCACACTACTGACACCAAACCAAAAAAGCATCACAAAATGAGGGATTTTTGAGGAGCAGAAGCTGTTTCTTGGCTCATGGGCACTAAAAATTTCTGAGCAGGCGTCGGTGAATTCAGGCATTTACAGCTCCAGATTTATTAAGGCAGAATATCCATCAGCCCATCTCTTCCTTTCATGACATGGTATTTAATTAATCTATAAATCAGTCTATATTTAATGTGGCAAACAAACAGCACAGGATTTTGGGAAGATGGTGGTTCAGCGTTTTGAGAATGGGCCAGGGAGGATTTCAGGTCCTTTTAAAGGTCTCCCAAGTTACCCATAGACAAAATAAATGCATCCAAAATAGCAGAATCTCAGAATTGTTGGGGTTGGACGGGGCCTCTGGAGAACATCGAGTCTTTGGGGAAAGTTAGGTTTTGTTTATGGAGAAAGCACAGCTATTTTCATTTGTTTTAGAAACAACTACAGAAAGCAAACCTATTGGGAAGAGAGGAATATTCTTCATTTATCATCCCTGTATTTCACCAACAAATACATTCACCTCCCCTCTGCATCTTGAGAAACACCAGAAAAACTGCTCATAGGAAATGACACCGAATGAAAAATCCATGCAAATAAAACCCGGCACATCGTAAACAAGAGCAACATTTTACCTGTGACTTGAATAACTCTAATAAGCACTGCAAGTCCAACCCTTTAAATTATTGTGCAAATTATAACCATCATCTTTTGTTTTACAGTACAGCCGTACAGAATATAAAATTATGGCTGTGGCACTGATATGCTAATGAGCTTTCTGCTCTGCTGGATGGTTTAGCTGCAGATAGACTAATGCTGGCAGCAGATGAATAATTGCTCTCCATGTACTAAACACAACAGAGCTGCAGAGAACTTCAGCATTTGTCAGCTTTATTTGTTTAAATGAGAAAAACACTGACAGCAGTTATTGCTGTAATCCTTTTAGTTATCAGACAAGGAAACTCGAGTTACTCCGAGCAGGTCTGATCCTCTGCTGAAACCAAAACTTGGGGATTTGTAAAGGCAGGCTGGAGTGCATGGGCAGCAGCATTCAGGCAAGGAAAAGAAAGCAGGAGGAAATTAATCCAACTGTAATTATTATATTTTCATCACAGCAACATCTCCAAGCTCAAGCTCTCACTGGATGAGGCAGAGCATGGAGACAGCAAAGTCCCTGTTCTGCCACGTTCAGGGAATAAACAGGGAAGGCTGAGACAGAGCAGCAAATCCACCACAGAGACACCCAGGGCAAGCTGCAAAATTCCCTCCTCTCCTGCCATTCCTCCTCTTCAGGTTCACAGTGACTCCTGTGCTACCCTGAGATTTTTATTCCTGTCCTATAGAAACAGAATCATGGACAATTGGATTCTGTTCCCCACCCATTGTGTGTCCCCCCCGTCCTCTCTGCAGTGCTCAGGGACATCCATCAGGACACGGTGCCTGCAGGTCCCACTGCCAACAACTCCTGGCTCAGAGCTCCCTGGCAGGAATTCACAGAGATGCCAAGACACATTTCTTTCATTCAGCATTAAATTTCCCCTTGTTTGGGTTTCTTGTTGCTATTTTTCACCACTTCTATACATCCCCTCGGACTTCTAATGCTGTACAAAGAGTAGAAGGATGGAGAGGGACACATCCCTTTCCTGCAGCGCAGTCTCCCTTCAGTGAGGGACCAGAATCCCCCTGTAACCAAAGGCATCGTTTTTGGCACAAATCCCAGGGCAGTTTTTCCAGATGGAGCTCCCACAGCACACAGAACACTGTGTGTGCTTGGGAACAGACATGTTTATGCCTCGGATTTGACTCCAGAAAGGAGAGTGCTGCCAGGATGCTCATTAATTCCAAACAACCCATAGTCTGCTGTTTACTGAAGGCTGAGTTCCAAAATAATTCACGGATCTGGATCCATCACAGTGAGGGAAGAGCCATGTCTGTCCTTCAGCACTGCACTGCACGCTGCCTCTACCTACAATTTTGTGTCCTAAGGATCATTCTGGCAGCTTTGGGAACTCACAGACACTGCACTGTCTGCACCACACTTGTTTTTTGAGCCCAAACCTTTCGGGTCCCTCCATCCCTGGGCTAAATCCAAACCTGCAACATTTATAAGGTCTAGTGGAAGGTGTCCCTGCCCATGGCAGGAGTTGGAAAGAGATGGGCTTTGAGGTTCCTCCCCACCCAACCCATTCCATGGCCATTCCAGACCCCATTTGCTCAGCCTGTGCCTCCACGTCTCAACCCTCAACATCACTGACATCATCTAAAAAACCACCCAATGTTACTTTATCTTGTCTCATTCTGTTATTAATCCAAGGCCTAGAAAACGTAATTGCAGCATTCACAAGACAGATTTTCATTAACCATATGGAAGGAAAGCTTTTAGGGAAGACATTTCTTCTCTATTGATTCAGCAGTGCCTGTAGAAGTAAAGGTTATGCCTATTAAATTATTTCTGAAAAGGTAACTGTAAAAATTAAAAGTCTTCCAGATTAGCATTTAAAAAAACCTTTAGTATGAAACTGCTTCAGAATGTGTCACTTAGAAAGAATGCCAAACACCACTTTAGGAGATGCAACTTCTTTTTAAGTGGCATTTTTGCCTCTATAAAAAGGAATTTCTTGTATTGCCAGAGAAGATGTTACACACACACACTGCTATTTCCAAGGCTGGAAGTTGCCTAGCAATCCTGGAATTTCAGAAGAGGAGAAAAGCAATAACAAAACAGAATTGTGAAGTTACAGGCAGCGCAGCATTAAATTGGTTTGCAATACTTATCAAGATGCTGCTAAATGAGAAAAGATAGAGGGGAGTGCTGGGTGATCAAATCTCTTGATCGTTTTCAACCCTCTCCCTTCTCATTCTCTTCTCTTCGACACACACTTGTACTCAGTGCATTTCTCCCACTCAGCATCATTCCCAACCAAATCCCAACCCACACTGGGGGATTTCAGGGTTCAGCCCAAGAGGAATTCCACAGGAGCTGATGTTTCCCTGTTTCTAGTTCCCACTACAAATTACAGCACTGAAATACAGAGAACCACTCTGTTCCCTCCAGAACTGCTGCTCCCTTTCCCAAAGCTCCTGGGCTGTGGTTGGTGTTGGATCAGGCCCTGGGTCTCACAGAATCCCAGAATATGCAGAGCTGGAAGGGACCCACAAGGATCATCTATTCCAACACCCAGTCCTGCCCAGGACCAGCCCCCAGAGTCACCCCCTGTGCCCCAGAGCATCATCCAACCCCTCCTGGAGCTCTGGCAGCCTTGGGCTGTGCCCACTGCCCTGGGGAGCCTGGTCAGTGCCCACCACCCTCTGGGGGAGGAATATCCTGAGATCCAACCTCAGCCTGCCCTGACACAGCTCCAGGTGCTGTCCCTGGTCCCCACAGAGCAGAGATCAGTGCCTTCCCTTCCCAAGGGAGCTGGAACTGCAATGAGCTATGAGCTCTCCCCTCAGTCTCCTCGTCTCCAGCTGAAGAGCCCAAGTGCCCTCAGTGTCCCCAGCTGGAGAAGCTGGTGGTGGCTGCCCAGTTTGTCACCTCCCACACCCTCAGCATGCCAGGATCCCCCCTGGCCACAGCCCAGCCCTCACCTGTGGCCTCATCCAGGCTCTCCTCAGACACGTGCTCGTTCTGGTGGACCCACTCCCCGTTGCACTTGAAGAAGATCTGCATGGCTGGCTTGGCTTTGCAGCGCAGCACGATGGGGTTGCTCTTGATGATGTAGGAGTCATCTGGCTCCTCCATGAAGTGAGGGAGGGTCCCAGGAGCAGAGGGCATGGACTCTGGCAGGGCTTCACTGTTATCATTTCCTGGAAGGGAAGGGAAGGGAAACAGAGATGTTTTCTCGTGTTGTTGCAAGCTTTGTCTCATCTCATTTCACTGATGAAATACCAATCTGGATTTTATTTAAAACTAATTGCAAGAGGACTCGGTGGCTGTCAAGTTGTGCTTTGCAAGGACACACACGCAGAATCAAATAGTTGAAGTGTAAGAACTGTCAAGGAAAACTGACAGAAAAGAAGCATCACAATCATCTGAAAACTGCACCACCACAGTTGCCAGTTTTACAGATGGAGCAATGAGGCAGAGAGAGATTAAATGAGTCACCAGGGTCACCCAGAAAGTCTGTGGAAGCAGAAGACACTAAACCTCCCTCCCTGAGTGACAGCCAGTGCCTGAACCACCAAATCTCCCTTTCTGCCACGGAATTTATTTTCCTTCAGACAGCTGCTGCAGGTTTAACAGGGATCAGTGTTACCCACAGAGAAACACGGATAGGAACAGATCACTGCAGCTCTGGGAGAACCAAACTGCTCCTTCATCCCCTCCCAGAGGACACCCTCAGTGGGATTTTCCTCTGCTCCCACTGCCTGCAGCCTCCAAAGGGGATATCAGAGGGGAAAAGTGGTTGTTGTAGGGCCAGAAGCTGCAAGATAAGGAGTGTTCTGAGCCACTATCAAGCCCTGGAATCCACACTTTTCCTTTACTACAACTTCTCATTGAGTCAAATCCTCGTCGCTGCTGTCAAACCTGGGAAACTCCCATTGATTTTTTAGCAATGCTGGAATTTATTTCAGCAGTTTGTCACTTTTTTTTTTTTGGAGAAAATTCAGAGAACAGCAGCAAAAATAAATCAGAAGGGATCGATTTGTGAAGGAAGATTAGACAGTACTGAACACATCCAGTGAAAGGATAAGAGAGGACACGTCTGTGCAGATGAAGGAGCCCAGGATGAGAGGAGGAAAGAGCTGAGGGCAGCAGGGATGTCACTGAACCCAAACAGGGAAATTAATTCAGGCGAGAGGTGAGTTGTGAAGTCTGGCTAAAAACCTTCCCAGGTCTCATAGATGGCAGAATAATGAGAACATACTTTGCCTTTATTTCCATTAAAGCCCATGTCCCCCAGCACTCAGGACTTGTGTGTGTGCAAACACTCTGTGCCCGTGCTGGGAAATCACAATGACTTTCATTAGTCCAGTGGTTCAAACCACATTCTCAGTGTACTTTATAAAACATTATCACAAGTTTTAGTGTTTTACCACTGAACATTTATGCCAATTTCCATCTTGTCAATCTTCAGTAACGCTGCGTCCCTGCAGGCTTTATTAAATCTGTGCTTTGGTGGAAATAACAAAAAAAAAATGTCATTATAAGATTTTGGAGAGGCTTGGAAATCCCACGCTCCCATCAACGCTCAGAGTGCTCCACGAGGCAGCAACACACTCGTGTGGAGGGAGAAGTGCAGCCAATTCCAGGAGGATCATTCAGCTGGAGAACTCTGAGTGACCCTGCGTCTTTCCACTAAATTTGCTATTTAGGGCAAGACACAAAGGATGAAATCCCAGCCCCACTGAAATCCAGGGCACCATTCTCCTGCCACTGGCATCTGGATTTAATGATCTGCCTGTTACTCACTTGTTTCGGGCTGGGGAAGTGGCTTCTTCCTGAGGAAAATATTTCCCATCACCAGGTCACTCAAGGTGCATCTTTTCTCTTAAATGGAGCTCCATTGAACGCCCTTGAAACTCAAACTAATGCAGATCCCAGCACACAAAAGGAGAACTCATCTTCTATCCCCAACAGACAAACAGACAGATATTACTGTATTTTCACTCCAAGGTCAGGTCCTAAAACGTGTAATTATAAGGCTATTACTGATGTTCTATAAATACACATTTCCAGATAAATAGCATTTTCTCCCAGGTAACTGCAGCGGCTGCTGAGCAAAGCAAAGTCTCTCTGAGAGTGCACTGAGTACGTGGAGTTTTAACTTAACTCTTCCTTTTGGGCCTCACCTTTCTCATACCCCCAACTTGTACTCACATTCAGCTGAAAGCATCTGGAAGTTGCCAAATCTCTGAGGTTTCTCATGGGTAACTCTCAGTTTTCAGGGTTCAGGCTGTTCAGAGCTACAGGAAAAGGGCTTTTTCAGTGCAGCAGGGAATGACAGAGGAGCAAACCCTGAAACACAATTCTTGTGGTTTTCATTCCTGGGAAATTACCTTTCAGGAAGTGCTTTGTGCTTTATGCTCTGCACATGAGGCCAGTAGGGACTTTAAATCTTTTTATGACAATAATAGAAACAAAAAAAGAAAGGGAGAGGAAAAAGTTTGCAACAAACATTAAATTCTTCTGTGAAATAAATATAAATATACTGCTGCTGTCAGACCACAGTAGGAATCTGGACAGCAGCAGACATGGATGACTCAGTATTTCACAAGTGATTAGGATGTGATTTAAATGGTAAAGTGAAACTTGAAAACAACGAAAAACTGAGTTCTAAACCTCCTTTTTTCAACTTTGAAATTACTTAAAATAAGTAGCATTAATCTTTCTATATTAAAAAAGAAGAAGTGTCTCAAAGAAGCCCTGTAACTCGTAATAAATATAACAATGATATCGAGCAAAGAATTTTCCCAGATGGAAACATCCCAACCCCTCCTTTGGACAGGCCCCTTCACGAGCTCAAAGACACCTGGAGATGACCAACATTCCAGACTCCCACATTCCTCCCTTTCCACGGACCTGACGCTGCTGATTCCTGTTGAAATCTGAACCTCCTGCAGTCAGGATTTTCTACAACACTAAATAATGCCAAATGCCTTCTACACGTGGGCTCAGTTTCACAGGGAAGTCAGAGGATGGGACAAAAAATATCCCTAGTGCAGACTGCAGCATTTCCTCGTTCATGGAATGGCTTCCAGAATGAAATTGGAGTCATTACTCAGGCAGAAAAGCAACTTAGTGAGATTTGCCTACATTTGCTTAATCAGATGACCCCATCCCACGTGCAAAGGGGGTTTTTTGGAAGTCACTCAGATATTGATGGAAATGCCAGATTTTGTTGTCCACAGGAAATCCTTTAATGCCTTTGTTATTTCCTCTAGTTCAGGGATTTGCTAAAGCCCACGAGGATGTGGAATTCAGCAAAGCCTGAGGGCACAGGAGCAGGGAATGGTCAGACACAGAACACAAACAGGCATCGCTGCAATGCCAGATCTGCTTTCATTAAGGAGGTTTAAATGCCTTTGCCACCCAGTGAGAGGGTGCATTTTTTGTGGATCCTCACATGTACCCTACAAGGAAGAACCATTTCTCCTGCCCTTAAACCACATGGCTGCGGGAGCTGCCACTTGTGTTTTCAGATATTCCTCTCAAAAGTGCCATTTCCCAGGATGGTGAAGCCAAAGAGAGATGGACCCTTCCAGCTCCTCTTACTGTGCTGATGGAAATCTGCTGCCCTGACAGGGCTGAAACCCCCCAAGCCTCAGTAAATGCAGCACTCACAAGGGCAGCTGTTGCTTGGGATGAAAGGGGGCACTGGAGGGGAATCAGGGATGGAGTAAAACCACAGGACCAACCTGCTCGTTCCTGTATTTCACATCCTCGTCAGAGCCTCCTGCATTTCCAGCACATGTTGAAAGTCACAAGTGCTGCAGATACATCTCAGCAAGCCAAGCCCTGATATCAGTGGCTTTGCTTCACCAGCCCCTCTTGCTTCCCATGGATATAAAGTATAAACTTCCAGCAGCTGTACCATAATCCTTCTCATCAAATATTTGGGCGACAGGTGGAAAATTGTTCTGCCAGCTGAGGAAGACAAAATCCATCCCTCCTGGCAATTTTCTGCAATGAAAAACTCCAAAAAATGAATGTGCAATAAGTTGTGGAAGCAAATCTAGAATATTATCACACAAAAGCAGTGTGCTCAGAATCTTCAGCTGCAAACTAACCCTGCTTATCTGAATTTTAAAGAATCTCATTCCTCCTCCCGTGTGCACAGGACGAGATATGGAGCTGGATGCTGCCTCTTGAGACTATGAGTTCTACACCTGGGCTTGTTCCATTGGGCTGTGCTTTGAAATGCACGGGGGCTGCTTTGATCAGCCCTTGTTTTGCAGGATCAGGGAAGTCTGACAACAAATCCAGGGAGCAGGAGGGTGACAGTCACTCACTGCCACGGAGCACACAACATGTCCATCAACCCTCACTGAGCAGAAAAGCTGTTTGGCCCCAAAACATTCTGATCTCTTCCATTTTTTTCCCCTCCACAGCCCCCTTTCCCCCCATCAACACTATCATTCAAAAGCCTCCTCGCAGAGGGTCCACTTGGCAAAGACCCTGTGATGCCAACAAAGGGTGGCATTCTTATAAAGTTTTAAAGTAATAAGTTTTAAAAGCATCACACCTTTATCCCCCAATTCCAGCCTCAATTCCTCCCTGCCTCTTTGGCAAAAGCATTTGCAGGGCTGCACTTCCATTTCCATGAAATTCAGGAAAGGAACTTTCCACCAGCTCCCATGTCAAAGGGCTGCAGGGGGGGAGGGCATTAATATGTTCATAAAACATTCCTGGCCTTTCCTGTGCCACAGAGATAAATGTGTATCCTACTGTAATCCCTCATGTATTCTAATTTTATTTATATCAAAGTGATACATATTTATAAAAATGATATATTACATTTATTAAATATTAAGTGGGTTACAAACTTGAAGAATCTTTCATACATTTATTTAACATCCAGGTTTTTTCTTTGAGCAGTACCCAAGCAACATAAATCTTTAAAGGGAGAAAAGATTCTCCAGCATTCTAAACAGATGGATCTGTAACAAAAAGTCTTCCAACACGTGTGGAGTATCCAACTTCTTCTGCCTTGCACAGTAACCTTGGTGTGAATCAAACTGAAATCCCAGTCTGTGCCAGGGGGAAATTACAGCGTGGAAGGAAGTGAGTGTGGTGTTAATGTCTGAGCAGGCAGGAGGACAATTCCAAATACAAAAGGAGCTTCCCCTCCAACCCACCCCTGTTTTTTTTTAGCCACAGCCAGTTACCACACACAGGAATATGGAACAAACCAGGAATCACTGGCCTTCTCTGGGCTTATTTAAAGGTCTGGTTTTATAAAGCCATAAAGGAAATTAGAACCAGGACCTGGCCTGGCATCACATGCAGTGAATTCTCTGCCAAGAGAAGCCCCTGAGAAGGGGCAGAGGGAAGAGCAGGTGGTGTCTGTTCCCCCCAGGTACCAAGAGCCCCCAGTACCCAAAACTCTACTGACACTGCCCTGTCAGTGCAGCCTTTGGGGATGGATTCCCTCCTTCTGGCACTCACTGAGAACACCAAGGTGTTGCCTTTAACAACTCCCCCCAAGGAGGAAAGAGAGCAGAGCTCAGCCTGCAGAGCACAGCGCTCACCTGTCTGCTGCCAAACCCACCCTTCGCAGTTCCACTCACTGCCATTAAATAGTAAATATTCCTGGTATTGACAAACAGAACCTCCAGGAGAAATGGATTAACAAGAGGAGGAGGAGGAGACTCCCTAAATTAACTCAGCTTCTACTGAGAATGTTGTGTTTCACCCAGGGCTGTTGATTCCTGCCGTGTTCCCTGAACTCACTGTTAGGGCTGTGATGAGATCTGGGCTCACTTCATCTTAATTACTGAGACAGTGATATGGAAATGCTCATTTGGGGGAAAAAAAAACCCCATCAGCTGAGAGAGAAACAGTCTCATTTCTTCTGGATTAAAGTGAGAAAGCAAGCTCTAAAAATGTGCCCTTTATTTTAATGCTGAGAGTTGGAGAGCACTGCAGTAATATATGTATATTGAAACACAATGTAGGGACACTCAGTGTAATTCTCATCAACTGAGTCTTAAATCCCTAATGATCTAATTAAAATTGGACTAAAGAATGCTGCAGCTATTTCTGCTCCTTCAGGTAACTCAAATTTTATAAGAAAATAGGTACCATTAGGTGTTAATAGACATAATTTTAACTATCACATACAGTTCTCAATTTAGATATGAGTTTAGAGGAGAGGAATATTAGATTTCCAAATCCCTATAAAATCAGGCATTGGCTGAACTTGCATTTCCATTCCTTGTTGCACTTCACACAAATTAAATAAAGAGATGAATTAAATTTAACGATGGATCTTTATATTCTGAAATTTTACTTTATTCTGATGGGGGAAACAAACTTTATCTGTATTGAAATAATAACAGGAAAGATGCAAATAGCTGATGCTCTCTACTTCTGCAGAGAGATTTGAATCCTGGAGGTGTTTAGATCTTTCTGGAAACTCAGACTAAGGGGGCAGTGCAATACTTTGGGCTCCAGAGCATCTCTGGGCTTCCACCTTCCAGGATGAGCCTGGGCTGGCTGCTCCTTTTGTGCTTTTTACAGGTATTCAGCTACAAATATTTAATGGAACAGACACGTGCCCTCTGAGCAATTAAAACTGAAATAGTAAAACATTCCAGCATTGTAATATTATTTACAGGGGCCTGTGAGGCATTTCAATTTATTGATGTTACCATAGTTCTCAAAAGCTGTTTTCTACACTAGAACATGATAAGATTTCTGTAGTGCCCTCCAGTTAATTGTTTGAATAACTAAATATGTTACAACTCCTCTTTCATTCTTCTTGTTCCAATCAGACAGTTTTTGCTAAACCCTGGAAGAATTTAAGCGAAGATTTCCAACACGAAATGGGAGAATAAAAGCTTTTCAGTTTCCCCCTGTCTGCCAACCTTAAAGAAGCTTTAAATAGAAAATCTGAGGAGTCACTCAACAATCAATGTGGAATCATTGAGGTTGGAAAGGACCTTTATGGTTGTTGAGTTCACCTGTTAATTGTGCAACACGGTGATGGAACACAGGCTGGAAGCCCCTGAGGGATCCCAAGCGCAGGGAAGGGGAGTTGCTGGGGATGGGTGACACCTCCAGTGCAAGAACATCCCTCCCTGGCTCACAAAGCATCCCTGGGGGGCTCAGCCCTCACAGACCTGCCCTGGTCAGAGCCCAGAGCCATGGGAGCTCAGAGCTCTGCATACAGCTAGTGCAGTATCATCTCCCACCAACCCCAAATTTCTGCCATAACTCTGCACAGAATCATTTCTCATTCAGTTGTTTACCAATTCCTTAACTTATTCCCCCGTTATTCCCCCCCTTTCCATTTCCCTTGACAGTGAATCAGAATCCCAGGGTGATAACACTCCTTTGTGAACCTGCCAGAGCTGCAGCTCCACCTCACACCTCAGCCTTCTGTAACTTTGCTACCTGCCACTGACTGTCCCAATAATGAACTTAAACTGCCTGTTTACTCAGCTACCCGTGGGGGGAACAAAAGAATCCCCAAAAAAATACAAAGGAAAAGAGAAAAACAGCCCCAAAAAACCCACTTGGAAACACTCTCTCGCAAGAGCCTCCCACACCCAACGCCCCTACAGCTGACAGTTTTGTGCAGCACAAAGATTAATAATTTTCAAAACCTGACATTTTCCATCTGAATCACAAGCTACTTTGTGAAAAATCTTTTCCATATCCTGCTCCACACAGAGAAGGGCATTTTAGGCTTCGGCTGCTTTTGTCATGTTAAAGACCAGGCAGAGTTACAGCTGTTGGCTCTGCAGGGAGTTGCTCGTGCTGCAAACACGCACTTTGGGGGGAGACTGGAAATCTGGATTTCAATGGAGCCTCCACTGACGCGTCTCAGCCACGCTCCCAAGTCCTGAAATCATCCCACTGGCAATGCACACCTTGGAGGGCTAAAACTCACCCACCCCTTCCCCTCCCTCCCCTCAAGTGACACGAAGCTCTCCCAGTGTCACAAAGCTCCCCCTTGGATGAATTGCATGGTTTTCAACTCAGTCTGCCCATGGTTTCAAGCAGTTTTGCTAAACACTGCAGTTTCTGATTCTCTTACAGAATCTCCACAAGATTCTTTTTTACAAATGTTACAGAATTCTCCACAACTTTACAGATCTCTGTAGAGGAACCTGCAGCTGACACAAGCTCTGGGATCTCGACCATTTACTGCTGAGAAAAGTTCCTGCATGAGCCCACTTCGTTTTAGCCCATCAGGAAGTGCCAGAACAAACCTCATTTATCCTCTAAGCAAGGCTGGGAGAAACTTTAAGGGGAGATTTTTGGTCAATTGCTAAGGGAATATTTTTGCTTTTTGGAATTTCATGAAATCAGAACTTCACCTGCTATTGCTTGACTAACAACCCATCTTTCTTTCCTGCAAGAGAAAAGGGACACTTTGACCCAAAGAGTTTTTCCAGCTGGCTCTAGAGAAGGAAGGCAATGATTTTCTTTAGGCCTTGCTCAGGACTGCATTTCCTGCAGAGAACAACAGAGTCCCTTCAGATTCCAATCCACAGTTCAATTTTCCTACACTATACTTCTTGTCCTACAATACAAGACATTACATTCTTCATAACTTATCCTAAAATTGCTGGTAATTTTTATGTTGAGCAAGCCAAATGAGTAAATCAACAAAGCCCCCATTTACAGGGGGTTTCATGCCATTAAGGAGAGGGACCATTTCAATTTTGAAGCAGAGGCTGCTTGATGGCTTGAGAGGCAGCTCTGTGTAATTCAGGCTGCAGGCTGGAGGCCTGGGCTACATCAAGAATGGGCCAGAAATACAGACCCTGGGACTGAATGCTGTATATTTTTATATAACCCCCAGCTGGAAACCTGCTGATAAACTGCCTTGTTTGTCCCTACTAGGGCAGGGGAAGAGGGTGAACAGCCACCTCTGCGCTCCCACAGCTCGAGAGCCACTCTCAAAACAAAAAAAGCAGCAATAACATCCCACAACACTTCCATTTTTTTTCCCCCCAGCGTGTCAGATTTTATGGAGTATGACATTAAAATCCATCTCCTTCAAGCTCCCCAAACATGATATTTAAGTTCAGTTTCTCAGCGTTAAGAGCCACGGTGCTTTATTAGCTGCAGTAACTGCCAGCTCTCACTTAGCCAAGTGATGGATGAGGCACCTCTTCCTCTGGCAGCTACTCCCAGTCCAGCCCAGTCCAGCCCAGTCCAGCTGGGCTTTCTCCTGCCCCCTTGCCCAGCCCTGCCCTGGCAGGCAGAGCTGCTGAGGGACACAATGGCAAACAGGATGCTGACCCAACAATATCCCCCTGCTTACATTCCCCATGTAAAGCAGCAGCTCACGTTTATACCCTGCAAAGCCCCTCTTGCCATTCAAGCACTGTTTACCCACTGACCTCTAATGAGGAGTTTACTGCTGCAAATAATACTTAATTTCTCTCAGGCAGCAGCAGCACAGCCCCCTCCAGGTGGGGCTGGCTTAGTTTCTCCATCATTATCAAAACACTCAGTGTCTAGAACCTTCCTTTCCTGGTACTGTGTGAAAGGCTAAAAATAAATCCCACCCGATGACAGTGAAGCAGCATTAAGTTTCCAATTTAGCACAGAACAGCTCTCAGACTGCTTTTAAAAAGTCAATGAGATTTAAGCACATGCTTGACTTGCAACTTATGCTTAACTCGTTTGCCAAGTCTAGTTAATCTGAGGAATTGCATCCCAAGAGTGACGGATGGGGCTGACCTGCCCAAAGCTGGTGGCAGTTGATGACAGAATATTTAACTCTTAAACAGGATTTTATTTAGATACACAAAGGAGTGTTTGAGTCAATATCATCCACCTATTCACCTCCCCACTAAAATATTTGGGATCAGCAGCATGGAAAACTGTGCTGGTGGAGCAGACTCCCTGCAACTCGTCTGTGCTGGAATACTTGGAGTTTTATTGCTTCCCAGCTTGATCCCATTGATCTACATCACAGGAAACAAAGTGAAGCACAACACGACATACATACAAATGCAATGTATGATACTCAGAAAGACAAATACCTCGAACAAAAGCGTGGCAAATCCATTCTGGTGCTTAAAACCCTCAGCATTTTGTCACACACGTGGAAGAGCTCTGCGAGACCAACAAACACTCACATGTTTCATTATGGGAACTCAGAGCACAAAGGAATTAGACTCATGACAATCTTTTTTATTAATAATGTACAAAGCCTGTCCTCACAATCTTAGATGGCCTGTCAGAGACAAAGGCATTTGCAGCCTTTTTTTTAAAGCAGCACAAAGCATGGAGTTTTCATCCTCCCTTCCAAATGCCAACTGATCCTAAAAAGTCTCACAAATGCTGCTGATGCCTCACCTTTAATAAAGGCAGTTGAACAGAAATACCTGCCCCCAGCTCCATGACTCACTGAGCTCAGTCATGAGGGACAGCTCTGAGGACTGATCCCACCGAGCTGTTTGCTCCCATCCATCCATCCATCCATCCATCCACATTCCCTGACTGCCTCCCAAGGAAATCACTGCAGGGATGTTTCCCCTGCGTAACACCTTCCCTTCCCCACTGAACTGTTCCTTTTAGCCAGTTTCAGCACCAGGAGGAAAGAAACAGCATCTCTCAGGATGCGTCAGCCCACAATTCCCTTCCCACGTGTTGGAGCATCCTCGGATGCAGCCGAGGGTCTCAGACCAGTGTGGGGGCTCATCCTCTCCTCATCTTTTGTGAAAAGCTCTGAGAAGGACGTGGAATTACTCAAGAACTCCGAATGCCCCATGAACAATATCCTTTTCATATCTGCAGGATGATACAAATCACTTGTTCCTTCCCTGCTGCCTGAGTCACCCTCCCCCTGGAGTTATTAACCCGTGGTTATCGCCCGCTCAGAGAGTGAAAGCCCTTTTGTTCCAAGACTTGAAGATTTATTTGTCAAGCCTGACAGCTCTGATCTAGTCTTGCAGAGAACGTCAGTGCCTGAAAAGGAATTCAAGAAATTATGAGCTGCAGGAAATAGCCAAAGCCATGGCGAAGTTTGATATTTCAAATGGGGAGGAGATAAACAATATAGAGATAAAAATCTGCATTTCCATAAAAAAGACTCACCCAAAAGGCCTGAAAGAATTGTGGAACAGTGCAGTGATAGATCTCACATGTGCTTAACATATGATTTATAGGCATGTTAGAAGATATACACATCTACATTTCATCCAGACACCTTTCATTCTAGATCTTGAAAAATCAACAGGTACAAAAAGGCACATTCAGTGCGAAAATCAGATCGCCTTTGCTCTTGCCCATGTGCTAAAACCAGTGGTGCTACCCAAGGCTGCACTTAAACACACGAGTTTGGAAAATAAGCCCTGGCTATGATTAACCTCCTCATGTCTTCACAGTGCAGCGTTATGGCATATTTTAAGTCATTTCCCTCATCAGGAAACTCAGTCACATACTGTGAGAAACGTGACCTGTGGGCACAGCCATCCCCACCCAGCTACACCAGCATGGAATCAAAAGCTCACAAAGCAACTCGATCAGAACCTCACTGTGTGCATCCAAAGGGGTGCCACACACTCCTAACCAGGCTTTGGTTGTGGGGTTGGGTACATAAACCATCTACCTATCACACCTCCACAGAAATCATGGGCCAGACCCCTCCTCTGGTGCGAGGATCCATCTCTTGGTTAAGTCAGGAACTGAACACACAGCCCTTGTCATGACCCACATGGATTTATCCACACCCATAGTTGGCTCCACATTCCACGTGGGGTGTGCCAGGATGCCCTCCAGGAGCCAGCCCAGCCCCACAGGAGCTGCCAGCACTGTGTGTGTGTGTCTGAGCTTGGACACCCTCCAACCACACCAAAAGCTGTTTTGTCAACGCAAGGAGAATAAATCAGAGGAGATGTATTTCACCTTCGCGAGAGCCAAGCAATCAGCTCATCCATCATCTTCCATCAGCGACAACTTCAGGAAATAGGAGCAGAACAGGAGTCAATAAAATATGCTTAAATACCACCCAGGCCTCTCCTTGCTGTGCTTTTAATTTGGTAAATAAATGCCTTCCTTTGGGAACACACCCCGGAGTCCTTCCCAGACGTGGATTAAGTGCTCTGTTAGCAGTGCCTGGTGAATGGATCTCCCTGTAATGGCCTGAATCTCCCTGCTGCTTAATTTCCGACATTAAAAGGTGCATGTGGGGGTAAGAAAACTCTGGAGTTAAAAATATAACCCTTTTTATGGTTTTATTTGATCTGTTAACTACACAAACAAGGGATGTGTGTCTTACAGGCGAGGAGCAGCAGTGTGATAATAATACCCAGGAAATCCGGGAGAATATACTGTTAATTAGACTGACTTGAGCCCCAAAAGGCACATTCTGCCTCTTTGGTGAGGGCTAATTAAGAATAATATCAAGGGGAAAAAATCCCCATATATGAATTAAGGCAGGGAAAGGGGCTTCTGCTGCAGAGTTCTTCCATGACTGAGAGGATTTTCCATTCTGGTCATCTCTTTATTGATCTGGCTTCTAAGTAATGCATGCTAGATGGTGAATATTTAATAAGTTGTTCTTATAAAATCTAAAGTTCTGGCCATAAAATGAAGTAAAAGAGGGAAAAGGATGCTCAAAGGTTTCAAAGCCTCAGCATCTGTGGTCAGAGCTTCATTTCAGGAGAACTCAGAACCAACCTTGGAATAAAAAAACCCCAACAAAACCCAAAACAACCACAATCAAGCAACAATTCATTGCAATGTATAGCCAATATTTGGGACAAATCAGCCAAGTGCCTGGAAATGAGCAACTCAGTTCCAAATACTTAGGCCAGTAAATGAAGCCGTGGTTGTTGTGATCATGGAAATGTTCAGACTTTGGTTGAGTGAACTGTAAAAATGCAGCAGGTGCTGCTTTTTAGCTCTTTTCAGGCCACATTTTCCATCTGCATGATTTTTATGAGATGAAGGATGGATGCCCAGGGCAATCCTGCACCCCTTTCTCTCCCAGGACAGCACATGGAGTGAGCTCCCTTTGGATCACACCCCCAGCCCTCAGTGATGGAGAGGAAGGGGAAACAGAGAACCCCAGACATCAAAATAATAAAGAAAAAATTCACATTGAACTTTATCTACCCAAACTAAACAGCACCTACAGCCTCTCAAATAAACTAATTTCTTCGAACAGTGGTGGAGACAGGATGGGAATGGAATTTATTTCTATTCCAGCCCAAATTCACTAAGTGTGAGGAAAGGGAGATGCTGAGAAGCAAAAGCACCTCCTGTAGCAGATGTGACTGTTCTGCTGCCACTCTGCCCTTCTGAAGGGACAGAACTCACCACACGGTGACAACAGCCCATGAGGGATCCTCTCCCAGCAAATTCCCAGATTTTGATGGACATCCTGTGGGCTTTTAACACCAATTTACTCTGAGATGGGGCTCAGCAAAGCTGCCAGACATATGTTATTTGTAGAATCTTGTTTCCTGCTGTTGAAATGACCTTTGCTATTTCTCACTAATGTTTGCCTCTAATCCACGTCTGGCTTGATGCTGAAATATTAATCCCAGTGCCTGAAGTCTGTGCAAAGGCTGCTGGAAGGCAGGGTAAGATCCAGAAGGGAGGTTATGGGGGCTGAGATCCCTTGGAAGGCACAGGTACAGGGCTCACACCAGCGTGTGGAGAGCACAGAATGCACTATTTCATTTCCCCCTGGATATAAGGAATCTCACTCTATTCCATGCCTTTACTATCCCTCTGGATATCAGTAATCCTACTCCACATCTTCCAGGAAGAATTTCACAGAGGTGAGGAGCGACCCTTTGGGTTTGGTTGCAAAGAGTGGGCGTAAGAGCAGATTAAACCCTTATTTCCCCCTGGTTTTCAACAGCAGAACCACCACTTGTCCACGGGACAGCCACAGTTTTCCTTGCAAAATTCCATTCTGCCCATCCCAGGTGGAGTGGGCAAATCCCTGTGGGATTCAATGCCAGCCAAGGGGAGTCCAGGCACATTTATCCACCAGCAAAGGGCCTTCAGCTCAGCACAGCAAAGAGGCCAGAAGAGGAAACAGCATCATCATCAAGACAGGGATTTATCCAAGGGATTTCAACAGCTGATTAACATCCCCCACCAGAGTGGAAGAGTTCCCATCCTCCCCCCACACCACCCTGCAGCAACTCTGGCCCTGCCAGGCAAAGATGAAAGATTCCTTTCTGGAATTGCATAACCCAAACTGCAGAAACGCCTTTGAAAACACACAACTGCCTCCTTTCTGATATTGCTGGCAGATCTCATCCATAAATTAGCTGAGGTTATGGAGGCTTTAAGAATAACTTTTTATTCCCCACATGCTTTCCTATTATGCTTAGTAATGCACAACACAACACCCGCATTGACAAGCACCAGAGGGAAAAGTAATAAAAGTAGCAGTAGGGAAGTTGCAAAATGAGAAAGAAACTGTTCAGCAATCTTTAATGAGGTCCTTCTGGTCCTGGCTGCAGCTTCTAAGAGCAAGGCAGAGAAACTCCACATAATTAAAATAAAACCCCTCAAATATAAACTTGATCAAATCTCAGGGTTTTAAGGCAACAATAGACCGGTTCTTTTGCAAGTGATTTTTATGTCAAAGAATAATCTAAGCAACAAATCTCATCTTTCTCATTTTTATTACTGATCAATTTGAGACTCTGAATTTTAGATTTGTTATGTTTGGAATAGAGACAGTCCCACTCTTGTTTGCTCTTTCTTCTCAGCTCAAGAACAGGAATTTTCACCTGAGTACAACTTTCTAACTGGCAGTGGCATCATCTATGGGGTGAGAAACGTGCATTTCAAAGCCAAAAACAAATAGAAAGGAGGACAAAGAAGCCCCTAATCCTGGGATCTGGCTGTATATTGGTAACCTTGCCCCCAAAACTACTGAGCAGACCCTTATTCTGTTTTCACTCTGCCCTTCCCTCCCTCACCCATGGGACCTGTTGTAGCTGAACCTGTTCCATAATATATGGTTGATGGGATATGAACTGAACAAGAGCAAGGGGAGGTTATTCCGGGTGAGCAAAGTGAAGATAAATTCAACCTCTCCACACTGCAAGGCAATATCCCAGCCCCTGGACTCGCTGTGTCGTGGGGACAGAGAGGCTCGTGGTGCTCTGGGGTTGTGACACCAGCTCAGGGACCTCCAGGCACTGTTGTGACCCTCTCAGGGCAGGTCCAAGAGAGCAGATAAAACTACTGAGGGTTTCTGGCATTAAACCAGGACACAGACCTGGTTCAGCCACACAGACACAGGGGCTGCACCGTGTCAGATTTTCTCCCCATACACTCTACAAATTGGCTCCCTCCCTCAGCACCTCCTCTCCTGATGCTCCACAGAACAGAATTCCAGGATCACTGAGGATGGAAAAGTCCTTCAAGGTCATCAAACCCACCCTGTGCCCAATGCCCACCTTGTCCCCCAGCCCAGAGCAGTGAGTGCCACATTCAGTCCTTCCGTGGACATCTCCAGGGGTTGGGGACTCCAAACTTCCCTCTTTGCCTGTGATTGTTCTTCCATCATCTAAAAACTCCTGTCATCCCCCCTTTTCCCCATCCCCTGGACAGCAGTCACATTCACAGTACTTTTTATCTCTTTTTAAAAGCAATATAAATTTTTATCTCTTCCTCTGTAGCAACATAAACAAAAAAAGGCTAAACATGGGCTGCCCTTGGGAGAATTGAGATGGCCTGGCCCTGTTTGTTTCCTGAAATTCACATTTTATGGGGCCCGTGTTATCACTGTGAAATATCACCTCAGGTGGTGACACAGCAGGTACTAAACCCTCTCCTACTGCTGGGAGAGCAGTTGGGAGCCATTAAGGGGCAGGGGACATGGAAAGGATGGAGGTGCAGGAGAGAAAACACGCAAGAATCGCTGCCTTTAATATTCATTAGTACAAAATTGAGGCACATAAAGGCATTTTTCAATGCCTTGCGACAACCTGTGATGCATCTGGAATGAAATAATCCAGTTCTGAGGCTGCTGCCAGTAGCAGGTAGGGCTGGGATGGCCCCTTTGGGAGGGGAGATCAGTAACCAAACCCTGCAGGTCCAGGGCAGTGCATTCCCTGCTCAACACACTCAACTTCCAACGGGGAGAACGAGCCATAAAGTTTAGCCTGGCACAGAAAGTTGCTAAAATGATAATTACACGAAACAAGAATCCTACTTGCTCTCAAAGGAGCGTATTATTCAGCCACAGTTATCTGGGATTGGGAAAAACACCAAAGAGTGGTGTCCTGTTTCCAGAAAATCCTCCTGTTGCACCCTGAGCCTGCCCAGTCCAGGAGCTCCCAGGGGCTGCTCCACCTCTCCCAGGGTGTTGTGATCCTCACCCCTCATCCCATGGAACCACCAGATCTCAGTCACACGGGGCTGTGACCAGGAGCTTCCAGCCAGACCCACAAATGCCACGGAACAGCAATTAACAGGATAACGACTCCGAGCTACCACCAAAGAAAATCACCATCTTTTGGGAAAGCCGAAGGACTCCCTGAAGGGTTTTGACTAATGACACTGTAATTTACTGTAACCTCCGAGTTTACTATTTTATTCTGTTCATGTAGTTCCAAATTACATCAGAATTGTGTTGTTTGCACTTTTAATCTTGTAAAAACTCTCTGGCAGCCATGCACAGTCCATGGGGGAGGATTCCTAATTTATGTAAAGTATTACAGAAAATGATCTATATGACAGTTTGGTATAAAATGCTAAATGCAAGTCATTACTCACTGAAGATAATTTGAGAGTATTGTGTCAGGGGAGACATTAGATTGCAGAGGATAAAAAGTTGGAATAGGTATTCACATATTTATTCATATTTGCATAATCAACTGGAGGAGATAGTGGGTGTTCTCTTGGGCCCAACTAACAGACAATGAACCCAACAACAGTTGGGAAACTTTCTATTATTTTTCAAACTATCAACGCAATACCTGTTTGGGTTTTTGGGGGTTTTTTTTGTCTTTCAAAGACAGCTGTAGGTCTTATCCCAGGAATCAGCACATTGCTGGATGCTGGGGTTGTTTGCAACCAGCCAAAGCCATGGCTGCTCACTAAGGGGATGGAAGTGGAGCAAGGTTGTTGATTAAACAGTTTATTTATTGTTTCAGTTCTGGAGTGGGAGGATTTGCCTCTTATTCCCTGTCATGGGGAAAGGGTGTCCCTCATCTCCCCTCTTTCAAGCAGTGGAGGAAGGGGTAGTGATGCAATAAAACTAAACAATGCTTATTTATTCCCTGTCCAAGGAACTCAGGGCTGTTTCCCTGCTGACACACAACCCAGGGACTTTGCTGAAGTGGTCAGGGAGTTGTTGCCTCTGCCAGCTGGCCACTTCACCGTCCTCCTCTTCAAGTAAGAGCCATTTATTTTGCACTTCAGAAGGTGCTGCTCAAAATTACAACTGTCCCACTGAAAATGATTCTTTCTCTCCCCAGACTGACACGGCAGCTAAAAAGCACGAAGTGCATTACAAAGCAATTACAACCCGCAGCTGCAGAGCTGGATTTACACCAGGCAACATCAGCATTTAACCCAGACAGCAGCTAATGAGGAACCTGGAAAGGGGATCCACACATCAGCAGCTTTGGGGCAATTTCCCTGCAATTAATGACCTGTCAGAACTCCAGGAACACACACAAAGCTCTTCTCTCCAGTTCTCTTTCCCAGCCAAGAGGAACTATGTGGCTGCCTGTCCCTTCCCTCTTTCCTAATTCTCCTTATGGTAATTTCAGCTTCCACAGCCTGAGGGTTTTCTCTTCCTGCAGAGTTTGTGGGCTCAGAACTCTGGTTTTGACAATTCCCCCTCCCAAGGTGCCCCTTGTGCAACCTGCTGCTTGCACAACTCCCTTTCAAATGGCCCCTGGAAAAGCAGGAGCTGGAGCTGGTGGGGTTTTATCTTCCCTGGTTCCTTCAGCTTCTGATTATCCCAGATTCACACTATCTCAGACAGATAAGCAGCTCCAGCAGCTCCCCACTTGCAGGGCTCTAATCAACCCGTTCAGCTGAAGTTGCAGGGCTCGTACTGTGGCACATTTTGGGTCCCTTCTTCCCCAGATCTCCCCTTCAATTTAGGGCCACACTGCTCAATGATTGGGGTAGGGAAGGGTCTCAGGACACACGTGTGCATCCCTCTGTTTTCATGACAGCAGGATGCCTGTGCAATGCATTAAGAAATATCGAGAAAGGAGGAGTAAATCCTTCAGGACATACAGGAATTCTCAGCTATCTGCTCCAGGTTTGACATCCCAGCATTTCCCCCCCATTTACTGGAGGATGGGAGGCAACACGCTGAGCTCAGCAATCACTGGCACATTGAGACACTACTTGAGAAAAACTCCTGAATGAAAGGCACTTCCTCCAGCAAGCCAGAAAGGGAAACAAACACAACAACCCGAGGACAAGTTCCCTGCAGTGCCCCCCGGGCCCCCCTTCTGAACCACAGCGTGTGGCCCCCATCACTCACACACTCCGCAGGAATTCCTCGCAGACATCTGCAAACACGAATTACTCTCAGACATCACATCTGCACAGCTCCCTCTCGGTCCTTCCTGGCCTCCTCCAAGCCCACATTTATGCAATGCCTTTGCCATCCCTTGCCAGGGTTTTTAAATAAAAAGAAGCAGTGCTTCGAGCATCCTCGAGCCCCTGCACTGTTCTAAGGTCCTGCCACGTCTGAGAGGATTCCTGCCATTCTGTTTGCCTTGGCACAGCCCTGTCCCTGCAGCAGGACTCAAACAGCTCCTCTGGGACACAGAGCCCAGGCAGCAGATGGGGATTAAAGTTTTGCTCCAGCCCAGTTCTCTGTCTGGCTCTCGGGCTCAGCATCAGCTGCTTAAGATTTGGGGATTGCACTGAGCTGAAACCTGCACATGGAACAGGGAAGGCAAAAGCAACAGCTCCAGGACTCTGTAAATGAGTAACAGGGACACATCTGAATTAATGTCCCCACCATCGGTGCTGTAAGAGTGTGGCTTTGGGGGAGTTTTTCTAGTAAGATTTGCACTTCCATTCTTATGCCCAAGAGTGTCCAGCTCTAGGAATGCTTTCCCTAGGCTCTCCCTGTTCCATTCAGCCACAGCAGATGACTGAAGACATGAAGGCCCTGTTGCTTTCAGTCCCTCACACACACACACACGTTTTCCCTGGTCATGAATTTTAAAAGAACACGACAGAAGAGTTAGTTAAATGTTGTACGAAAGAGTCACTGCAGATTAAAAATTAAAAAGCATTCAACAGCTTCAAAGAGAGTCCAAGCCCATCTGTTACTATAAATTACCTTTTCTCCCTTTATCTTCATGGAATGTCATGCCATGGGATGGGAACTGACATCTAAGGACTTCTTCAAATCTCTGTTTCAGATCCATTCCCAGTTAGCACTGAACATTTAGCACAGTAACACACATCCTCCTGTCTGCTGAAAAGGGCAGAAGCCTCAGGGTGATTTCACGGCAAGAACATAACCCAGGAGGGGTCATCATTACTGAAGAGGACACGTGGAGAGAGAAACCAACCCTCAGTCCAGCAGAAGCTTCCAATGAGGTGTTGCAGGGAAGAGCACAAGTCACTGGAGAGGCTCTTCCAGCCTTCACAGAATCATGGAATGGTTTGGGTAGGGAGGAACCTTAAATCTCATCTCATTCCACTTCCTACCATGGCCAGGGACACCTTCCACTAGACCAGGTGTCTCCAAGCCCCATCCAACCTGGCCTTACAAAGGCACATCAAACACAACTTTGCCAGCTCACGTATTACTGTGCAAAACCTGCAAGGTTTAAAAAGGGAGACTCAGAGCAAAGGGACTCACAGCCAAAACAGACACAGAAAAAAAGCTCCTGAAGCACCTGTTTTCACAAAGACACTTCTCCAGGTGGGATCTTTCCTGCAGGAAAACGTTTCCTGAGTGAGGTCAATCAGCATTTCGAGAAGTAAAGCAGAACTATTGCCAAAGCTTGTGTGGGATCACATCAAAGAGAAAGCAAAGGCAAACTGTGCTCAGCCTTGAGCTATCAGCCAAAAACCTCAAGCTGTTCAAAACAGCACCATCCTCCAGCTCGGAGTGTGTGAAAGTGCCCCACGGCTTGGCTGTCACTGGGACTCCCTGGGAGCACTTCAATTAACTGCACTGCAATTACACCTCCAGCTTGTGCTGTGGGTTTAGAGCTTTATGTCTTCAAAGGATGGGACAAGCACCACTCTCTGGGTTCCATGAGGAAGTTGGAGACACAAAGCCAAGAAACCCCCACCTGCAAAGGAAGACCACCTGGGTATATTGGTTTAGGCAATGATAAAAATGTCTGTTCTGCTGCCACATGACTATTTCACTTTCCACTGCTTCAAAAAAGTCAAAATAAAATAAAATATTTATTTTTTTCCCCTTCACAAGAACTCAGACTCTTTTCCTATTTCAGCACAGCCTAAGTAAAGCCAAGCTCAATGTCTTACATTGAATCCCTACAGTTCCCTTGGGGTGGGACACAGGGAGGCTGCCGACGTTCACTGTTATGACATGAGCTGAAAAAATAATTTCCAACAATCTGAAGTGATTAAAGTTCATTTTTTTGTGTCTCTACCACACACCACAGAATGTATAATGTGCCTGAAAAGTTTCTGTAACATCCTCCAATGAACCTGCCCTCGATTCCCTGTGTTTATGGAGCTGGAACCGTTCACGTGGCCCCACGCAATGTTTTCCCAAGCTTTAATAGATAAAAATTCCCCTGGGATGAATGGGAAGAGCACACACTTAACTGCACAGGCTGCCACTGGGACAAATGTAGATGGCCAGAGAGGACAATGTTGCCCAGAATGGCTGGAATGAGCAGGCATTGCACTAAACAAGACAAATTGTAGGATATGGGCACGGTCAGCGCTCCGAAGGAACACCACCAGCCACCTCAGCTCTGAGCCCAGCCAAGCACAAAAACACAGCCCATGCCTTCCACAGAGGAAATAAGAAAAATAAGCCTTTAAAAATAAAAACCAGCGGTTTGACAAACTCCCTTTTTTGCTGATTTCCTAATTAAAATCCCACTGGAAAGCTCTTAAATGAGACAAAGATGAGCTCAGGACAAACTGATCCGTTTTCCTCCTTAAGGATGCGTTCAATCCTTGTGGTGTTAAAGCCTGGCAATGAAGGACTGATAAGGACAGAAAAGCACATCTCCTGCCCTCTTTAATCTCTCCATGAGGGTTTATCTTGTCATATCCCAGTCAGGCTGGGTGATCTCAACCAGTCATGTCCCCACTCACCAGCTCAGCCACAACAACCACCTCACAGACCCTTGCAATGCTCTGGAAGTGGGAAATGCCCCCAGTTATGACTCCTGTCCTATTTAAAACACTGTTTAACCTAAAAATATGTCAATATCCAGCCTGAACAGCATCAAAAATGTTACAGGGATAACTCCTCCCACACTTAACCTGTGCCCACCCTCAAAACCCTAAACCAGCCCCCCTCCCATTTCAAAACAGACCAAAATACCCAAGAAACCACTGAAGAAACCACTCAAAGAAACCTCCTCATCCTTCAGCGTGGCCACACCTGGGGTAACACCTTTACCATCTGAGCTTACAAGCACCTGGCAAAGGTGAGCACCCAGTTATTTGACTGACTGAAAAGCAACACAAGGTTGTCTCCCCAGAGCTCCCATCCATCCTCGTTAGCTCCACCAACAGCAATTCCACACCTGCATACTCATGACTTCTTACTTAAAATGCTAAATGAAGATTTAATGCTCCTGGCCGGGGAAGATGCAGATACTGGAGTGAGGAAACGACACGGTCCTGCCTCCTCTGCAAGGTCAGGACAGAAAAACTCCTCTTTCAGGGAAACAACTTCCAGCAAGTGAAGGGCTGCCCTTCAGAGGAGGAAGGAGGAGCACTGGGGGGAATGTATTCACTTGTCCAAGGGTGATATTAAACACAGCCTTCTGTTTGTGCTCCAAAAACCACCACAAACACCACAGAATTTACAAATAACCTGCCAGCTCTGGGGAGGAGAAAGCAGAGAGGGTGAGGATGAGCTGGAGACATAAATCTTCACTTCCAAGTGTTAATGTGACACGTGTATTGGCCACTTACATGAGCTTGTCATCGATAAATGCGAGGCATATTTTATATCACCCAGGTTTTTGTGCTTCTGCTCACGAGAACATTGAAAGGTGATTTCACTGGGCAGACCCCACAATATGAAACCCCTCAGTGTTCTGTGAGATGGCCAGACAAGCTCTGGAATGGCCTCACTGTGCTTTCCATGCCAGCAGGGACAAGTGAAGATGGGGGAAAAGAGATTTTGGTTTAATGAGAGGAAAAGCTTTTTTGGCAGTGAGATCTGAGAACGTGGAAGTTTCTCTAGGGAAACATGGTGAGAACATCCCATGTTTACAACTAGTTCAGGGACACTGGAAAGTTCTGTGGGGAACAGTCCTGTGCTGGCAGACAGAGAAACTCAGGTAAATCCCAGGTGGGGCCCAACCTGCTGCTTCCCTGCTGAAAACCAGGGGTGGGAACACACCCAGTTGCACATTTTGAGGCAGGACCATCTAAGGCAGCTCGATAAAATTCACACCACTCGTATCCATTCATACAGCAATAATAAATAACCTGCTCCTCAGAACTCATGCAGGTAGGGAGGGTCAGCAGTGGAAGTGAACTGTGCCACTGTCACCACGTGGGGAGCAGAGGCACAAGAGAGGAGTCGTGCCCACCCTCACATCTGGGTCATTTCCTGCCACAGAAAAGGAGCAGCACTGTCATTTTTTTTAAACCATTTTACTATTACAGTCTAAAATATATTCAAAGCATCAAGTGACACCTCCACTAAATGTGCTTTTTCAGCCCCTAGCAAAGTTTAAAAATAAATTTTGCATCTGTTAGCATTCTATTTCTGCATAAAAGAGAGAACAAATCCTTATAAAGATAAAATACTCCACTGAAGATAATGCCATTGCACCACTGCTGGAGAACTTCACAGCAGCTACAGATTCAATGTTGTAAACCCTTTTATGAGACTTTAGTACTTAGAAATGAAATTGTAAATGGGGAAGTGCAGATTGCTTTGATTCAGAAAATTGTTGCCATTAAGCAGTTTACAAAGAACTCGGTGTTTGGGCGTCGTTATCCCCGACGTGTCAAAGGAAGCGGCTCCACAATATTTAAAGCGCTCCCAACTTCTCATAAATATCATTTATATTCCGAGGCTGCTGCTCAGCGTATCAAGAAATATCATTTACATTCCTCTGTAGTTACACAGCATGATTACCTGAGCAGAGAGCCCCTTACCTGGCATAAATAATGAGAAAACAGAAGGCCACGGTGTCTGAGAGGTTTAATAACTGAGGTACCGAGTGCTGCACTGCAGCTGAGGCTTTGCAGAGCACAAAGAAACATCTCAACATCAAAACCAATGCTCAGATCCTTGCCCACTGTGCTCACAACTCCTGGTTGTGGTTCCCTCAAGGCAGGGGTTCAAGGCCACTTGTTGTGGATTTTCTACCTCCCTGGAATATCAGCCAAGAGCTGACACTTCCTTTGCTCCATTCCACGACAGCTGGGCAGTGTTTGCTGCCCAGCCTGACAGCAAAAGGAGCTTGGGGTTTCTGGCCCTCAAAGCACTGCAGATCCATCTGCCTGGGCACACACCTTGGAGTCGTAGTTGGATTTCTCTGGATTATCCTTCAACTTCCCCATCACGCACCTCCAGTTTTACACTTTACTCCTTGGCCAGGTGACACCCAGGTGACAGTGTTGGGTAACCAACAACACACTGGTGGGTCATGGAAAGGGCAGGGGGAAGCAGAGGATGCACAGTGACTCCGAGGTTAAAACCTTGGAAACTTCAGTCATATTCCAATGACAGAAAAAAGGCTTTTTTTGGGGGGCACATGGATTACTGGGCTCCAAAATCAACCAGCCAGAACTCACAAATCCCTGTGTGCATGGAATTACCCTTTCCAGTTTGTCCCCTGCCCCTGGCCTGGGTAATTGGCTGGGAAGGAATAGGCACAGAAGGGAAAGGGTGATCTGCTACCCAAAAATCAGGAGGAGCCTTCAAGCAGACACTCATGTCCTCCACATAAACAAGTGAATACTCCAGGAGGCAAACAAATGGTTTAAATAAACAGTTATTGCTGAGGAAATGGCTGCTTGCCGAGAAACTCTTGACACAGGTAAGACAAATTCCTCCAGAACGTATTCAGGAATCTAAATGCATCAAATGAGGACAGATGATCTGCTATTTAAGTTGTTTTACAGGCCATTTCTCCCGGGCTACGTTGCTGACCTGATAATTCCCTTTCAAAGCGGGACAAAAGCAAAGGAAAACACCATCAAGCCAGAGGGGAACAAAGGGGTTGAAAGGGGAAAACATCGGGGAAGGCAGAGAGATGTAATGATAGACATGCAAATGTAGAAGATATTCTCCAGAAAGCTTCCAGAAAAATAAACCCCCCCAACAACCAGAGGAAATACTTCACTGAGAAAGCACAAAAGCAGCTCTGCTTCCACAAGGCTTTGCCGGGAGCAAAACCAACCTGGTGAGCAGCTACAAACAAAGACATTTATCCCATCTGAGCTTCTTGGAAGAAGAAAATGCAGCAATTGTGGATGTCTGAGGGCAAGAACCCTCCTCTCTGCACAGATGTGCATCCCCTGTCACTTGGCAGATGCTGCAGACACTCAACTGCTGCATCCCGAGGCAGTAAATTCAATTTACAATTAAATGGTTGCCACGCAGAGCTTTGTTTCGCTGCAGTCCCCATGCAAATTGCTGTGCCCTGCTCGGTTCAGGGGCTGAGCCTTCCCCACAACTCCCCCTGCTCTTGCCCACCTGCTTGGATTGTCTCCCACTCTCTGCCACACTCAACCCCCACAGATTTCCACGGGAATTAGTCTGGTTTTCATACAGAATAGCTTGGGTTTGGACTCCGATGTAAAAGAAAAAACAGTATGGTGGCTGTTTGAATTAATGAAGATTCTTAAATATATCCAATTTAACCCCAAAAGCCGAGCGTGGTGAGTTGGGCCACGCTGGAGGATGGAGCAGGGCAGTGCTGAGCACCAGTCACCCTGTGCCAAGTGACTCATCCTCTCACTCCTCACCCCAATAACACCAGCCAGCATTTGATATCCTACTCCAAAAAATAAAAGGAAAATAGAGCAACAACTGTGCATCACTGGACAAACATGGATATTTATACTCTGTGAGAGAGCTGGAAATTAAGAAAAAAGACCCCCAACATTAGGCAGGCATTAGATTTTCACAACTGCCTGCAAATCACCATTCCATGAGTCTCAGAAAATCTTGGCTTCCAATTAACTCCCTTAAATAAAATGGATCAGATTAAGTGTTTTCACAAACTCTCATCTCTTCGTAACAGGAGGTGCTGGATGAGAAGCAGATCCCCAAAAAAATGGGATTGATGGCACTTATCTCACTCCAAACCACTCACAGCAATGCAGTCATTGAGTCTCACCTTCACCTTTCTCAAACTCCAGATGGAATAAGGGGAAAAAATTGCAGCTTGTGAATAAATACCAGAAAACCTAAATAAGTTCCCAGCAGGAGCCAGAGGAGGATGGAGATGTCCCCAGCCCAAGGTGTCAGTCACTGGTGGTGTAAACCCACCTTATTCCACCCATTTTAGAGGAGCTGAGAAGGGAGTTCATTAATTATTTGAGCTTGCCCACCTTGCTGAGGTCATGATTCAACAAGCAAGCAGGGAAGGGTCTGTCCCTCCCTGCACCACAAATATGCAAACAGTGGGAAGTGAAAGATCAGGGCACAAGGAATTACCTAAAATTACATTTACAAACACCCTGCCTGTGACTCTGTTCTTTTCCCACACTGCAAAGGCAGCATTTCTACCCCAAAAGAAGAGCAGGATCAGCCCAGGCCACGCTCCCATTCCCTCTCCATCCATCCCAGCTCCCTCAGAGCTCCAGCTGGGACAGTGGGATTCACCCAAAGGAAGCTCCAGGTAAAGCCACACTGGATTAGGAACACAAACCATCCACGGGATACATTTTTATCAGCAAATTCTTCTGCACTGATTCTGTAATTTCTTCCTGCTTGATCCTTTAATACCAAAGATGCTTTTGTGCTTCAAAGGTGTTCAGGCAAGGGCTTTGTTTCCAGGTTTCTGACAAACCTTCCCTGCCAGAGCTGGATCACAGGGGTTCCCACCTGAGGGGAATCTCAGGCCTTCAAGACGATTGGTATTTTTCTAAGTATCACCATCAGGTAACAGAGCTCTAAAAATCTAAATATTGATCGATTTTTGGAATGTTGCTGATGAAACTGCTGTTTAGTGTGACTTATTCTTACAAGCATTATTCAGCTTTAAATTATTTAAATTCAATAAGAATTCTAAATTATTTAAAATTGAATTATTAGTTAAATTTTACAAGCAACGGTAATTGAAATTGCTACTAATAAATAACACTTTGAGATATGAGTATTTCAATTGTTTTTAATTTGTACATAGCCAATATCTTCTCAGAATAAAGAGAAGAAGAAAACAGACACAGATCCAGGGGTGACATTTCCAGAATGGATGTCACCAGGTCAGGTTTTCACTATTGTGATACTGCCCAGACTCAATTTCATCTTGAATTGAGTAACTGGCTCATGGTACAGATAAAAGAGGTCTGGACAAGCTCTCCATTTCCAAACACTCAGCCCTTCTTTTTAGCTTTTTTAAGGACAATAATTATTTTTGCATTCAGGGTTGTGTTCCTCCTCCTCTCTCCTCTCACAATATCACATTGTTTTGAATAGGAATGCGGAGACAGAGAGAAAAATAACAACCAAAACAAGAATTCAAGGCAAGAGCAGCTGCAGAAACTGCTCTTCCAGGGGCTGGACCAGACCCCGAGCTCTGTTACCTCCCCCAGATAAAGGCTCACACAGAGCCTTTCCACAGAAATCCTTCAACTCACTTATCACTTCATTCCCATTTCGTATAATACAGCAAAAAAAAAAACCCTCAAAAGCTCGAGCATCAGCACTTTAAACAGGCCTGTCATGGTTCACATCAAGTTCAATTTCACAGGGTTTTACACCCCCAGCACCATCAATCCATGGCCATCAAACAGCTAAAGAGCCTCTTCTGGGTGTGTTTCACATCTTAAACACAGGTTAGAAACCCAGACGTGTAATTTATTTGTGCCTTTCTCTCCACAGCTTGAGAACAATTTCAGATCACATCTTGCTGGAAGGATCCCGCCTTAGTACTGAGCAATAAAGGCAGGTCCTGGGCAGCATCTCCCACCCTGGAGCTGCTGTGCAAGAGATGGGGCTGCCCTGGGGGCACAACCTGCTTTAAAAGCCCCCCAAGATCCTCCTGAACACTTCCAGTGGAGCTCTGCAAGCTCTGGGCTCCACTGAGGTGGTTTCTTTACTGCACATCCACCCTGGGCTGCAGCTGCGTGTCCTTTTCTCCCTGTAACTCCTAAATCAGGGATAACAGAAGGGATTCTCTCTCTCTCTGAACAAGGACCAGCTTCTGGTGGAGGGTTTGTACCTGAACATTCGTTGCATCTCCAGACTCTGATGTTCTTGTGACCCAAAATCAAACTCAAATTCTTTCTAAATAGAACAGGTACAACACCACAGGAAGGAATCACAGACTCACAGAACACCCTGAGTTGGAAGGAACCCACCAGGATCAGCAAAGTCCAACTTCTGCCCTGCCCAGGACACCTCAACAATCCCATTGGATTGGTAAGGAAAGGTTTTGTTTCCTCTGATCATAAATAACTGCAAACACAGCAGCTTTAACCTGCCACCCTACGAATCACCTGGACATCAGCACTGGGCTGGGAGAGTCCTGTCTGCAGAGGTTTTATGAACACACTGTGCCATCAATACTGAAAGGTTTTAGAGCACATCAGCAGAGAAATCAAGACTCCAGCAGAGGTTCTGGTGACAACTCTCAAACACACAGCCTACCCTTGGCTCCTGTGGTGTGACCCAGACAAATACTCTGGGAAAATCCGGCCATAAATTGCCAAATTTCCGACTTGCTGAGTGTTTTACTGCCACAGCTCTCCCGAAAGGTGACTGTATGGATTCTTCAGGACACCTCCCAAGTTTTGAAATCAAGAGCAAAAAGCAGTGCTACACGTGTTTGCAGGGGCTTGCAGAAACACCGCAGTCACCACTGTCATCTATAAAACATTTTAAGTGAACACTAATTTAAACCCAACCTCTGGCACTGAGCAGCTTCACCCCAGTCTGCTGAAATAGTGCCTGGAAAGCCAGATTTATCTCAGGGCTGAGTAACAGCACACGCCAGGAAGATTTACCTCTTTCAGATTAATCAAGTCACAGGCCAGGAAAGCTCCGTGCCTCGGGTCACTGTTAAAATCTCTCAAACCAGACCCAAACCCCCTGCATTTCAGCCCAAAGCTTTACCCAAATGACAATGTCCCTTCTATGTCCATAAGCCAAAGCCCACACTGTATAAAGTGGCCTTTTTGCCCAGATTAATTTTCAGGATTATCTGAAAATGCCACTTGCATGCCATTAAAGAGAGGAGAAATAAAAGCCATAAGAGGGAGAATAAAAAACTAATAAAATCCAGCTTTCTGAGCACAGTGGAAAAGGAAGCATTTCTGTGGCTGCTGCCAGGTTTGGGTTCAAAACCCTTTAAAAGCTGCAGCATTTTGGTACCAGAGAGGGGTCAGGAAAGGGAAGAGGAGAATGAGACAAGGCAAGGGGGGCAAGGCAAGGAGAGGAAAGGGAAAAAAGAGCCTGAGCTGCCAAGTTTAGCTGTGCCTTTTCACACAAGTAGATTATGGAAAAGAGACTGTCAGAGCCCAGACAGGCACTCGGGTATTTCTTAACCTGCCATTCAGAGCCCTTTTGTCTCCCATCGACACTCCTGATGGCAGAGAGCTGGATGGCACAGCTGGCACAGCTGGCAGGGAGCACTGGGGCTCTGGGCAGCATCCCAGCCACGGCTGTGCCCACACTGCAGCACCTGGGATGCAGGTGGGGACAAACTCCAACACACAAATACAGGCACGGGATGGCCGGGGTTGAAATAACCCCTGGAGTTATCCCTTCCAGCAGAGCATCCCACCCTCTCTGAGAAAGATTCTCCCCTCCTGCCGTGCTTTGCTTCAGGGCTCAGACTCAGCAGAGGGAAGGGAACAGCCCCAGCCCAGGGACACAGCACAGGGAGTCCTGTCATCCCCATCCCCACAATGTCCAAGCCATCACCAAAGGGGTATGAGCTGCAAGGTGTGAGCTTTCAGCAGAGCTGGATGAAAAAGCAAAGCCAACACCTCACCAGGCAGAAAGGGAAACTTTCAGGACAAGGAGACCAGAAGGAAACATTCCTGAGCAAAGGCACAGAGGGCAGCAGAGAGGGACCAGCGATCCTCTGCCTGGCCACCTGCCAAAAGATCAACCTTTCAGAGGCTCCTCATCATGGGCTTATAGAGATTTACTGCTACTACAGCCCAAATGCTGTCGTGAAACACCAACAACTCCTTCAAGCAGCCGGGCTCACAGGGGTGAAGCAAAGTCCAAAGCTTGACATGACCATCTGACAGGGAAAAAATAACAGAGGGGGAAAAGGTAAAACTCCAAGAGGTTTTCTCCTCTTAAAGGGCAGAAGGCAACCTTCCCTAGAATTCCAGAGCCACATCTCTCCAGCTCTAACCCAGACACAGAATAGTCTTGGCTGGAGTGTGTGAAGCAGAGAGAAGCTCCTGTGGAGGTTTTGGGTTCACTGACAAGGAATGGGACACGTTTAGGACATTTTAGAATGTTCTGATTTCTCTACAAGAAGTGACAGTGTGGTAGCAGTGCATGTTTTCTGTCTGCAGGAGTAAAACCTTCCAAAAGAGGTTCTGACAGTCATTTTTAAGGACAACAGTGACTGATTTGACCCTAGTTATCAACCTTCTTCTCCTGGACACAGACACTTCAAGAGCAATTCCAGCCCCAGCTCCTGGCAGCAGATCAGGTGCCCCACAGAGCAAACCTCTGTCACCACCTCCGCTGGCATCACCCCATCCCAGGTCACACCTATAAAGAATTATTTCCACCTGCAGAGCACGTGGCAGGTCTTGGTTTTTGGTTGTTTAGGACAGCAGAACCCACTCTGAGTTTCTTTTTAAAGGATTCTAAATCCAACTCCACCCAACAATTCCGAGCTCTGGAGCTTATTCAGAGGGTTTTTAGATGCTTTATGAAATCTACACTGAGGCACCAGCACAGGAGGCACTGAAGTGTTTTCATGAAGCAAAGAACATACCATGGAGCGATGCTGAAGTGACTGCAGAGCCTTTAGCAGCAGTTTCTGACATTTTCAAGTGACAGTGAGTGCCAGAGGCACTCCAAGCACAATTACGTAGTTGACAATTATGTCATGGTTAAGCAGCTTGGGGTTTTTTGCCAGGCTCTGAGAGGAGGGTGCAGAGCAGAGGTCATGGTTTATGAAATCCATTGACAGCAATAATCCATCTAAAAACCCCCTTAATTCACATGCAATTAAATGGCTCTTTAAATAGGAGGAAAAAAAAAAAAGCAGAACAATGCTCTTTTAGCAAATGCCTCTGTAATTCCCTGCCAAGGCCAAGTGTGCTCCTCTTGTCACTCTGCCTGGTCTGTGGAAGACCTGGAGCTGCTCTCCAGAGGCAGAAACCTGGTCTGTGCCTTGAAGGTCCAGTGCTGGACCACGTCCCTGCCACACCACGGGACCTGACTGGACACAAACCACAGGAAAAGTCCACCCTGTGTTGGTCAGACCCTCTTTGTACCCTGAGCAACAGCGACACAGCCACCAACTAACTCAACATCCTGGTTTTTCCCCAAGTTATCCCATTCCACAGCTGCTGGGGATTCCTTCTTTAATTTATTTATTACTGACTGTAAGTAAAAAAACCCAAGGCAACCATCTCCAGCTGAAGCAACACTATTGTACCAGTTACATAAAGTCCCATTAACCACAGAGGATCAGTATCTTTGCAGCCTTTTGTAAATAAATTTTACTTTTCATCTTGGGAATAACCAAATTTCCACTCCATCCCTCCCTGTGAGCACATTCCAGTGACCTGATCTGTGCCTGTATCACAGAGCCCACGGAGAGCAGGAAAACAGGAAATCTCTGCAGGTTCAGCAGTTTCACTGCAAATCAAGTAGAAAGAGCCCACTGCACTCCTTGTTGTGTTAATCCACCAGTTTGAGATAATATTCTGCTGAAATGATCCCAATAAGTCCCTTTTGTTCCCAACTGAGCCCACGACATCAGCAGCTGCCAGGCCCAGCTCTGCAGGACTAATTGGCTCTCACCAAATCTATAATAGAAAAGCTCATGACATTCTCAGCCATAACTTCAGCAGGATTTGAAAAATTAGTAAATAGGCCCGAGGAGTCACATGCTGCAGCTGTAATTTAGGAGAGGCTATTTCTGGGCTTTAATTTTAATGCAATTTACCACATTAAACTAAAAATGGTTCCTTTGAGATGCACTGCAACATTCCAGCTCCAGCAGCTCCTCAGTCTGGAGGATAAAGCACTGAGGCTGCGTGCCAATGTTTTATTATTTAAAAAGTCATTCTCATTTAGGTTTTGATCCATTTTATGTTCCTTGACACAGATTAAGTTATTAGAAAAATTAATGAAAATCGTCTGCACGGCAGCAGATTTTTTTTTTTCTTCTTTGGGCCTGCAAATGTCATTATCCACCCACAGCAGAGAAGGGAAAAGGAGGAGAGGGGCTGGTACTGACACACACTGCCCTACATTCCCTACCCACAGAGAGAACCTGCTGTCAAACATGCAAATCGTTTCCAAGTCAGCACCTTCCCCAGGGACCGTGTTTACAACAGATAAAGTAGTAATTGGGAACGCAGCAACTTTTGTTTTGATAGTAACAGGAAAGGAGGCAGCATCAAAGCAAGTCTCTGGTGGGGCTCCAGCAGGCAGAGTCAGGGCTGTGGCAATTTTCCCTGCCAATCAAAGGATTTCCTCTGCATTCCACAGGCTCTGGAAGCCAGAGCCCCTCGGGAGCACATCAGGGCTCCTCTCTGGAGCCAGGCAAAGTCACTCCTTTGGCTGGAGTGTGTGGGAAAGGCAGGGAGAACCACAGAAGGACAGACACCACACACACCTTCGATAAAGGGATGGTTTGGTACCAAAAGAAAGATGCTTTAGCTGATCATTTGGCTTTCTTCTGTATTTTAGCAATGGGAAACACCCATTACCTTGTTTTTTTTAATTTATTTTGATTGTATTGTTTTCTAGCAAGTGCTATCCACTCACAGATGCGGACTTAGGGCTATTTAATAAAATTCTTAACTAAAACTGGTGTAACACCCTGTGAAATCTGGACAGCTGACAAACAAACAGCCCAAAATTTTCACATGCTATCCTTCCTGGGCACTGGCAGCCCCACAGCCTGTGCAGTCAGCTGGTAGTGGAACTGGCCCAGGGAAAAACCTCCAGACAAATCAATCCCTGCCCAGCCCTGTGGTGGAAGGGCCAGGGACACTTGCCCTGCCAGCACCTCCCAGTCACAAACCCTCCTGAAGTCCACAGACAGGAGCTGATCCGTGCCTGTTTCATTCCCAACCCACTCCAAGCCAGATCTGTCCAAGAGATGGAATCATTTCACTAACATCCCTGCCTTGCCTTCTTCACTACTGCTTTCTGTCCATCTTCTCTGCAGCTCCTGGCCCACAACACCCTCCTGTGCTCCAGGGGACGTGTCACAGCCCACACACACGAGGGGAGCTCAGCCCTTGATCCAGCTGCTTCCCAGGCAGAATTCCTCCCTAAGCTCCAGTGTCATCCCCAGCTGCTCAGACCTCTCCAGCACCGAGTCCATTGGAGATGATAATGCCATTAAACACTTGTCAAGACAGATTTGAGGGAAGACACCAACTTAAGGTTCCAAAAAGTGGTTTTCATCCTTTTATGAAAAACTAGAGAATGCTTAAGACAAAGATGCTCTTTGAAGTTTCTTTTAGAAATGCAGACATAGAGACAGGATATTTGTATTCCTGATAAGCACAAATTTATTAGTTCCCAGCCTTACTGAGAATTGCTCAAAGTTTGGAGGAGCCAGCAGTGTGTGTTTTATCTCTCCTGGCCAGGCTGACACAAAGAATGGTCTGATGGCAACATTCACAGGTGAAAGGCATCTATTGAGGTCATCGATTCTGCTTCAAGTGCAGAATTAATTCTGGTAAAATATTATTTATGGTTGACTCTCTGGGGTTAAGATAAGTCAGAAGAGAATGAAAGACACATTGGGTCTGTTTGCTAAGAAAGCCTTATTAATAACAAGCCCTTACTCCGTAATTTTACACTAAAGGCATCTGCAGAACAATGCCTTAAAGAAACCTCAGAGTGAGAACCCACAGCAAACCTGTCCCTAAAGTGTCCACAGGAGAGGTTTTGCAGCACTGAGGAAACCTGAGAGAAGCTGGGAGCAAAACCCACACTCTCCTGAAGGATTTTAGTGAGCCAGGACACCACTGAGGTGTCACAGAGCAGAGGACAGGGAGTGTTCTGCCAGATCAGGCAAATGCTCCTCTGGGTCACAGAGCAAAGCATCAAGAGCAGCCTCTGCCTGCAGAATAGAACACACCATGTTTACAGCTGCTGCTGCAGCCCTGCTGATGCATGTTATGGGCTGCTTTATGTCTTGATTACACCCAGCCCCAGAGTATGAATTCCATCTCTCATTTCCCTGTCAGCTGGATTTCTCCTGCAGTTAATTGGGAGGCAGGGAAGTGCCTGTGCCAGAGCCACTGGAATTTGTCTTTTGGAAGTATAACAAGGTCATTTTTAAAAGATGCAGATAAATGGAAAGGGGAAGGAGGAGGAGAGGTCAGCGGGCAATGAGACACTCGGGATTATTAAGGGGGATAAGATGAGAGAAGGGAGGTGGTGCCGCTCCAAACCCACCCCTCTGCTCATCAGTCACTGCTGGGCCACCCACAGACCCACCCTGGGCACTGCTCCTGCTCTGGGAGCATTCCAGCCTGCAGGAAATTGGTTCTGGGCTATTCTCTCCTGTATTACAAGCTCAGGGCTGCAGGAACACAGCGGTGCTTCCCTCCCCCAGCTCTGGGTTTCCTTCACATAAATAAGTGACTACTGCTTTTCCTTGACACTTATTTTCCATTTTCCCATCAGGGTCTGGCCCCAGGAGCTGACTCCCGACCCTCCCCACGTGGAATACACAATGCCACAGACGTTTCAGAAAGCCTCCTTCTGTAAAATAAATGCAGACCCAAAACCCAGCAATACAAGCAAACACTTGTTGAATCACTCCCCGTGTTTGATTTCTGCTGTGCTCAAGTGAAAGCCAAGGCAAGGAGTTCACAGTCACCTGCAGGAGTAATGGTGCAAGAGAGGAACCAAGGGAGGGAGCAGCCACAGCACTCCCATTTCCTTCAGTGTTCATTAATTCAGCAGCTTCCCAGCTCATTCCAGTGTGGGAGAAGATGGATTTGTTTATAAACATAAGGATTTGCTGCTCTGTATTCTATGGAAATTCAGGACTGGCCTGACAAAGCCACAGTTTGCCCAAACTGCTGCAGCATCACAAGGAATGAGGGGGAACAACACAGGAGGAGCCATGGCACAAAACATTCATTTCATTTTTATGAAGTTCAGGCAAGACAAACCACAAAGGGGGATCAAGAGCTCTGGAGAGCCCACTGGGGCCACTCTGAAGTCTTCCTCCTTGGCTGAGCCCATCACCCAGCAAAGCCATGTCAGACCAGCCCTGGATGTGCCGAGTTTTAGGTTACAAGAGGTAAATCTGTTAAACCCAGGCTCAACAGGCTTTCAGGAAAGCACTGGTTTAGTTCCACGCCTAAGCAGATTGTGTGTCTCTCATTAGCAGCCCAGTTACCACCACAGGCACGGGGAGAGACAAGGGATTAGGGACAGCAAACACTGAGCAGAAACTCCGAGTTTCTGAGGGTCTCAGACACTGAACTGGCCCCACGTGCTGCCAACGAGCAGCTGATGGGAAGGAACACAAGGGGGACAAATGATGGATTCACTGACTCATCGGACACAGAGGGGTCTGAGGGGCTTTAAAAATGAAATTTGGTAATTTCTGAAGAGACCACACAGAACAATGAAATCCTGGGGATCCCCACTGTCCCCCAGCTCCTCACACATGTGTGTGCCCCTCATGACACCCACTCAGGTGCAGGACTCACACCCAGCTCCAGTGGTTGGACACGATACTCGAGGGTTTTTCTTCATTTTAACTCACTGTGCAACTACAGCAAGTCCTTTCTAAGCCACTGCTTATGGTCACCCAGTTATGAAATTAATATCTGGTAGAATATTTACCTGAGAGGTATTGACACTGTTCAGACAAAGTTTACACTTCTCTGTCATTTGAAAACCAACATGAAGCTAAACAAAAGTCAGACTTGTGAGTAACCACACTGCAACCAGATTAGTTTCAGTCTTACTTTCCTCATAGTTCACCCATGAAAACCCAACTTTTTTGGATGCATCACACACAACAAATGAAGAATTGCTGAAATATCCACATATCCACCTCTGACTGCTAAGCTGAAGGTAAGGAATATGTAGGCAAATCACACAGTTCCCCCCTGCATCATCTTCTAACAGGGACTCTGGCAGATTTCCAGCATCCTAATCCAAAAAACCCCTAAGGGTGTGCAAGAACGTGTGTGTGAGGACCACTAACAGGGCTACCCAACTCGCTGAATTAAAGTCTTAAAGATCCTTGACATGATAAAAAGACTCTCTCACCAGTCACCTTGTCAGTGCTGAGGATCTGCAGTGCCAGGTCAGCAGCAGAGGTTCCTCCAGCAGGAGTGGCCACCAGAGATTTGCTGATCTCCAGCAGAAACCTTTTAATGACAACCCAGAGGTCAAAATCTGTTTTCATAAACACGGGCCATCAGCTGGGCCCGTGCAGTGCCTGTGCCTGGAACAGCCTCAATCTTTATCAACACCTGCCAGTGACAAATCTCCTTTAGTGAAGAGCCACTCAAGAGCCAACAGACTTCCACCAAAATAAATAAGACCCCAGTCCCTTGATTTGCTCTGCATTTGTGAGCGAGTCCTGCCAGACAAGGCACTGAAACCAAACAAAACAAACCCCCTTGTTTTCAAACATATTAAAAACTATCAAGATGCAGCCACAGAGCAATAAATACCTGCATAAAAGGGTGGCAAAGGTCACTGCAATCTACCCAAAATCACAGCACCCAGGCAGAAACCAGGGCTGTGTCTGAAACAGCAGCCTCAGGAGGCTCAGCCCTGATCAAAATGCACCTTCCTCCTTTCTTCTTGCAGCTCCTTCCCAAACCAACACACCTGAAGCACGGCCAGAACCCTCCAGCAGAGCTCCCAGCCCGGCTGGGGATGTCTCCAGTCCTGCATGGAAAGCACCTGCTTTGGGCTGAATTAGAGGGGACAGAACAGGGACAAGGCATTGCAAGAGGACCTTCCTCAGCAACACACAGGGACCCCCATTGGAGGCTCACACCCCTGTCAGGCAAAAATAACATTGTGCTTTATTGCACAGCATTGGATGCTTGAGGACAATTCCATTAACTGGTTGCATTAAACCACCAAGAGACTTTTCAACAGCCACAAAGAGGGTTTCTCCTGCTGTCCACGAGGCCAGCAGATTGAAAATAAATACAAGTGCAAGAACAGCTCGGGCTTTAAAAAAGTTCTGTGCTTGTTGGGAGAAAGGGAGGTTATTTTATTTCTATAGATTTTATTTCCACCTCCTCATTCACCCTTTAACTGGTGCCTCTTTTCAAACTCAGATCCAACTTAATCCCAAAGGCAAAGGGAAGAGAAAATCCACAGCCTAAACTAAGGGAAAAACCACTGAAAGACGAACAAAACCACAGCGACAAATCATGAAACAACATTTCCACCTGGAGGCTTTTAGATGTCAACTACATTTTGTTGAGAATATTGGAAATTTGAAACTCAAGAGGTGCTGCTGGGAACTCCAGGAAGTAACAGTCCATGGTGCTGAACATGACACATTGCAGTAGTTAACACAGTGTTTCACAAAGCTCCCTTAAACAAAGAAAACGTTGATCATTTACGTTGAGGTGTTTTGAAAGGTCCCATCATGTTTTCAATTCATTCACAGGAAAAAGAAATAAAAAAAAGTCACACTCACCAGCCACTCACCAGAAAAAACTGAAGGTTTTTTCAAGAATACACTTAGTTAATGATATAAAACTGGCAGATCTCATTAGCACAAACCACTGTTCAGAATTAATAAGTTATTTATTCCCCATGCACTTGCCTCCCCTTTATCTGATGTTTTTCCAGGTGGACCATCTCTCACACCAGTACCTGAGCAAAGATCAGCCCCACCTAAAGCCACCAGAAGCCAAGTCTGAGCACGGGATGCCCTTTTTCTTTTACAGTCAAAGCTTATTCCTGCACATCTCCTTTGGAGCTGAGTCAAAATCATTGCTTTCCTTCTGCATGACAAGGCAAAGAGACCCCCAGGGCAGCCAACTGTGCCCAGGCCAGTGCTTGGGCTGGACACAGGACGTGTCATTCTGTGCCTGATGTGCCTTAAACCCCCCCAGGAACAGCGAGGAGCAGCAGGAACACACAGCTCCTCATTTCCACTTGGAAAAATGGAACATCGTTCCCCAAAATAACACAAACAGCTCTGGGATTAATGAAGCTCCTTCCTGCTTCAGTGTGAAACACAGCTTGATCCCCCAGAAAACATTTTATACGGATCTTCTCAAGGTTTTAAAAACAAAACCACCCCAACACCTCCTTTGGGTGGGCTGTGGGCATTCCATGAGCCTTTATTGTGCATGTTAGCAAAGAGAGCAGGGGTTAAAAACATTTCCCAGTAGCAGCTTTTTCTCCTTTCCCTTGTGAGGCTGTTTTTGAGGAGGGGTGGGATGTTCTCCAGGCTGGGATGGTGGAATGTCTCAGGTGCTGCTGATGGTGCAGCAGGTGCTGAACAGCTGAACCCAAGGGGACCTGGCTGGTTTATTTGTTGCCATCCTGACAGGAGCATCTTTGTCCCTGCAGGACTGGAGAGCTGTAACTACAAGTGACATTCCAAAAGCCCAGAATCCTCCTGAGAATGGTCCTGCCAGGCTCATAAAGGCTGTGATTTCCTCCATGGGGGCCCTGGGCTGGCTGAGCCCCACCACAGCACTGAGCCTTATTTTATATTTGCCTGAGCTAAATCTCTAAGAGGAACAGCAAACAGGCTGCACACTGCATTTCCACACAGGTAATAACATCTGTGAGGCAGGAAGGTGCTTCACCTTTCACCACCACAACCCCTTCACTGAGCCCAAAGATGCTGGAGAACATTTATAGAGCAGTTCAGTAACAACACTTTCAAAAGATAGATAAAACCAGCCAGTTTTCTGTCCCCTCCCCTCTTCCACTAACATTGCTCCTGCCCTTTGAAAAAATAGGAAGTCTCTTGAGTGCCTTCACATCTCAGAGGGGTAAAAAGTGCTAAAGAGCACGGCTGTATTTCAAACACAGCCACACAAATCAGCTCCTGAGTGCTGGAAAGGGTAAAACCAGCTGAAAATGTCACTTGGTTGCAGACACAACCTCCCATCAGAGCCAGAGGTGAGAGCCAAGAACACCATGGCCACCACTCAGCATTCCCCTGGAGTTCTCCTGCAGTGGGATCCACGGCTCACATTTGCCACTTTTCCTGCTTTTAATGAATTCATCAAAAAAAAACCCCAAAAAACCAACCCACCCTGGTGACCAGAAAGAGCAAACTGTACAACAGAACTAAACAATATTGGAAACTGAAAATCCTGACGTTATTCCCAGGATTTGGGTGGGTTTTGAAGCTCACCCTGATGTTCAGCAGCCACGTCATCCTGGGTAACATCACAAGGCTCAGCTCTGCAGGGCTGATCTGGGCTGTGACTTCAGCCCTGGGAGGTTGGGGCATCTCCATCTCTTTCTGCTCTGTCTTCTGAAACTGCTCAATTCTGAGTGCAATGGGACCATCAGCCCCCCAGGTGTGGCCAAGATACATCCACCCATGGACTCCACAAAGTCCTGGGGTGCCATTTTGGGGAAAGAAATTGGTATATTATGGGAGAATGGGAGTTTATTTGCAGGGACTGATCTCCAGCACCGTGCTCTCCCTTTATTGAAGGACAGCTTCTAATTGTTAAACCTCAAAACCTCTGTGAGGGCAATGCTATAGTTATAAAAGTCAAAATTACAGCTCAGGCTCTGCCTAAAATCAGCAAGTTTTCCCACCTACAATGGGTTCTTCCCTCTCCTCCACAGAGGGAAGAAGGAGAGGTGGAAAGAAGATACAAATGTTCCAGTTCTATTTCCTTAAGGCATCAGGTAAAGTTATCCTTAAGAAATTGAAGACCTCACTCCAAGACCAGACAAAGATGTGATGACTCAATTACCCCCAATTTTGGTGCCTTTTTCTTAGGCTGGGGCACACCACTGGGAATTTTGTTCCTCTGATGCTCCTCACAAGGGTAATCCTGGTTTTATCTTTGGTTTCGAAGAATTAAAGATGCAGGAATGAGAGTTTCGAGGGATTGAAGCAAAGTTTGGGCTCAACATAAACCAGGTACCACATTAGTGACTCTGAGATTCAATCAAAACAGAGCAGGAACGTTTAAATGGTAGTCTAAATGAGATCCATAACAATCTGCACAGAAATAGGCAAGTCAAGTAGCAGAGTTATCTTTGGGAAAAATCTATTATGTGTAATGGAATGATAATCCTTTCAGATTCATTGATGCTGACAGATTAAATGCTCGAAATTCATCTTTTATTTTGTGAGCTCATTTGACACAAATAAGTCCTACATTTTCAATATTCTAGTGGGACTAGAAGGGGTTCTGCTGCTCCTGTGGCAAACTGGGTAATTAATGGAAGGCTCTGGCAGTTCAGCAGAACTGCAAACTCTGGCACCAGGTGACAACTGGGAAGGACTCACTTGCTGCCACTTTTAACCTGCTCCCACTGTTCACTGGAAACCAAAGTAATTCTACTGAATGTGCTCCCTATTGAGGAAAAGCCTGTAAAGCTGGACTGATAACGAGAAAGAATGTGGAAATAAATATGCTTATCATAAATAATACATACCAAGCCTAATATAATATGTTATTCCTACCTTAACATGGGTCCCAAAACCCCAACCAAAATCAGAAGGGGAGCAGAAGGCAGAAAAATGAGACCATCCTTCAGCATCTCACCTCATATTTCTCCACCTGAGTGACCTGATGTGTCTCAAATTTTGGATCTCTACACCTGACCCATTGATTCCATCAGGTTTCTAAAGCTTACAAAGGTAAGCCAGAGGGTTGGCACTGCTGTATTTGTCCCTGGAACACTTGTCAGCTCCCTTCCCTCTGGTTAGCCCAGGGAAATCACTGCCTGGGAAGCACGTGGGGAGGCTCAAAGGCTTCAGGAAGCACAATTACCCTGGAAATTTTAACTCCTTTTTAACAAATCTGTTTTTTATTTTTCAGAATTATTTCACTCCAGGATCTCCAAGATGGGAATAACAGCGCACAGAGCTGCACCTGAGAGCCCTTGGTGCTAAGGAGGGGTGACATTTATTAAATATTTGCACCACCCAGTGCCTTCCAGTGCAGCCAGTTCATCCATTATCATCCTCAGAGCACAGCTCTGACAGGCAGAGTGCTGGTAACTGCCTCCCAAAATCCCCTGTTTATCCCAAACAACCCCTGTTCTTTACAGCCAAGTGAAAAGACACAGGAGTTCCAAGTGGAAATGAGCATTCTGCGTGGCAGCAGCAGCAAATCCCTCACAATATATCAGCAGCAGCAGCAAATACCACTGGAATGGGAAGTTGGAATTAATATTTCAAAGGGTAATGGCTTCCCACAGATCTTTAGTGGTTTGAAACCTGGCCTAGAACGCTGCAAACCTGGAGCATCTGTCACCATAAAAGTCACAGGCACATCTGTTGAACTGCAAATCAGATATGGATTTATATCAAAGGTTGAATGCAATTAATAGAACGGGTTTGATTCTCTGTAATGCAATTCATTATTAGGAAAGGTGGAAGTTCAGGAGTGGTTTGGTGAATGACTGTCCCCAGTTTATAAGAAATCTCCATGTTTGCCCTGTTTGTGTTCTCTGCCTGCCAGCACCAGAGAAAAGTTTGAGATTCACTAAAGCATTTTTTACTGAAAAAGAGAAATAAAAATCAAACTTATCGAGGCAGAAGACAAGCACTGTAACCCTTCTTTAACCATTTACAGGTGACCCACCTGCAGTGCTGCTTCAATTGCCATTTGCTCTTCCCCAGAAGGACTGGCAGAGCTGGAGTTGTGGGGGGCTGCACATGGAATCTCACCCATCCTTGTCTCAGAAACCACAGTAATTTGTCATTGTTCTACAGAATTGCACAAAGAATACCCTGTATAAGCAAATTAATTAGCTACTGCCTATTCATCCTCCTCAATAATCCAAGAGCCAGCTAATTGCTGAATAAATTCAAACCCTGCTGAGCTTCCCAAAGGAAGTGTTTTTAACCCAAACGGAGCTGAGTGGACTCAGGGCATCACTGAGGGCTGTATTTCTTTAAATGTAAAAAGGAAAACAGGCAAAAAACCCCAGTCAAAAATACCTACAGCAGCAGCCAGCAAAAAACTCATTAGGAAGATCACATTTAAGTGGAATTGCCCTCCAACACCCCCAGCATGGAAATTCCTATAAAATATTTGGCACTAAACAGCATTGGGCAAGTAACTGAGCTCCACCAAGAGCCTGCCATCACACCTCTTCATTAACAGCATTTTCAAATGATGCTAAAAGGCCACAAAAGGGTGGGTGGGCAGGGAAAGGTGATGAAAAATCACATTAATCACTGTGTGCAGCTAAATTCCAAGGTTCAGGTTACTCAGGCTCGTACGTGGCATTGGAATCTTTGAACATAAGATGCTCTAAAATGTGGTTTATTGACCCCAACGAGAGATGATGGAACATAAACCCCTCCATACTTACAAATACTCCTGCTCTAATCTAATCACATGATACGACAAGACTATTAAAAAGTATAAATAGAAAATGAAACATTTTTCTGGTTCATACAAATGAATCTGACCATCTGCTTCAGAGCAGCAGCATCTAAAAACAACTGAAACAGCAGCCTCTGGTGTTAACATTCTGTTCCTTCCTCAGACTCCACCTTTCACCAAAAAGCAGGACTGAAACCACAGAGAAGCTGCATCGAGGGGCCCTGAGGAATCCTTTGCTCCGTAAGTAATTTTCCATTTTACCATAATATATCACGTTCTTTGGGTTTGCCTCCTGCAATTCGCTGTGAAAACACCCCCAGCTTCAGTTCTGGCCTGGTGAAAACCCACCCTGAGATGAAACTCCTGCTGAAGGAAGATGGAAAATGCTCTTCGTGGCATGGAAAGCTTGTTCCACCTCTGCACAGATCGAGCCTCATCCCCTCCATCTGAAGGGACAGAGGTGTCACCTCTCCTGAGCACATCCCTGAGTGGGGACCAGGGCTGAGCCAAGAGCCACCCGCACCCCCTGAAGGGCAGGATTAGCCCAAATTTCCAAGAATTCAATGTTTTCAGAGGGATTTGTGCATTAGAAAGCTGTGCAGCCTTCAGCTCCAGGACAGGATCAGACCCAGAGCTCTCCAGGTTTTGGGGTAATACAAAGAGAATTTGCTGTCATCCCAAGCTGTGGCATTCCCAAAAAACCCCAGCCTGCAGAGCAGTAACACAGCACAGCAAATTAAACCAACCCTCACAGGGATTGGTGTCCTGTAACAGACAGAACTGGAGCACATTCGTGGCCAAAGTCAGGAACGTTCAGCCTTTCCCCTTTCTCTGAATTATCTCACAAACTCTGTTATGACACATTACAAAGACAGTAATAAACACTGAAAAAACTCAGGGCTCAACAAAGCTAGAAGTTACTTATAAAACAGTCCTGTGGATACTCTATGAATTCCAAAATGTGACAACTTCTGCATCCTGTGCCCAGTTTTGCAATCCAGCTCTTTGGAGTGCCCACTTTTCCTGTGGGTTTGAGGATTACGGTTTCAAGCCCTGAGTTTTCCCACCTCTGAACACAAAAGCCAGGTTCTACCACACCCAACCCGAGCCTGGGTCACGGAGAAGAGCTGGGAAATAGACTCTGTTTGGTAAATAAACCCATGAGGAGAGGAAGTTTATTTTCCGTGAAGTTACAAAGTTAAATAATATAAATATTGACAGAGAAACCCGCCTGAGACGCTGCAGGGGAGTGGGAGGATGGCTCCAAGCAGAGCACTGGCTTGTCATTTTAATAAAGGCTTTGTCCTAACAAGACAAAAATGCAACATTATCCGGATGGAGCGGCTTGAGCAAATCCATGAGAGATTCCTGCAGCACCAATGTCCTGCCTTAATTTTGGTTTGCTCCTGTCTCAAGCCCACACCTGGCTGAGGGATTACTGACACACATAAAATCAAAGCCAATAAATCAATTTACTGGCACCTGGGGCTGCCACATCTGCAATGTTTCATACAGTGAACTGTTGAGTGTCCTCACAGCCAAGCAGGCAGATTTCCTGTCAGCAGAGAAAGAGAACCTGAGACAGTGCAGGAAAGCAACAGGAATAACACACATCCTTCTGGGTGCACGACTTGGGGCACCCAAACCCCTCCCCACTGTCAGTGCAGAGCTGGCACAGCACACCCATGACATCCCTCAGAGCATCACTGGTGGCTCCTACACAGCTCTGGTGACACTCAAGTCCTTGGCAAGGCTGGACAGAATCCTCAGACACACAATGAAATTCCAGCCCACTCACAAGGAAATAAAGGGAGCTCATCTAATTTCCACAAGGGCATTATTAAATGCAAGACAAAAGGTACAATCAGGACACAACTTGCACACTAGTGCTGTTTTCACCACTAGACTTATTTCTGTATCAATAAAAGCTGCTATTTTTACCTAAAACAAGCTTTATTTCTCCAGAGCCTGGTTTGTGGAGTCGGTTCCTAGATGCACAGTAAACATGCAGCTCTCTGAACAGCATGTGATCAGTGCTTTTTATGCTAAAAAGCAATTAAAATAAACCCAAACCAACAGAAGATTTCAGACTAAAAGGAGATCTTTGCTCCAACAGCTCACTGCCCACAACCCCAATTCCATTAGGTGGCTTCACAGAGCATTTTATCACCATAAAAGCAGTGGTGACCAAGCCATACAGTAAGAACCACACTATGGGAACAGGAAAATCCCTAAACAAGGCTTATTTAGAACAAAATGCACTCAGAGCTATAAACACCGTGTAACACGTAGCTTTAGGCTTCAGTATCAACAGAGAAGAATATTAATGCTCATGTTTAGACACATCTTTATTCAGATACGTGCAGCCCAAAATTAGTTTCAAGGCATCAATGAGAAAATAAATATTAGTGAGATTCTTCTCGAATTACCACCGTGCCTGGGCAATTTTTCCTGTAAAATAAAAGCCCACAGCTACCTATGTATATTCATTCCAATAGATTTAAAATGCCGTGCGAAGGGTATCTCCAATCATTTCATTTTTCTTTAATCCCCGTTCAGAATAGAAGCCTGGAACACAATCTGTCTCAGAGGCAGCTTTGAGACAACTTCATAAACCAAAATCTTACAGCTCCGGGGTTGTAACTGAGGTTTAACTGCTGCAGCCAAAGCCACAAGTAAACACGAGGCAGCAGCAGCAGCAGCACCGAGAGCCCACAGCCACCACACTGCTGGGGAGAAACATCTCTGCTCTTCCAAAGAGCGATGCCCACAAGCGATTCCGCCCCAGCCTAGAACCTGAAACGTCCTGCGGGGCAAGTTTTAATGGAATAGCGGAAATTTATTTAGCAGCAGCAGAACATCCCCCTGCTCCGTGGTGTGGAATTTCAGGTGCTGGTCGGGCCCGATCCTGACCACATTCCCCCAGGGCAGGAGCTGCCTCAGCCCTCCCAGAGGTGGAACACAAAGGGCACCAAGCTCCTCACACCGCTGATTTAAGAACACACACACACACACTCTTGTGCGGATCCTTCTCCATCAAAGCATTAAACAAAATTAGGAAATTTGGAAATATTTTTCATGTTACGCTCATCATTTATTACTGCCCTGTAAACTGGTGGGTTTTCCCCCCCCCCCCCGTTTGTTTTTTCTCCCCCAAAGACCCACATTGTGTCCATTACGCAAAAACCTCTCAGATTTCCCTCTGCTGGACCAGTTCAATGAGAGATGTGGCAAGTGAGGTGGCCACTGAGGCTCCAGGAGGTGTCACGAGCCCTGGCTACCTGTGGATGATTTTCCACGCAGAGACCAGAGCCCATAAAGTCCGTACAAAGGAAAATGGAAGCACAAACACGACAGGCATGTAAAGAGAGAGCTCCGAGGAGGGGCTGGTGCCCAAACAGCGAGAGGAAGCTTTTAGGATCCGCAAAGTCTGATCCGCTCCATCGTGCAAAAATAAGCCACTTGTCATGAACACACCAATAACAGACCCCAAACGCAGAAACCGCCTTATCAACAGCAGGCACCTTCCTCCTAAAAGGGTAACAGAGCCCTGGTTACCCCTCCCCGCCTCCACCTTTCCCGGCACTTGCAGCGCTCGGGGAAGCGCAGCTCCAGCCGAGGAGTGCGGGATGCCAGACCGCGAGGGGCTGTTGACATCCCCTGGCTCTGTGCCCTAAAGGGATCATCGCACCCCAGTGATTTCCCAGGGAAAAAGTTATGTAAAATAAAAAGGACTCCGAGCATCGCAAGTATCCGCACGCCAAACCCAGACCCCTCGCGTGTGCGCATCAACCTGAGGCACCTGCGCTGCTTCACAGGTGGCGAGATCCTCAATGCCGGGAGGGGTCCCCGAACCTCCCAAGCCCCCAGACCCATCGCCAGGACCCCACGCTGTCCCAGGGACCCACACCCCGCAGGATGCTCGAGGATGCGGGAGCACCGCACAGCGCGGAGCTCTCCGCGCCCGACAAACTGCATCCTGCGGTGGATGTTCTGCGCTCCGGGGACCCGAACCCACCGATGGCACCGCCGGGACCCCCGCATCGCTCCCAGCTCCCAACCCTCTATCCTGCTGTCGCCTCCCTCGCTGTCCCCGCGGCGGTGCGGGGGTTCTTCTCGGAGGGGATGCGGGGATTTGGCTCGGAGTGGTCCCCGTTGCCCTCCCGCTTGCGGTACCCCCGCTCCTTCATCCCCACGCCGCGATTCTCCCCCTCACCGGAGCAACCTGTGGGACCCCCCTCCCCGCCCCAAACTTGCCGGTGCCCGCGGGGCTGCCCAGGCTTGGGGAGGGGGATAAGGAGCCCCCCGCTCACCTCGCAGCGCCGCGGTCCAGCTGCAGAGCCCCAGCAGCAGCAGCAGCAGCCGCGGGTCCAGGCTCGGGGCTCCTCCGCCCATGCTGTGCCCGCAGCGCCGGGGGATGGAGCCGGGATGCGGATCTGCGGAGTCGAGCTCCAGCCAAGGGAATTCGCCGTGGGTTTGGTGGGGCGGTGGGTTATGTTTTCCCCCCCCTCCTCTACTCCTCTCTCCAGCCCTTTCTCGCAGTTCGGGCGCGGGGGATGCTGCGGGTCCGGGGGATGCTGCGGGTCCGGGGGATGCTGCGGGTCCGGGGGATGCTGCGGGTCCGGGGGATGCTGCGGGTCCGGGCTCCGCTCCCCGCCGACTCCGGGCCCGCGGCGCGTTCCCGCATCACTAATGAGCTGCCCCTCCCCCCGCAGCCAATTAGGGGGCGCGCGGGGCGGGTCCTGCCGGCGGCGCGCGCACAGGTGGGGCAGGTGGGGGGGGAAGGGGCGAGACCCCCCCCAGGTGAGACGGGAGCGATGGGGAGGTGCTCGGGTGACCGGGGGTCGCAGCGCAGGGGAGGCAGCAGCGCTCCCCAAACCCCGCGGAGGGGCCGGAGACCCCTGAACTGAGACCCCCCTAACACTGGGACTCCAAGCCCACCCTGCACTGAACTCCCCCTGAACTGAGACCCCCCGAGCCCATCCTGAACTGAGACCCCAAGCCCACTCTGCACTGAATTCCCCCTGAACTGAGACCCCAAGCCCACCCTGCACTGAATTCCCCCCGAACTGAGACCCCAAGCCCACCCTGCACTGAATTCCCCCTGCACTGAGACCCCCGAGCCCACTCTGCACTGAATTCCCCCTGCACTGAGACCTCTGAGCCCA